>CM061135.1:92887729-93245111 GCA_030789695.1 Scilla litardierei | reverse complement strand
GCGGAGAGGATCTCTGGATGAGTGGGAAAGTCGCATTATATATGCATAAGTGCATGCGACATATGGCTAATAAAGGGGGAATATCTTAAGCTTATGTTGTACCATGCATATGGTACAACTTAAGCTTATAATGTGCCATGTATCATTGTACACCTTAATTAAGTTGTTCCAAAGGAACAACTTACCCTAAAATAACTACCTTGGGGGCTATAAATAAGACCCAAGGGTAAGCCATTTCTGACACCTTTTTGCATGAAATTCATGCATGCAACTTCATTCTAGCGAAGCTCTGCAGAAATCCTTTCTCTTCCTCTATCCAAGTTCTTAATCTAAAGTAGAGATTTAGATTGTGGATTTAGTAGCCTTACTACGTTCGTGAGAAGACTCGATCCGTCGTGACGAATCCGAAGGCGAAGTTTGTAGACTACCGTGCCGCATACGCAAGCGTAAGTCTAAACTTCATATTATCGATCCTAACTCTGTTTTGGCAGGATCCTACATTGGTATCGGAGCCATATGGGTTCGCCCCGGTCAAACCACCGCCCCGTCGAAACTATGAACGAGTCGTTGTCTTTTTCACGAATGGGTCTCCTACTATTACGGATTTAGTAGGAACGCTTCGTGACGGAGAGAACGCAGCGGTTGTTCTTTTCACGTTAGGGTCTCCTATCATTACGGATATGGTAGGAACTCTCCGTGACGGGAAGAACCGACCGTTCACGTAGTATGTTATTTTTCATTTTTGGCACACGGCCATTAGGAAATAACTAATTTCTCGACGAACGGTTGCTTCATCGACGAACGGGTGCTTCATCGAGGAAGATGATGGTAGTTATTTCCATCGGGTAAGAGGAAATTGGTGCATGTGCACCATGGCCAAATGGGCTATGAAGGCTATGCACCCCCCCTCCACTTGTGGAGGGGGTTGGCTACGGCCAATAACCACCGGCGACCGCCCCATCAAGGGGGAGGAGTATGTGCGGCAACCCCATTCAAAGGGGGTGGCCGGCCATGGCCAAAGGGGCCATGGCCGGCCAATGCCAAATGGCCTTGGCCATGACCGGCCATGGCCAAGCCATGGCCGGCCATGGCCAGGCCGGCAGTGGCCGGCCATGGCCAGGCCGGCAATGGCCGGCCTTGGCCAAGGCCTGCCGGCCTGGCCGGCCCTGGCAGTGGCCAGGGCCGGCCCTGGCCGGCCAGGCCGGCCCTGGCAGAGGACAGGGCCGGCGCCCTGGCCTCGGCCAGGGCCTGGCCGGCCCTGACAGGGGCCAGGGCCGGCTGGCCTGCCCTGGCAGAGGCCAGGGCCAATGCCCTGGCCTCGGCCAGGGCCTGGCCGGCCTTGGCCGGCCTCGGCCAGGGCAGAGGCCCTGGCCGAGGGGGCCAAGGCCCCTGGCCGGCCAGGGCAGAGGCCCTGACCGGCCCTTGGCCAAGCCCCGGCCAGGGCAGAGGCCCTGGCCGGGAAGAAGTTGTAGACCAAAAATTGGTCGACCAATTTGGTGTTTTTGGTCGACCAATCCGACAAAAGGTCTGGGTCGATTGCAAACTTGCCAAATGACCCATACGGGGTAACAAAAGGCCTTGGTCAAACTCGAATGTGTCGATTAGTCCATACGGGGCTAACCACAGTGCCGACTAGTTCATACGGGACTAACGTTTTAATGAAGTTTTTTCTTTAGGCTCTACTCCTTGAAGATTAGCTTTAGTGCTCTACTTCATGCGAGATTAGCCATGTCATTGTGCTCTACTCTACGGAGATTAGCCAATGTACTTATGACGTTGTGCTCTACTCTACGGAGATTAGCCAATGTATTTTAAATTTTTGAAAAATACATTTTTCAAAAACGCTTTTCCGCTGCAAAGTACTATAAGAGTACTAACATTTGATAAAGTGAGGGAGAAATATTGAAAGTTACTCTAGATGGTGATTGGAAACATAGTGACCTTTCCGACTCTAGAGTAACATCTTCAATATTTTTCGAAAGTAACTTATCAAATTATTAATATCATTCCAAGTGGGAGTTGATTTTAGAACTATCCATATGGGATATTCTATTATCATTTCAAGTGGGAATTATATTTGAAAAATACGTTTTCAAACTCGTTTTTCCGCTGCTAGTACTATAAGAGTACTATTGTTTGATAAGTGATGGGGGAATATTGAAGGTTGTTCTAGATGGTGATTGGAATCAAAGAGACCTTTTCGATTCTAGAACAACATCTTCAATATTTTTCGAAAGTAACTTATCAAATATAATATAATTTCACGTGGGAGTTATATTTTAAGAATTTTATGCAATGTGTTTTTGCTCGAACCTTCGGTTTTTATGTCTTTTGCATCATTTTAAAAGTAAAATGTCTTCTGCTTCAAAGAATATCGTCGCTGAGTTAAACAAAGGTGAAAAACTCAACGGCGATAATTACAAACTTTGGTCCATTAAGATACAATACGTTCTAGAGGAGCAAGAAGTGCTCGAAACTCTAAAGAACGTTATGATTGAACCGGAGTTGGGCACTATGGCCCAACACCGAAGAGACAAGGAAGCTTTTGATGCTTGGTCTCGGAAGAATAAGATAGCGCGCATTACGTTATTAAGCAGTATGGCTGATGACATAATGCACATCTTCCGAGAACATGACCTAGCCATGGACATATGGTCCAAGCTAGAGGAGAAGTTCGGTGGCACATCGGTGTCCAAACTTTGCGCCTTAACTATAAAGTTCGATACATATAAGAAACGTCCAGATCATTCCATGGGGAAACATCTGCGACATATGGCGAACCTTATATCAGAGTTAAAGGACGCAGGTCATGTGCTCACGGATGAGCAACAAATCCAAGCAGTCATACGTTCCCTACCAAATGGGTGGGACCAAATGAAGATGCATCTCACTCACAATGAGAGCATCAAGACCTTCAGCGATGTTTCCAAGCACCTCGAATTAGAGGAAGAGCGGCTTGCGGCTGCCAAGCCAAGTGCAGAAGTGCACATGGTTGCTAGTTCCTCACACGGGGGAAAGAAACGGAAAAATCGTTCGAAGTTCACTAATGAACGTAATAAGCAACCTGAGTCTACCAAGAAACCCAAACATAAGGGTGGGCACAAGAAATGGCACAAGAAGAAAGACTTGAAGAGGATCAAGTGCTTCAAGTGCAACAAGCTCGGTCACTATGCTCGTTCGTGTACGAGTGGAGGCGACGAGGTAACTTGTAAATATACTAGTTACATATGTGTTTCTAGTTCAATATTTCTTGTGGAATCTAATCCATTTTGGATAATTGATTCAGGTGCCACCGACCACATAGCAAGGGACAGACGGTCCTTCGTGGAGTATCACCGGATACCCCAAGGAACGAAGTGGATCTATGTAGGAAACAACACACGTGTTGAAGTGAAAGGCGTTGGGACTTGCAAGCTAGTCTTGGACAACGGCCACACTCTCCTACTTCATGATGTCCTCTTCGCTCCAGATATTCGAAGGAATATAATTTCTGTGGTTGTATTAATGGGTCTTGGCTATAGATGGTTTTTTCATGATTGTAATATGGACTTAAGTTGTAATAATACTCTTATTGGTACTGGGTTTGTATTTAAAGGATTTATTGTAATGAGTACAATGTATGATTCCTCATGTAATGAAAATTTCCTTGTTGCAAATTCTAAGACTTATGAGTCTGATTTGAATTGTTGGCACGCAAGGCTTGGTCATATTGGACCAACGCGTATGGATAGACTTGCCAAACGTGGCCTTCTATCCAATGTTTCAAAGGTTGAAATGTCGACCTGCGAACATTGCCTTGTGGGGAAATCTTGTCGCAAGCCGTTTGGAACCGGCACAAGGGCCGAGGTTCCATTACAGCTTATCCATTCGGACATATGTGGTCCGATGAATGTCAAGACAAGACGCCGAAAGTCCTATTTCATCACTTTTATTGATGATTTCACTCGATTCGGACATATCTATTTGATATCCCACAAAAGTGAAGCTTTGGCTTGCTTTAAAAACTATATGAGTTTAGTGGAGAATCAATTAGATCGCAAGATTAAGGTCTTGCGAACCGATAGGGGCGGTGAATATCAATCAATAAGTTTTAAGGAACTTTGTGATGAAAAAGGCATAGTACATCAGGTAACTATGCCTTATACTCCTCAACAAAACGGTGTTGCAGAAAGGAGAAATAGGACTTTAATGGAAATGGTCCGTTCAATGATGGCGCAAGCTAACTTGCCGATCACCTTTTGGGGTGATGCATTATTGACGGCCACTTTCATTTTAAACCGCGTACCCTCGAAATCAGTTAGCTCCACTCCTTATGAGTTGTGGAACCAAAGGTCTCCTGACTTAAACATTTTGAAACCTTGGGGTTGTGCATCCTACGCACATATTTCCTCCCATAAGTATGGCAAACTTGGGCCAAGGGGAAGGAAATGTATCTTTATACGATACGCAGAAAACTCCAAAGGTTATGTTTTTATTAGTCAGGAAGACAATGGTGGGCTAATTGAGTTTGAGTCGAGGGATGTCACTTTCTTGGAAAACGAGTTTCCAAGACAGGGCGAGATAAGTCAGGACTTATCTCTATTTGAGATTTATGATCAAGAAGGATTACCTCATTCGAGTGGGAGAATTCTTGGTGAAAATGAAAATACGTTTCAACCTTCACCAATGGATTATACGAATGACGATTATACTATTCCATACGGGAATAATGATCCAAGTGGGAGCAATTCTAACGACATTCCAAGTGGGAGTGATATTAGAATTGATCTAAATTCAAGTCAACAAGGACTTGAAGAATCTCAAATACGACGTAGTAGTCGTACAAGGTTGGCTCCTCTAAGATTTGAGGATGAACTTCCGCAAACCTTTATGACTTTACTACAAGAAGATGACGAGCCTGCTACTTTCAAACAGGCCGTATCTTGCACTGCTAAAGACAAATGGATGGAAGCAATGCAAGAGGAGTTAGAATCCATGAAAGTTAACCAAGTCTGGGACTTGGTTGACTTACCCAGAGGACGTAGAGCTATTGGGAACAAATGGGTTCTCAAGATCAAGCATAAGGCTGATGGCTCTATTGACAGATATAAAGCTCGCCTTGTCGCGAAAGGTTTTACGCAACAGGAAGGGATAGACTACGAAGAGTCTTTCTCACCTGTTGTTCGTTTTACCTCAATTCGCCTGATTCTGGCAATGGTAGCTTGCTTAGACCTCGAATTACATCAAATGGATGTAAAGACTGCCTTTCTCAATGGAGAATTGGACGAGGAGATCTATATGGAACAACCAACAGGGTTTGTAAAAGAAGGAAACGAACATAAGGTTTGTAAACTTCTTAAATCCATATATGGTCTTAAACAATCCTCGAGGCAATGGTATATACGATTTCAAGAGGTTGTCTTATCAAATGGATTTTCCATGCTTGATGAAGATAACTGTGTATATATCAAGAGGAATAAGAACAAGTATGTTATTATGTCTCTATATTTAGATGACATTTTAATAGCCGGAAATGACAAGGGCTTTGTGATGGATATCAAGGCTTGGCTTTCATCAGTTTTTGAGATGAAAGACATGGGAGAAGCCGCATATATCCTTGGAGTTAAGATTTCAAGGAACCGTTCAAAGAAACTTCTTTCTCTTTCACAGGAGACTTATATAAAGAAGGTTCTAGAACGTTTTAATATGCAGGACTGCAAGTCCATTGATACTCCAATAAGCAAGTGCGACAATTTATGTCTGAAATCATGTCCAAAGAACCAAAAAGAGAAGGAGATTATGGAAAAAGTTCCATATTCCAGTGCAGTTGGTAGTCTAATGTACGCTATGATGTGTACAAGACCGGACATCTGTTTTGCCGTTGGAATGGTAAGTCGTTACCAATCCAACCCAGGGCAAGTACACTGGAAAGCGGTTAAGAGGATAATGCGGTATCTCAAAGGAACTGCAGACTTTGCTTTATGCTATCAAGGAGATGCCTTGAGGCTCGAAGGCTACACTGATGCTGATTGGGCGGGTGATCTCGATGAGCGACGATCGACCTCAGGATATGTTTTTCTACTCGGATCTGGTGCAATATCCTGGAGTAGCAAGAAACAATCCCGCATCGCACTTTCAACCATGGAAGCCGAGTTTGTAGCATTTAGCATGGCAGTTCAAGAGGCTGTTTGGCTTAGGAAGTTCTTAGACAGGCTAATTAATGCAAGTGACTCAGGTGCTGTACCTATACACAGCGACAGTCAAGCATCTATAGCCTATGTCAAAGATCCGAAATTCCATTGTAAGACCAAACACATAGATATCCGCTACAAATTTGCAAAAGACTATGATAAGACCAAGAAGGTAGACATAAGGTACATATCTACGCATGAGATGATAGCGGATCCGCTTACGAAGGCGATCCCCAGAGATGTGTTTTACAAACACTTATCATCTCAAGGATTGCGTAAGAGCTGCGTTGTACCAATGTAAATTCCCATGTCTGTAAATGATCAAAAAAATTAATAAAAGAATAAGTTCTTTTTTCAAACATTGCATATGAATTTCTTAAATGTTTGTGTACATTTTTGAAATCTCAGCTGAATTGTGTGTATGTCGGACAGATTAAGGTTGGCTCTCTCACATGAGCAACCGCCTTATCTTATCAGATGGATAAGATAGAGATGAGACTAGTTTAAAGTCAAAATCATTAGACGAATGATTTAGAGTCATGACTTAAACAAGATAGTCGAATGAAAGATCTGCATCATATGGATGCTTACAAAAGATCTGAGATCTGTATCACAAGGATATTTGAAAGAGATCTCATAGGATTTTTTCCTATCTGTCTTATGCAGGATGAGAGTCCGTGAATATTTCACGAGTAGTAAGGGGACTCAAAAAGATAGTCACTGTGGTGTCTGATCTTTTCATCCGTACAACATCATTAAGACATACTCTCCCTGGGAAAGGAGTGATGTTGTAATACGTGTTCATACCACGTATGCATTTCGACCACTGAGTTAGTAGCAATAGTGTTTGCTATTACGTGAGACTCAAAGGCCATATGGGTCTTAACTCTTACCCTCAAGGACTCCAATTGGTTCCTTTAGATTTGACGAAATGATCGCTATCTTAGCGTGTTACTTATGGGCTATGATAATTCGGCTCGGCGGGGCACGTTAGAAAAGCGAGTCTAGTCAAGATCAGAAGGTTCGCAAGAAGAGGAAGATTGATTTCATATTCGCATTTGGACTTTAATGATTCAAAGCTGGCCAGCCAATTGTAATCCAGATGGGATTCAATTGTTGAATATAAAGTATAAGAAATGTGAAGAAATAATCTAGGGTAAAGCATGCGTTGAACTACTCAACTTTGCACCCTCGAGGTCGTTGTGTATCTCTAACAAGTGCACAACAACAGACTCTACGCGCATGACGGTCGCACGGTCTATTTCTCGGTATGATAGATGAAAGAACTAAGGGAAAGACGTTCTCTTACAATCCCCTCAAGTGTGAGTGGGAGATGTTGGATATGGAAGACGTTTGTACACCCTTGTGGGGATGTACGAGGGAATACGGACCTCGAACGTCGCGCACACAAAGTCGTGTGCAAAGGGAATCTGTTCCCTTGCGGAGAGGATCTCTGGATGAGTGGGAAAGTCGCATTATATATGCATAAGTGCATGCGACATATGGCTAATAAAGGGGGAATATCTTAAGCTTATGTTGTACCATGCATATGGTACAACTTAAGCTTATAATGTGCCATGTATCATGGTACACCTTAATTAAGTTGTTCCAAAGGAACAACTTACCCAAAAATAACTACCTTGGGGGCTATAAATAAGACCCAAGGGTAAGCCATTTCTGACACCTTTTTGCATGAAATTCATGCATGCAACTTCATTCTAGCGAAGCTCTGTAGAAATCCTTTCTCTTCCTCTATCCAAGTTCTTAATCTAAAGTAGAGATTTAGATTGTGGATTTAGTAGCCTTACTCCGTTCGTGAGAAGACTCGATCCGTCGTGGCGAATCCGAAGGCGAAGTTCGTAGACTACCGTGCTGCATTCGCAAGCGTAAGTCTAAACTTCATATTATCGATCCTAACTCTGTTTTGGCAGGATCCTACAATGAGATCGGAAAGAACGAGTTCAAATAAGGCGGGGTAAGGATGGTAGTTGGTTGGATGGAGCAAAAACATTCCTCAAAATAATTAGATAGATGAAAGGCGAATTACGTGTAAAATAGGATATCATATACTTTTATACTTATAAAAATAAGTAGTAAAAAGCGAGCAGATGGTAAAAATTACAACTCGGAAGAATAGTTAGATGAAGGAAACAAAAACAGGGTGAGGTAGCGGTTGTTTTGCAAGTGAAAGTAAGTTTAAACAAGGATTTTGAAATGTGGTCACGAAGGACATAGAATTAATATTTATAAAAATTTGAAGTCCCCTTTAGTTTAGGAAAATATTTTAAAAGTATGTAAGGTAAGTGGTTAGAAATAAATTTTGTAGTCTAGAAAAGAATAATATATATGTTGAATTATCAAAATGATGACAAGGTTTTAAAAACTAAAATACGGAAGATACCGGTTAGAAATAATTACTAGATAATAACTTGAAAATTTATAACTAAGGAAGTTTTATAATCCAAGGAGGAATTTTAATTTAACCGAAAAGCAAGAAATTTTAAATATATAAGAAAGAGTTTTCAAAGAAGTTAAACCGAGCGAAGAATTTAATAATGAATTTCGAAAACACTTTCAAAGAAAGGAGGATTCGCAATGGATGGATTTGAAGAATTATCGATAAGTGTCATGAAACGATCACGTGAGTCGAGGGCAAGAATGTGATTGTAAGACGGTAATTAAAGATTTTTGATGAGAAATTTTGAAATTCAAAGAATACATTCGAGTTAACCGAAAGGTAGGAAGTCTAAGTTCATGCTCCCTTTTTTTTCAAGGAATTGAAACTGGGGAAGGAATTCGAAAAACATAATATTGAAAATTCTTTAGAAGGATCGAGAGGCTGAATGAAAAAGATTCAACGATTGGCGACTAACGACGAACAGATCACGTGGTTCAAGTGTAAGGAAAAGGATTGAAAGATCCGAACATAAATATGACTAGGAGATGAACCATGAAAAGCCACGGTGGAATCCTACGGTCAATGGCACAGAAGGGTAATGATCTGAATGATGCTAGAAATCAGGGATTCTAATCATCGAGTCGCTCAAAGATCAGGATAACGTAGCTGTAAGACTTCCTAATGGGCTAAACTAAAATCAGGATCTAAGGAGAAAAGTTCCTAAGAGAATCACTGTTACGTTCTGCTGGGCCCGAAGTCGATGAGCCCGAGCGGACGACTAAAAGGAGGGCTCTAGAAATCTAACACGGTCAGATCCAAGTGAGGGCTGCTAAGGTATTCTGGAACAAGGATGACAAAATCTTAACTAAGTCACCTGACTATCAACCTAGGTGTCTACCTAAGTCTTTCTACCATCTAAGACAAGAGAACCTAATTCAGACCTGTACGTGGATATTAAATGAATGCGGTACTTTTATTGTTCCGAACTTTTGCAAGACCTACATGGGCCACCACTAAAACATGTCACGCCCCGCTTCCCAAAATAGACGGAAGCGAAACGTGACGAGGCCCGCTTAGGCCAGAGCTTTAGAAGCTCGGACCCAATAAGCGTCTGTAGAGGTACCATTTTAAAAGATTTTCAGGTTCTTGCATTTTTATAGTTCGAAACAACAAAAGTACGGAAAGGAAATTTGCATTCACTTACATGAAGAAATAATATCCAACTGGTACAAAGTCTAAAAGAAGCCTAAGCATGGCGACACAAGTTCCAAGACAAACCGAAAAGTAGTACCCTCAGGAAGTGACGACTAAAAGACCTCAAGGTCTGGTCCTCATCAGGCACGGACTCTGGATCAGCGTCCTCGGCTCCTCGTACTCCAGCGAGTCTGCTTCGTCCACGATCTCTGGCTGAACACCTGACGTACAGCACCCAAGAAAAGGAACTGTACGTCAGGTAAAGTCTACAAGAAGAGTTAGACTTTACTGCAAGTGCACCGAACTTTAAACAACGGTTTACTGGTTGATTAACATGTTGAGGTTCTTTTACACAACATTTTACTGGTTGATTAGCATGATGTGGTTATAACAGGGTAACACAACAGGAAGTAACATAGCAGGAAAGTAAAACGGGACAAGTAGTAGTCGTAGCGTGTGCTACCAACTACGGGGACTAACCTACAGGTGTCAAGACAAGTCAGGACGTGACGGGACAAGACAGAACAAACATGACAGGACAAGACAAGACAAGTGTGACACGAAGGGTTCACGCCTTACGGTTCGAGGGGGATCAGACCCTCTTGCCGTGCGCACGCTCAACCCTACCCCAACCCAGGTGTAGGATCCTGCCAAAACAGAGTTAGGATCGATAATTAAAGTTGAGACTTACGCTTGCGTATGCGGAACGGTAGTCTCGGAACTTTGCCTTCGGATTCGCCACGACGGATCGAGTCTTCTCACGAACGGAGTAAGACTACTAATCCACAATCTAAATCTCTATTTTAGATTAAGAACTTGGAAAGAGGAAGAGAAAGGATTTCTGCAGAGCTTCGCTAGGATGAAGATGCATGCATGAATTTCATGCAAAAGGTGTAAGAAATGGCTTACCCTTGGGTCTTATTTATAGCCCCCAAGTTTGTTATTTTAGGGTAAGTTGTTCCTTTGGAACAACTTAATTAAGGTGTACCATGATACATGGCACATTATAAGCTTAAGTTGTACCATATGCATGGTACAACATAAGCTTAAGATATTCCCCCTTTATTAGCCATATGTCGCATGCACTTATGCATATGTAATGCGACTTTCCCACTCATCCAGAGATCCTCTCCGCAAGGGAACAGATTCCCTTTGTACACGACTTCGTGTACGCGACGTTCGAGGTCCGTATTCCCTCGTACATCCCCCATAAGGGTGTACAAACGTCTTCCATATCCAACATCTCCCACTCACACTTGAGGGGATTGTAAGAGAACGTCTTTCCCTTAGTTCTTTCATCTATCATACCGAGAAATAGACCGTGCGACCGTCATGCGCGTAGAGTCTGTTGTTGTGCACTTATTAGAGATACACAACGACCTCGAAGGTGCAAAGTTGAGTAGTTCAACGCATGCTTTACCCTAGATTATTTCTTCACATTTCTTGTACTTTATATTCAACAATTGAATCCCATCTGGATTACAATTGGCTGGCCAGCTTTGAATCACTAAAGTCCAAATGCGAATATGAAATCAATCTTCCTCTTCTTGCAAACCTTCTGATCTTGACTTGATTCGCTTTTCTAACGTGCCCCGCCGAGCCGAATTACCATAGCCCATTAGTAACACGCTAAGATAGCGATCATCTCGTCAAATCTAAAGAAACCAATTGGAGTCCTTGAGGGTAAGAGTTAAGACCCGTATGGCCTTTGAGTCTCACATAATAGCAAACACTATTGCTACTAACTCAGTGGTCGAAATGCATACGTGGTATGAACACGTATTACAACATCACTCCTTTCCCAGGGAGAGTATGTCTTAATGATGTTGTACGGATGAAAAGATTAGATACCACTGTGCCTATCTTTTTGAGTCCCCTTACTACTCGTGAAATCTTCACAGACTCTCATCCTGCATAAGACAGATAGGATTTAAAATCCTACGAGATCTCTTTCAAATATCCTTGTGATACAGATCTCAGATCTTTTGTAAGCATCCATATGATGCAGATCTTTCATTCGACTATCTTGTTTAAGTCATGACTCTAAATCATTTAATGATTTTGACTTTAAACTAGTCTCATCTCTATCTTATCCATCTGATAAGATAAGGCGGTTGCTTATGTGAGAAAGCCAACCTTAATCTGTCCGACATACACACAATTAAATAGCTGAGGCTTAAACACAAATGTACATAAAATCATTTGTAAGAAACTTGTATGCAAAATTAAACTTTGATCTTCTATAGACATGGGAAATATTACATGATACAGCTCAGCACCTACGCATTCCCATAGATGATAAGTGTTTAAAAAACACATCTCTGGGGATCGCCTTAGTAAGGGGATCCGCTATCATCTCATGCGTGGATATGTATCATATGTCTACTTCCTTCCGTTTGTCATAGTCCTTCGCAAACTTGAATCGAATGTCAATGTGTTTGGTCTTACAATGAAATTTAGGATCTTTGACGTAAGCAATCGAAGCTTGACTATCACTGTATATGGGAACAGTGCTCGAGTCAGAAGCATTCGTCAGCTTGTCTAAGAATTTCCTAAGCCAAACAGCTTCTTGGACCGCCATGCTGAATGCTACGAATTCGGCTTCCATGGTTGATAAGGCGATGCAGGTTTGCTTCTTGCTACTCCAGGATATTGCACCATTCCCGAGCAAGTAAACAAAGCCTGAGGTAGATCTTCGCTCGTCGAGATCACCCGCCCAATCAGCATCGGTATAGCCTTCGAGTCTCAAGGTATTGCCTTGATAGCATAACGCATAGTCCGCAGTCCCTTTGAGGTATCTTAATATCCTCTTAACCGCTTTCCAGTGTGCTTGTCCTGGGTTGGATTGGTAACGGCTTACCATACCAACAGCATAGCAAATGTCTGGTCTGGTACACATCATGGCGTACATCAGACTCCCGACAGCACTGGAGTATGGAACTTTTTCCATAGCTTTCTTTTCTTTTGGATCTTTGGGACACATCTCCAAACATAGACCCTCGCCTTTGCTTATTGGAGTATCAATTGGCTTGCAGTCCTGCATATTAAACCGTTCTAAAACTTTCTTTATATATGTCTCTTGAGAGAGAGAAAGAAGTTTCTTGGAACGATTCCTTGAGATCTTAACCCCAAGGATATATGCAGCTTCACCCATGTCTTTCATCTCAAAGACGGATGAAAGCCAAGCTTTGATATCCAATATAAGACGCTTATCATTTCCGGCTATAAGTATGTCATCTACATAAAGAGACATAATTACATACTTGTTTTTAATCCTCTTAATATATACGCAGTTGTCTTCGTCGAGCATGGAGAAACCATACGACAAAACGACTTCTTGAAAGCGCATATACCACTGCCTTGAGGATTGTTTAAGACCATATATGGATTTACGAAGTTTACAAACCTTATGTTTGTTTTCTTCTTGTACGAACCCGTTTGGTTGTTCCATGTAGATCTCCTCATCTAGTTCTCCGTTAAGAAAAGCAGTCTTTACATCCATCTGATGTAATTCGAGGTCCAAACAAGCCACCATTGCCAGAATTAAGCGAATGGAGGTAAAACGCACGACAGGAGAGAAAGTCTCTTCGTAGTCTATTCCTTCCTGTTGCGTGAAACCTTTCGCAACAAGGCGAGCTTTATATTTCTCGATGGAGCCATCAGCCTTATGCTTGATTTTGAGAACCCACTTGTTCCCAATGGCTCTACGTCCCTTAGGTAAATCAACCAAGTCCCAGACTTGGTTTGTTTTCATGGATTGAAGTTCTTCTTCCATTGCCGCTATCCATTTATCTTTAGCAGGGCATGTGACGGCCTGTTTGAAATTTGCAGGTTCGTCATCATCTTGTAGTAATGTCATGAATGTTTGAGGAAATTCGTCCTCAAATCTTAGAGGTGTTAGCCTCGTTCGATTACTACGTCTTGTTTGAGTTTGATCACTCCCACTTGGAATGACATCACTCCCACTTGGAATAATATCACTCCCACTCGGAATAGGATTGGTATCGTTCGTATCATCCATTGGAGAAGTTTGAAACGTATTTTCTTCTTCACCAAGAATTCTCCCACTCGAACGTTCCGATCCTTCTTGATCCCAAGTCTCAAACAAGGATAAGTCTTGACTTATCTCACCATGTCTTGGAAACTTGTTTTCCAAGAAGACAATATCCCTCGATTCGAATTCTATTAGACCTCCATTGTCATCTTGACCGACGAAAGCATATCCTTTGGAGTTTTCAGCGTATCGGATGAAGATACACTTCCACCCACGTGGCCCAAGTTTGCCATATTTGTGAGAGGATAAATGTGCGTAAGATGCACAACCCCAAGGTTTTAGAATGCTTAAGTCTGGAGTTCTATTGTTCCACAACTCATAAGGAGTAGAACTTTCCGACTTCGAGGGTACACGGTTTAAGATGAATGCTGCCGTCAATAATGCGTCACCCCAAAAGGTGATAGGCAAATTTGCCTGAGACATCATTGAACGGACCATTTCCATCAATGTCCTATTTCTTCTTTCTGCAACACCGTTTTGTTGTGGAGTATAAGGCATAGTTATTTGATGAACTATGCCTTTTTCATCACAGAGTTCCTTAAAACTCGTTGATTGATATTCCCCACCCCGATCGGTTCGCAAGACCTTTATCTTGCGATCTAGTTGATTTTACACTAAACTCATATAGTTTTTGAAGCAAGTTAAAGCTTCATGTTTGTGGGAAATCAAATAAATATGACCGAAACGGGTGAACTCATCAATGAAAGTGATGAAATAGGACTTTCCGCGTCTTGTCTTAACATTCATTGGACCGCAAATGTCCGAATGGATAAGCTGTAATGGAACTTCGGCCCTTGTGCCAGTTCCAAACGGCTTGCGACAAGTTTTCCCTACAAGACAATGTTCGCAAGTTGACATTTCAACTTTTGAAACATTAGATAGCAAGCCACTTTTGGCAAGTCTATCCATTCTAGTTGGTCCAATATGACCAAGTCTTGCATGCCAACAAATGATCTCAGATTCAGAGTTAGAAGCATTTGTTAAATGAAAACTTTCATTAATGGAAGAAGAATCATCATACATTGTATTTAAAACAATTAATCCATTACAAACATTACCAGAACCAATCAAAGAATTATTACAAACAAGGTCAACATATTGTTTATAGAACCTCCACTCATAATCTAAAGACATTAACATGACCACGGATACGATATTTCTTCTAATATCTGGAGCAAAGAGGACGTCATGCAATAATAAAGTCCGGCCGTTGTCGAGAACTAGCTTGCATGTTCCGACGCCTTTGACTTCAACACGAGTGTTGTTGCTGACGTATATCCACTTTGTTCTTTGAGTTATCCTCCGATACTCTACGAAGAACCTTCTGTCCTTCGCTACGTGGTCTGTGGCCCCTGAATCAATCAACCAAAAATAGTTTGATTCAGCAAGAAACATGGAACTAGAAACACATATGTAACTAGCCCTACAAGTTACCTTATCACTTTTATCCGTACATGTACGGGCGAAGTGACCGTACTTGTTGCACTTAAAGCACTTGATCTTCTTCAAGTTTTTCTTCTTTGAGTGCACATTCTTTTGCCACTTTTTGTTCTTAGTCTTCTTTGAGGTTTCCGGTTCTTGCTTTCGTTCGTTCACAAACCTTAAGCGTTTATTCTTCCGCTTATTTCCTCCATGTGAGGAACTAGCGGCCACGTGCACTTCTGCACTTGGTTTTGCGGCTTGAATCCGCTCTTCCTCGAGTTCGAGGTGTTTCGATACATCGCTTAAAGTTTTAATGCACTCATTATGAGTGAGATGCATTTTCATGTTATCCCAGCTATCTGGGAGTGAACGAATGACTGCTTGGATCTGCTGTTCGTCAGACAGCGTAACACCCGCATCCTTTAATTCAGATATAAGATTCGCCATGTGGCGGAGATGCTTTTTCATAGAATGATCTCGCCGCATCTTGTACGAATCAAATTGAATATTTAAGGAGCGGAGTTTGGTAACCGAAGTTCCACCAAACTTTATCTCTAGCTCAGACCATATGTCTTTGGCTAGGTCGAATTCCCGAAATAGACGCATTATGTCATTGTCCATGGCGGACAGTAGCGTAATACGTGCTATTTTGTTCTTTCGAGTCCAAGTATCATAAGCTTCCCGGTCCCTCTTGTGTTGGGCCGTATTGCCCAACTCAGGTTCTTCCATTATGTTTTGGAGTGTTTCGAGCACATCTTGCTCCTCCAAAACATATTGGATTTTTATTGACCAAAGTTTATAATTGTCGCCGTTGAGCTTTTCACCTTGTTTAAGCTCTGCGACAATATTCTTAGAAGCGGTAGACATATTCGATTCAAAAAACTGCAAAGAAAATGAAAAACACGATCAAAATTCAATGCATAAAGTTTCAATTCTTTAAACACTTGATAAGTTCCTTGGAAGCGTTGAAATGTTACTCTAGAATCGAGAAGTTCACTACGTTCCCAACTACCATCTAGAAGTAACTTTCAAAGTATCCCTCTTACTTATCTTAAGTAAAAAGAAATCAGAAATAATACCCGTATGGTATTAGCAGCGGAAAATTACTTTGAAAAACATATCTTTCAAAATAGAATAGGTAAGAGTTTGCGCAAAGAATTTTAGCGCAACAATTGCCAAGCCACGAGACCTGTTCTACACACCCATGGGTTAGATAACCATGGCCGGATCGTGGTAGGACTTGGAATTCTAAATTGCGCTATCCCGATTTAAGGACGGGACATAACCTATTTGAAAAACATCTTTGTCAAAAAAAAAAATTTGAAAGCACGTTGGCTAATCTCCGTAGAGTAGAGCACAACGTCACAAGTACATTGGCTAATCTCCGTAGAGTAGAGCACAATGACATGGCTAATCTCGCATGAAGTAGAGCACTATGGCTAATCTTCAAAGAGTAGAGACCAAAAAACTTCATTAAAACGTTAGTCCCGTATGAACTAGTCGGCACTGTGGTTAGCCCCGTATGGGCTAATCGGCACATTCGAGTTTGGCCAATGCCTTTTGTCACCCCGTATGGGTCAGTAGGCAAGTTTGCAGTCGACCCAGGCCTTCTGCCAGATTGGTCGACCAAAAACACCAAATTGGTCGACCAATTTTTTTTCGAAATGCAACTTCTCCCGGCCAGGGCCTCGGCCCTGGCCGGGGCTTGGCCAAGGGCCGGCCAGGGCCTCTGCCCTGGCCGGCCAGGGGCCCTGGCCCCCTAGGCCAGGGCCTCTGCCCTGGCCGAGGCCGGCCAAGGCCGGCCAGGCCCTGGCCGAGGCCAGGGCATTGGCCCTGGCCTCTGCCAGGGCCGGCCAGGCCCTGGCCGAGGCCAGGGCGCCGGCCCTGGCCTCTGCCAGGGTCGACCTGGCCCTGGCAGTGGCCAGGGCGCCGGCCCTGGCCGGCAGGCCTTGGCCAAGGCCGGCCATGGCCGGCCTGGCCATGGCCGGCCACTGCCGGCCTGGCCATGGCCGGCCACTGCCGGCCTGGCCATGGCCGGCCATGGCTTGGCCATGGCCGGCCATGGCCAAGGCCATTCGGCATTGGCCGGCCATGGTCCCTTTGGCCATGGCCGGCCACCCCCTTTGAATGGGGTGCCGCACACATTCCTCCCCCTTGATGGGGTGGTCGCCGGTGGTTATTGGCCGTAGCCAACCCCCTCCGCTTGGGGAGGGGGGTGCATGGCCTTCATAGCCCATTTGTCCATGGTGCACATGCACCAAATTTCCTCTTACCCGATGGAAATAACTACCATCATCTTCCTCGATGAAGCACCCGTTCGTCGATGAAGCACCCGTTCGTCGAGAAATTAGTTATTTCCTAATGGACGTGTGCCAAAAATGAAAAATAACATACTACGTGAACGGTCGGTTCTTCCCGTCACGGAGAGTTCCTACCATATCTGTAATGATAGGAGACCCTAACGTGAAAAGAACAACCGCTGCGTTCTCTCAGTCACGAAGTGTTCCTACTATATCCGTAATAGTAGGAGACCCATTCGTGAAAAAGACAACGACTCGTTCATAGTTTCGACGGGGCGGTGGTTTGACCGGGGCGAACCCATATGGCTCTGATACCAATGTAGGATCCTGCCAAAACAGAGTTAGGATCGATAATTAAAGTTGAGACTTACGCTTGCGTATGCGGAACGGTAGTCTCGAAACTTTGCCTTCGGATTCGCCACGACGGATCGAGTCTTCTCACGAACGGAGTAAGACTACTAATCCACAATCTAAATATCTATTTTAGATTAAGAACTTGGAAAGAGGAAGAGAAAGGATTTCTGCAGAGCTTCGCTAGGATGAATATGCATGCATGAATTTCATGCAAAAGGTGTAAGAAATGGCTTACCCTTGGGTCTTATTTATAGCCCCCAAGGTAGTTATTTTAGGGTAAGTTGTCCCTTTGGAACAACTTAATTAAGGTGTACCATGATACATGGCACATTATAAGCTTAAGTTGTATCATATGCATGGTACAACATAAGCTTAAGATATTCCCCCTTTATTAGCCATATGTCGCATGCACTTATGCATATGTAATGCGACTTTCCCACTCATCCAGAGATCCTCTCCGCAAGGGAACAGATTCCCTTTGTACACGACTTCGTGTACGCGACGTTCGAGGTCCGTATTCCCTCGTACATCCCCCACAAGGGTGTACAAACGTCTTCCATATCCAACACCAGGAACTCAGGACAAGGAGTACAGGGATCACTTCCGCTAGGGAAGCATCCGAAACGCCCGAAGGCTTTTTGTGTAACAGGGATCACTTCCGCAAGGAAAGCATCCGAAACGCCCGAAGGCTTTTTGTATAACAGGGATCACTTCCGCAAGGAAAGCATCCGAAACGCGCGCAGGCTTTTTGTATAACAGGGATCACTTCCACAAGGAAAGCATCCGAAACGCCCGAAGGCTTTTTATATAACAGGGATCACTTCCGCAAGGAAAGCATCCGAAACGCCCGAAGGCTTTTTGGTAACAGGGATCACTTCCGCGGAGGGAAGCATCCGAAACGCCCGAAGGCTTTTTGTATAACAGGGATCACTTTCGCAAGGAAAGCATCCGAAACGCCTGAAGGCTTTTTGTATAACAGTCACGGGGATCACTCTCGCATGGAGAGCATCCGAAATGCCCGAAGGCTTTTTGTGTAACATGGACATGACATGACAAGTGTAAGGAATTGTTATTCTAGGGTGTCCACATGCACGCACACACAAGATAGCCCTACGGTGTCAAAAGTTGTTGTTTGTCGAGCTTAGACTTCGTCGTCAAGTATAAGTCATCAGGGGCGTCCCGGACGCTATCATTTCACGTCCGGTTCTATACATTCACAGTCTAACAGTTCTAGCAATCTAAGACCAAAACACGGTCAAAAACGCAAGTGGGTACACTTGCCTGGAATGGCGAGTGTGTCGTCCTCTCGAAGCGTCTCGTCCAAGCGTCTCGTCCGCAGAAGTCCGTCTGAAATATCGCCACGGCGACGATGTCAGGTCGCGTTTTCAATAATTCCTATTTAGGTTCATTTCTAGGTTGTCGGGACTACCCTAATCGTCAAGTCACAATTTGATGTTTTATCAGCCTAGATCGACCACTACCCTATATGCACAGAAAATTTGTCCGATGGTCGATTTCTACGGCGAGCAGCGTTTTACTGGTGCGGAAAAGTAAATTTAGTTACTGTTGTCCGATTTTAGTTAGGGTTCAGTTTGTTACTGTGGGGGTTTCTACGAGTATATGGACACCAACCTAGTTCGACGATTACGTGCAAGTCTGATGTCGAATCTGAAAACGGTAGCAGATCGCGTCGCGACTACAGCTCCCAGAACATCTCGTCACCAGTCTTTAGTATTCACGTGGTCGAACGGAAGGCGTGACTGTCTCTGCGCCATAAGATTTCAATGTTAGGATATACGAACTTAAGCTATGGGAGTGTGCTCTATACACAGATAAAAACACACTATATCTATTAACCTACTGCTACTATAAATAACATAAATAAATAACATATTGCTTAAAAATTCATAACATATATAGGTGACAGTATGTATATATGAATGATCCCACCTTGAACCTCCCCTGACATATTGTCGTAAACAAATTGATGAATTTTATGTAAGTATCAATGGTAAAGAATCCAAATTGTTGGTTAGAGAAGCATTGATCCAAGTATATATGGCTTGAAATTACATGAATCTGCCCAAACTGAGTAAACATACAAGACAGTTGAAAATTTTTTAATCCAGCGAGAGCTAAGAAAACAGAGTATGAAATGTTATGTTTCATTGTTGAACAAGAACCGGAGTCTACATATGAAATTTGAAAATTACCTGTTCGCCTGATCTCCTATATATGTCAAGCGCCGTCCCCTTGCAGAGGCCTCTGTTGTGTGGAGGCCGTGGCAGTGAGCGCAGGCGGCGCCATCGTACGGGGTCTGCACGGCGTCGGCGGTTGCGTTGGCCGCGGCGTCGGGGTGTCGGAGCGGCGGTCTCGGGGGTCTCGCCGGCGGGGTCGATGGCCGGAAACGCGAGGCCGTCGGGGTTGAGTGCTGCGAGGGAGAGCAAACTCGGGGGGGGTCTCGCGAGTTGTGGCGGTTGTAAACGTCCAAGAGCCCTAGCCCTAGGTTCAATTAAATAAGAAGAGGGGAGGGCTCCTAGCAGCACGTGGGAGGAGAAAAAAGTAAGTGGCTGATTTTGTGGGATGCTGTTAGGATTTAAACGAATAAAAAATAAATTTTGATTTGAGGTCTCCCACCGAATTTCATTTCTAAAGATGAGAGTTGAAAGAAATTAATGAATGAGTTTGAAAAAAAAACGTACATGACCTATTATTTACAATGCCTTATAATAAAGTTAGTGGTTAGAAGAAAATGAATTAGCACTTGAAATTTTTGTTTAAAAAGAAACGTACAGGTTCATTCTTCCTATTTAAAATTATACAAGGCTTTAATAATTACTAAAGTGTTAACGCAGGTTGGTCCTCCCGACATCTTAAAATTACAAAGAAGATACCGGGGTGATCGCGCCTCCGAGAGGGTTGAGAATACAGGGTTCGGTTGCGCGTCGGAACTACAGATGTACAATAATAAAACCAAATACGGAAATACGCACACGGATCAACCTACACACAAAAATACGTACGATCGGAAGTGGCCGTTATAGAGTGCCTTCGTCGACAAATTTTACCTGCCCTCCAAGACGGTGAAGATAAGAAGTGCTCACATGTCCTTCAAGCAAGGACCACAGGAGTCTCTCTATGAGGCATGTGAGCGATTCAAGGACTTGCAACATCAATGCCTCCATCATAGCATTAAGGATTGGGAGCTTGTCCACAGTTTCTACAATGGACTCCAACCGGGCACGAAGCAGATTATTGATGCCACCGCAAATGGAGCCATTTTGTCAAAGACTCCCGATGAAGCTACGGCCTTACTAGAGGATATGGCCTCCAACAACTAACAATGGGGGGACGAGAGAGGACATTCTTCATCCTCCTTGAAGCCCACGAGTATTTATGAGGCCAAGGCCATGGCGGAGCTTGCTAGCAAGTTTGACTCTCTCCATAAGGTGGTAGAGAGGTTGGAGAAATTCATTACCAAGCCTCAAGGAGCCCCTACTACAGCCACACCAACAAACCATATGAGTGATTGGCAAGACCAATCCCAAGCCATGTATGTAGGAGGAGATCAAGGAGAAGGAGCTTTGGAGCAAATTCAATATGTTGCGGGGAATTCCAGATATTGGGCCAACCCGGCCGCTAGAAACCATCCGGGTTTTTCTTATGCTAATAATGATGGTGCCTTAAACCACCCGCCTCAACAACCTCCTCAAGCTCGGGCTCCACCACCACAACCGAATTATCAACCAAGGGGGCCACCGCAACAAAACTTCCCACAAAGGCAACAAGTGGGACCTTATAGGCCACCCGGGTATAATCAAGGGTGGAGAAATCCCAACCCTCCGCAAGCTCAACCACGTCCAGATTTTGAAGCTAAGGTGGAGGAGTTTATGGTGGAACAAAGAAATATTAACGCCACATTGAAGGCGGGACAAGATTCTCTCGCCACCGTCTTCGCTCAAATCGGGGAGCAACTTGCGTTGCTCAATAGAAACAACCAACAATTACCGGCTCAACCCGAGCCGAATCCACGGGGCAACACCGGCCATATCAACGCGGTTGTTGCGGTTACTACAAGAGAAGGGAAGGATACCACCCCCCATGACTCAAATTAAGGAACCTGTGATGGAGAATCTAGAAGAAAGCGAGCCGGTAATTGAAGTGGCAAAGGAGAAGGAGCCGCAAGAAGGAGAAAAATCTAGAGTGGAGGAACCTATTGATGAGCGCCGATTCATGCCACCGGTGCCTTTCCCTCAACGACTAGCTAGCTCCAAGATCGAGAAGAGGCTAGCCACGTTCCTCGAATATTTGAGAGGGGTGAGCCTCAATATCCCTTTTCTTGATGCCTTAGTGGAAATCCCGTCCTACGTGAAGTTCTTAAATGACTTGATTACGGGAAGGAAAAGGAAGGAGAGGATCATGCTCGTGGAACAAGGAACGTGGTTCACTAGGAGGGAGAAGGAGCCTGCCAAATTTAAAGATCCCGGGAGTTTCCGGATTCCTTGCACACCCGGAGGCGTCCCCTTACAAAAATCATTGGTTGATTTGGGCGCTAGTGTGAGCCTCATGCCTCTCACCATGTTCCGGAAGTTGAATAACGGCACATATTTAAAGCCAACCGACATGAGGATTCAACTCGCGGGACGGTCGGATTACGAGGCCGGTTGGGATCGCGGAGAATATCCCACTCCAAGTTCCGGGAGGCATATGCTTGCCTTGCGATTTTGTGATCATGTACATCAAGGAAGAGGGTGACACATCGCTCATACTTGGACGCCCATTCCTCGCCACCGCCGGTGTAATCGTCGATGTGCGGGAAGGGACTCTTACCTTGAATGTAGGCAACATTGAAGTCGAGCTCCATATACCAAAGGCTCTGAAGCACATGCCGTATCATGAGGAGCTAGAATATATGGACCTCCTTGATGAGGTCATTGAAGAGGCTATCCCCTACTCCATCGGTGCGCTCCATGATGACGGCTTCGAAGAAAGCCAAGATTCGTTTGAAGAAGAGAAGATGGAGGACTCTCCTGATAGCTCCACGGCGAATGATGATGGCAACGCTGATGTCGCGAGAATACGGGAGCTTTGCAAGATCTCGACGTTGAAGAGTCCAAAGAAAGATCCACCGATTCGAAGATCGGTGTCACCGGCGAAGCCAAGGACCAGAACAAGCTCAAGCTTGGGGGAGCCATCCCCCAACATTGCTCATGATGAAGGGGCGCTGAGGAAGGCCACTCACCGCCACGATCCAAATCCGAGCGGTCTTCCTGACAAGTTCGACGGGTGCATCTCATATGCACCCAACATCAAGCGTTAATTGAAAATCTAAAGGGGTCGAGCTCAAGACCTTAAACGAGCGCTTATCGGGAGGCAACCCGATGGTTTTTGCATTCTTTTTATTTTGGTTTTTATTTTTGTTTTAGACTTTCTTAGTGTTTTGAGTCTTTTTGCCCGTAAAAATCGTGACAACGGGTCTTGATTTCTATGACAGGAGAGGAGAAAAGGAGATCTCTCACATGGAGGGAGATAGAGGCAAGGAAGAGCGCTCCAGGAATGTGCTCAGGCCTTGGGAGGAGGAAGAAACCAACTGGAGGAAGAAAAACAGAGAGTAGAGCGAAATCGGAGCCCCAAAGCAGAAAACAGCATGCCACTCGGCCGAGTATCATATGTGACTCGGCCGAGCAAAGGATCCCATTCGGCCAAGTGGGGCACCAACGAGGGAAGTCTGCTGAACCCAACTCTCTGTCTTTTTTGTGCAATTCGAATTTACTGTCACTCGACCGAGTACGTTTAGTCACACGACCGAGGAAAACGGATACCCTCCTAGCCGTAATGTTGCCGAGTAGCTTGTGCCACTCGGCCGAAGGAGTTTTTTTCCCTTCGGCCGAGTGAACATAAGCCACTCGGCTGAGTCATAAGTAGCAGGGGAGAAATTTAAAACTCATTTTTTGTTACGTCACTCGGCCGAGCAACATAGTCACTCGGCCGAGTCGTAACTACCCCTATATAAGTAGCGGCGGGCTCGGCGCAAATTCCAACGCAGCTATTCCCAAATTCCCACCCGAGTTCCCGCGACCTTTCGTCTCCTCGCCTGCGACAGCCCCTCCCTCGCCCGATTCACCTCGCCGCCGGCACCGCTCGCCGCACCATCGTCGGCGACGACTCGCCTGACTGCCGTCGAATTCCGGTGACACTCCCCACCGCCGGCCGAGCTCCGGTGATCCCCCATTTAGCGCAAAATTCGTTTTTCTCCTATTTTTCTCGATCTGTAGACCCGTTGCGCCCAAAAAATCAAATTAAATTGTTTATCTATCTATTATACCCCATCTCCCCCATGTATTTTGAATATTACCCGCTGATATCGTTGTTTTAGTTGCAGGCTATCTTGGGGGAGCTTAGGGGAGCTTCAGGACGCGTTTTTCTCTTCGCGGAGGCGACGCTCTTCGCACGCATTTGCCCATTTGCTCTCGCGGCGTGTTCAGGTACACTCGGTCCTTTTATTGAGCACACCGCACTATATTTCAGTTGGGTGAGCACACGCGGCACACATGCCGCCCCGCACTAGGCCACGCACGCGGGGAGCCTCTTCCAAGCGGAAGAGGACCGATGACGTCGATCCCTCTCACGCTAGGGAGGACTCCCCTCCACCTAGTCCACCACCACCCACACAGCCCCTTCCCGCCGATCCCATACATGCACAGCCCATCCCCACCGATCCTGTCCCACCACCGGCTCCCGTTGTCGGGCCGCTAGGGATCACGTTCAGAGACGACGCACAGCGTGTCCGGTTTGAGCGTATCACCCAGCGATCCATAGTGCCCTCTAGGTTCACACACTTAGCAGACCTGGACCGCCTAGGGGTGCTAGAGGGGATGCTCACGTTGTACCACAACGTGGGTTGGTGTGATTTTTTGTCTGTGTCGGCGGACACCTTCGTCCGTCCGACACTCGAGGTACTTAGATCCATCGCCCGGACCCCTAGGGGATGCACATTCCGACTTATGGATCGAGAGTACGAGGTCACTCTCGACATGCTTTGTGCATTCTTCTAGTGGCCCACTATCCCCGTCCCCGACCGAGCCTACGCACCCACTCACATCCCACCACCATCAATTGACACCTCCACATTCTGGACACGTACACGGGCTCCCACCATGGCTTTGACCCTAGTAGGGCCAAGGCCTCGGCCATCCTATACCCCTGCCTCCACATAGCCCAGCGCCTCATGGCGACCACCTTTTTGGCGAGGTACGAGCCTGGGACGATGTCTACGCCTGAGCTCTATATGCTCTACACGATGACTCGCCCCAGAGTTCTCGAGAGGGATAGTGATGACCTGGTCCCCGGCGTAGAGATTGATATTGCTAGCTGGTTCTTAGACCGCATCATCATTTCGTTGGGCACTTGCTCACCGATTTGCTGCGGCGGTCTGATTACTTTGCTAGCCCTGATGACTGGCGTGGACCTTCCTGCTGACCTTAGACGAGCCCCGGGCCCCACTGCACTCTCGATAGACGTCATGGCCCGGATGAATATGCTTCGTCCCCATGGTCAGCGGCATTGGGTGTGGTTGCACGGTCCTTTCAGTGCTGATTACATGATCCTCCCGAGCCTAGCTCGGACACATATAGGACCGGCCCACGAGGATTGGATCCTAGCGATGGATCTCCTCATCACAGCTGCTTACATTCTTGAGGCTGAGGGCACTGAGCAGGCACCCCCTACACCCCCTGCACCTCCTGCTGACCCCGTGATCCCTCAGCCCCAGCCTGCACTTTCTGCACCTCCCAGCACTTCTGTCCCCACTTCTTCCAGTGTCAGGAGTACTCTTGCTAAGCCGTCCACCACGTCCACCACCACCCCCACCACTGATGTGCCTATCTCGGTTGAGCCAATTTCTTCACTTCTTCCTGAGCGTCCACCCACCATAATAGAGAGCGGCGAGTCTTCCTTCCCAGCCGTTGTACGGTCCCTATCTAGCTTGTTGTCCGCTGGGTGTCACCTTTTGGTCCATTCACTTTCTCCCCAGCGGTCGACCCTTCTGTCTCCACCGTAGCTGTCCTATCCGAGAGTGTCGTGACGTCTGTCCTCACACCTGTGTCACCGACCTCTCTTGCTGTCTCGTCGCCGATTTTATCTCACACCACCACTGCTGCTGCCTCCTCGTCCCAGCCTGCGTCCCAGCCTCGCACTGAGGCTGGACATCCACTAGTGAGCACAGCACCTTTTGCACATCTGCCTGCTGTCCCGATCACTTACACTGCACGTATCAGACAGCCCCGACCTGCTCAGCCTAGACATGTCCGTCCCTCCGCTCCACCACCCCCTGACGCCTTAGTTCAGAGCATTCGTGCTCTTGAGGGGGCGGTGAGTGGACTCAGGGGCGATTTTAGGGCTCTCTCTGCCGCGACCAGTTCCATGGAGTCCCGCGTCGCCATGCTTCCCGATATTCAGGCTTGCCTGAATCAGTTAGTGGCGCGACTCCCTCCACTACACCCACCTACCTAGCAGACACGTCCACCACCTACCCAGCAGACACGTCCACCACCAACACCCCCCACCTCCACCTCTGCCACAGGACGGAGATGGTGCAGCACCACCAGCTTAGGAACACCCTTTATGCCATTGATCTTTTTTGTCGTTATGCTGCCCATTCTCTGCTAGGTCCTGTCGATATATTTTTGCCCCCCTCCTCCCCGCACTATTTTTGTCCCTACTCTGATCACATCATTATATATCTTTTTTGGTAGAGAGGGAGAGTATTTTTGGTGACACATATCTGCATCACTCCCATCATTGCATGCATCATTCTCATCATCATATTTTCTTTTTTATTTTTACCTTTCTTTTTTATCATGCATGCATCCTCACCCTCCCCGACCCATTACCCGTCTCTCGGTGTGCCACACTTTGCACATTGAGGACACTGTGCACTTTAGCTTGGGGGAGTGAGTTCTCACACTTTTTGCTTTTATCACCTTTATTTTTAGTTTTTTTCACGTGTTTCCGCTTTTGCACCCATTTTTCGTCACATTTTCATTTTTTACCATGCATCACGTTTTTCTTATTTTCCTTGTGTGCTGCATTGTAAATATCTTTGTTTTTCGTTTATCTTTATTTCTTTCATCTTTTGCTAGAGATGATTTTTCTGTGATGATGATGACGTGGTGTTAGCTTTTCTCTATATGCATGCTAAATTTGTCATGTCATAGCTTTTGTTTCTGATATCATATGCTATGTCCTGTGTTGCATTTAGAAATAGTAACCCACTTCTTTTTCCGTATGAAAATGGATGAAATTCTATTATTAGCTGATGTCTGATGATTCATATGTATGCTATCGTAGAAAACACACTAAGATTCACGCATTGATGCTTATATATGGAGCACTGCTTTCTTTTCTCATATCACTTCTTATTGCATGATTTGTACGCTTCACTTCAGGTTGATTGAATGTTTGCTAGCATTGATAAATCTGGATTAGTTTACTTTTTGAGATCAAACTGAGTAGATTAGATTACCCTGCTGAAGTTGTCATGCACGTCCTATAGAGTGAACCGAGAGATACATTTATTTCTTTCTCCACATATCTTGAACATAATTTCTCTATTTTATATTCATTGGTGAATCTCCCCTTAGTAATTCTATTATTGGCCTCCCCCGTTATTATATCACATGCTCCAAATTCCCCAAACCCCAAAGAAAAATACTTGTATATCCTTCTCTTTGATTTGGGATCATTTATGTATATATGTTATTCAAAAAAAGAGAGAAAAAAAGAAAAAGAAAAAGAAAAAGATTTGAGAATACGAAAAGAAAAGAGAAAAGAAGTTCAAAAACGATCCCATCTCATATCCTTTCTCTCTTTCTTCCCTCTTTTGCTTTTATTTTTGTTTTCTTTGACTTTTGGAGCTTCGTAAGAAAAGGGGATGTTAATATTGTTTTGTATATGCCACCACGCTTATGGATAAGCTTGGGGGAGAGGATCCAATTATGTGTGAGAGAGTGGATACTTGACGGTGCATGACAACCTAGGGTAAGTAATATTTTATACTTGGTAAGATTGATAAAGTTTCACGAAATCCAGAAATCTAAGCTTAGCACTCATTTCATGAAAACCACACTTTTCTATTCTTACTACTCTATTGTGTGATATCTCTTATACTCTTTATAGAAAGCATTCAATTGAAAAGTGTGTGATCTACGATATTATATACCGCTTTAGATGCTTCAGACGATGCTAATTCTAGAATTATTCCATTTTTCATGCTATGTTGATATTCTTGGGTTTTCTATTTTCAAATGCACATTTATACTATGATATCGAGATAAAAGTCTTTGACATGTGTTTTACATTCGATGCGTGCTATATGAGTAACCAAAACCCACGTCCTGAGAAAAATGATCTAGCAACTTCCCTCTTCGTTTTCTACATTGTTTTTCGTTTTTCATTTTCCGCATTTCCATCGTTTTTATTTTTTCTTTATCCACCGGGTTCGCTTTTATCTCATCTTCCTCGAGGACGAGTAAGAGGTAAGCTTGGGGGATTTTGATAACTTCATATTTTACACCTTTTTTCTGCATGTTTGCATGCCATTTTGATCGCTCGAATCGCGCTTTTCACGATTTTTCGGCAATATTGCGATGCTTTTCATGATTTCTTGTTTTTGTCGAATTTCAGGAGATTTCGAGCGATTTGGAGTGATTCCGAGATACACCCACTCCGGAGTGTCACCCATGACTCCCTGGAGGGGAATTTTGCTATTGGAGAGGAGTGGGAGAAGAAAGAACGTCGTAGGAGCGACGAGGGAGCAAAAATATGAAGTTTGGGCATTTTGAGCATGTCACTCGGCCGAGTGAAGGAGTCACTCGAACGACCATCGAGAGCCCGCTCGGCCGGACAAATCGGACACGCAGAAGACTGAGTATCAACGTGCACTCGGTCGAGCATCGCCAGCCCACTCGGCCGAACCCCGGAGACCCCACTCGCCCGAGTGGCATCAAGACGATGGCAACAAAAATCCCAGAGTTACTGTAAATTGTCAGTCGAATCCCGAGAGTTTGACTCGGCCGAGTGAAGAAGTCCCCTCGGCCGAAGCGAAGAAAGTCACTCGGCCGAGTGACTCCCGAGGAGCCGACCCCCAAAAAAGTCCGAACTTACTGGAAATTGTCAGGGTTTGTCACTCGGCCGAATGACATTTGTCACTCAGCCGAGTGAGCCGCGCTGCCTGTAGCGTAAACTGTGATTTTGAGGCTGCGCAGGGGCATTTTCGTCAGGATTTTTTGGGAGATTTTGGGGGGTATTTAACCCCAGTTTTTAACCTAGTTTAGAGAGCTTTTTCAGAACTTTTTGCAGCTTTTTTAGATTACTTTTTAGGAATTAGATTTAGCTTTTAGGTAGGAGGGAAAAGTGTTAATTTGTTGGATGCTATTTTGTTCTTCATTGGTTTGTCTATCTCCCTATCAAAAACTCCATTTTTATTGATATATTGAATATTGCTATGAATTCTATTGATTTTAATTGTGAACTTCTATTGAATTTTATTATGAATTGTGAGTAGTTTTATCGTCTTAGGGCGTAGGGATGAACCCTACGAACCCTATTTCTAATTTGTGATGAATTGGTGAAATTATTGCTAGAATTGATTAGGGTTAGTTTGGGATTGATTTAATACGAATAGCTAGGGATTCATACTGATTGGGATTTGCAAGAGATTGGATCGCAACTCGATAGGAAGCCCTAGAAATTCGAATTGGGTTGCAATTGAATTTCTCCGGAATCGGTTTGCAAGAGATTGGACCGAAACTAGGGTTTTTGATTGTAATTCTATACCAATACCCGTTTGCAAGAGATTGGACGGGTAGGAACTATCCCAACCTTGGTCGTAGCTCGAGTTTTCACGAGAGTGGGCTCGAGATACGATTGAACGATGATGTTGTTCTTCACGCTAGCTTGCCTAGGTTAGGGTTTGCAAGAGATTGGACCCTACCCTAGGTTTGCTATAGACCGGCAATAGCGCGAGAGCATGAGCTTGGTTATACATTTAGTTGCAACTAGTTCACCTGAATTTCAAGTCTAGCAATTGTGACACCTACGAATCACAATGACGAGATACGGTTTGTAGCGGGGATTCCCTATCCCCTAGGTGTCTTTATTAATTTGATATTTCTTTTATACAATTGAACGACTGTGACCGCTTTATAGCGAATATTTCTCGACTTTTCATATAGCCAGGTGGATTGAAGAGGACACTGTCATTAGGCCTCCCAGTGTTCGATACCCGCTCGCCACTGCACCGTGCGCTTGCAGTAAGACTAGCGAGTCGCGTGCCCGGGTGTGCATCCGGGCTCCGACCAAGTTTTTGGCGCCGTTGCCGGGGATTTATCTCCTTGCATTTGCGCCATAATAGGTTGTGCTCTTGGGTTACATTTTGGGAGCGATCATCCATCACCACAAAATCAACCAGTACTTGTACTCCTCTCACATCGACGAGGAGGTCGTCCACTACTCCCACCGGGTACTTGACTGAACGGTCAGCAAGTTGTAATGTCATGTCGGTGGGCTCTAAGTCTCCCATCCCTATTCTCTTGTACAGCGATAGGGGCATTAAGCTGACGCTCGCTTCTAGATCGACGAGCGCCCTCTGGATTTGCACTTCCCCAATAGAGCAAGGGATGGAGAAACTTCCGGGGTCCGTGAGCTTGGGCGAATTTGCGCACTGAATAAGGGAGCTGCACTCCGCCGTTAACACGACCTTCTCTTTTCTAGATCCCCGTGTCACCAAGTCCTTCAGAAATTTGGCATATGAGGGAATTGTCTCGATGGCCTCGAGGAAGGGGATTTGTAAGCTCAGATCTTTCACCATGGCAAAGAATTTGCCATACTTCTCATCGATTTTGGCTTTGGCAAGCCGTTGCGGGAAAGGCACAACGGGCTTGAACACGCTTAGGCTCCCTTCCTCATCCTTTTTCTTCTCTTCTCTATGAACTCCCTCCGGAGTAGTTGGCTTTGGTGATGAAGCACCGTCGTTATTTAATTTCTCAGTTGGTCGTTCCACGACCAACGGTGCTTCCGATCCTTTGGGGGGCTCTCTCGTTGGTATATGAGTTTCGCTCCTCAAGACGATGGCGGACATGTTCTCATGCTCATGCGTGAGCGCCAAGGTCCGATTTACCCCCCTTGGGTTCACCTCAGGCTGTGACGGTAATAAATTCTGCGGTCTCTGAAGGTTCGCCACTTGCAACCCCAGCTGGGTCACCTGATCAGTGAGGACTCTTTGTCCCATCTCCAGCTTCAGATTTATCTTCTCATGATTGGCGATGTATTGAGTCAGGAGGGACTCAACCGAAGAAATGGCCCTCTGCTGGCCGTATTGCTGCTGGGTGGGCTGCTGATTCCTAGGAGCATACTGTTGATACTGTTGTGGAGGTTGTTGCTGCTGAAATTGCTGCTGCTCAAACTGCTGCTGGGGCCTAGCCGGTTGATATATCTGCTGTTGTTGCTGAGCCGGCTGTTGATAAGGCGCTCGGTAGCTAAGGTTGGGATGATTTCGGTTGTTGGGAGAGTAGGCCGGGTTGGAGTTGGTTCGTATTGGAAAAGGAGCATTCCCCGTAGGATTGTAAAATAATGCGCTCGCCTGATCCAATGGTGGTGAGATGTCACCACCGTCGAACTCTCCAAAAACATCGGATTCCACTGTAGCAATCTGTTGTGAACCGGTGCCACCGGCGCCTACTATCAATGCGGAGATCTGGGTCGACATCAAGTCAAACTTGCTTGACAATTTGTCGACGTCCTCGACTCTATGGATGCCCCCAGATCTAGGTGTGGCTCTCTCATCACACCATCGCTCGTTGTTAGATGCCATATTTTCCAGAATCTGTCCTGCATCTTCTTCGCTTCTTGACATGAAGGACCCTCCAGCCACGGCGTCCATGGAAGATTTTAAATCGTCCCTCAACCCATTATAAAACAGATTTATGATCTACCACTTGGGGAGCTCATGGTGGGGACATCTTCTCTGCATCTCCTTGTATCTCATCCAAGCTTCATGCAAGGACTCGTGGCTGGCCTGGGAGAAGGAGGAGATCTCGCTCCTCAGCTTCATGGTCTTCCCCGGAGGAAAGAACTTCGTCAGGAAAGCATTTGAGAGCTTCTCCCATGTATTGAATGTATTTGGGTCCTTCCCCCTAAGCCACAGTTTGGTCTTATCTCATAAGGAGAAGGGGAACAACTTCAATCGGATCGCCTCAGTTGTGACACCGTTTATCCGGAAGGTGTCACATTTCTCCAAGAAGGAGTCTAAATGCTCAATCGGGCTCTCCATGGGTGCACCCAAAAATTGATCCTGCTGGATCCACGTCACCAAAGATGGCTTAAGCTCGATGCTTTGGGCCGTAATAGCTGGAGGACAGATGGCGGAGGTGGACTTGATCGAAGGCATCGAGTACTCCAACAGGGACTTGTGAGGCGGGGTGTTCTCCACCATGGCTTCAGGATCCTCTCTTCTTCGCTTCTCGGTGGCCAAACGCCTTAGGGTGGCGTTTATCTCTGGATCAACGGGGATCAACTCGTCGAGACTTCTTGAACTCCTGCGCATGAAAAAAACCAAACACCCGTGAAGCGAAAAGTGTGAAAGAAACAGATAAGATAAGAAATAAAAATAAAAATAAAAATAAAAATAAGAAAATAAAAAGGAAAAAGAAGAATGCGAAAATTATCGCGAGGTAGGGATGAGAGCTAGACACTAGGGTTCATGAAATCCTAAAATAACAAGCACGTTGCCTCCCGGCAACGGCGCCATAAACTTGACCCACCCCGCGGCGGCTGCGCGCTAGATGTGTGCAATGATACGATTGGGGGCATGAGATTTAAATATTTGTAACCGCAAGCGCACGGTGTTGTAGTGTGGCTTGGGGGTCGAACTCAGGGAGGCGTGGATGTGCTTCTGTCAAAGAGGATCAAAATCACCCCATGGGCGAGCTAGCCCAGATCGAACGATGGGTTGTCATGGTAAAGGAATGCAAGGTATAGACAATATGAAGGAAAAACCCTGGACTTTGGTTTCCACCCTATCGAGCGACTCTCGCTGATACGGCCTATGGGTAGGATAGCGATCGGAATTATGGTCTAAAGGTGAGTCGTTGCCTCTGAAAGTGGTACCGGCATCCCATGGGCCCGATATTCCGGTCGGTGCCCAGGATGATAGCCGGACTTCCCAGGTTCGATCAGTGGGCACTCCCGTGTCCATTAACACTGATCGACTCCGGGATCACTAAGCTCGCAACGATAACTCCCAACGTCTCATCCTGCCGCTCCCCGCGCGCTAGGATTCAGCGTCTACGCTAAGGGCGTCAGCTATGGCTAGGGAGTCAAACGCCAAGTTTATTCCTCCTTGGTCCAACGGTCAAAGGCGGTCTTTTTCCCGCCGATGACAATAAAACACCCCGCGTAACCGTTAGATTCCTAATCCCTATCGATTTCCTAACCCTATGGACGTATCGGGAAGAGCCCACGAAGGGGTTTCCGCCAAAATCCCAGATTTGGGAACTACTCATACATATTTAGTAAAAAGCGATCTAAACAGAAATCGACCGTAAAAATCATGATCAGACAATAGAAATGCTGTCATGCCCCGCTTCCCAAAAATATGGAGGCGAAGCGTGAGAAGGTCCGCTCAGACTTGAAGCTGCAGAGCTGCAAGTCCGATAAGCGTCAATCAAATTTTAAACTGCAGGTCCTTGCAACGCGAACGAAACAAAGATAATAATAATGAAATGAGTCAAAAGAGATATCTCAGAATATCCATAAAATAAGTTTCAACATCACAGAAAAAGCCACCAGGCTAAAAGAAAAGAGTCTAAAGGCCCAAACATGGCCAACAAAAGTACAACGTATAAAACAAAGGTGCCACGCACCGACAACTAATAGAAAACCTAAAACAAAAGGAGAACTCAGCATGGTCACAAAGAAAGGTCACCGGTGTCCGCAAAACTCCTCTTGGACAAACTAGGGCCCAGGCTCAGCGTCAGCAAAACACCACGTACTTAGCAACGGTCTCTGGCTCAAGGTCTAACATGTGACACCCAAAAGAGCAAGGGGCACATGTCAGCAAGTCTACAAGAGACTTGTGCAAGGAAACTGAAAGTAGGTAAAGCAACCTAGCAGTTCTAGCATGAATGCAATGACATGGCAGTTTAAAGTATGAGTGCAACAAGTAAAGTAAAGTAAAGTACGAGTATGGCATTTAAACATGGCATGGATGACAAGTTTTACAATTAACACTCACTAGTACAAGACAAGTAAAGTAAGCACCTCATGCACAGAGATTCCGCCTTCTGGCTAGAGTGGCTGATCGGGCCACTCCTAAGCTCAGGTGATCGTTTATCCCTACCCCTCCACGTGTATCGAGCCAGGGCCTTACCCCCGAACGGTAATGCTCGCTTCTGGATCACGAGCCAGGAAGTGTTTTTAACAAGTATGGCATATGGGTGCACCTAGCCGGACAAGGAAACCGAGCATTGGCTTTTGACCAACACATGAGGCCCGTTCCCATGAAGTAGTATTCAAGGAGTACAAGTACAAGTATTGTAGCATGTGCTACGAATGCGACATTCAATGCATGGATGACATGACATGGCAAGTGGTAAAGCGTACAGGTAAGGAAAGTAAACATGACAGTTTAGTATGCATGATCAACAAGTTGAAGAGTTGGATCTAGCTTCGTTGTCAAGGTAGATCAATTAGGTGACGGATCTAGTTTCGTTGTCAAACTAGATCAAGTAGGCGTCTAGCCAGCTATCATTTCACTTACTAGTCTCTTTTACGCGAAAAACAAGGAAGTGGCCTAAAAACATGGCCGTACACAAGAGTTGGCAAGTTTCACTTGCCTGCAAGTCTGACGTCTAAAAAATACCGCCCAAAAGTCCGCAAGTCACAAACAACCTATGTGCACAAGTCCGCCAGCCTACAGTCCCAAATTAAGTTATCTTCATTAGTGAATTATCAGACAACCAGAATACCGATTTTTATCTTGTTTAACAGGGTTGGGTTGGGGGGTCCTAAAAGTGCAGAACGTTACCTCAATATGACGCGAAAGCTACACTGGCGTCGGGTAGCGACGCTAGGGGTTGGATTCCTGTAGTGTGCACGACACGGAATGGTGGATACTCTGAGATGAAACACGTGCACGAAGATAAGTTTGTAACGGAGGATAAGAAATATTAGGCAATCCTAAAACATCTAATGATCTGATTCTTAACAAGTTCTCTATCCTACGACAGGTTATACATAGATTTTAATGTCACTAACACCTCATATAATAACACTGGCTATTACAACACCAACACGTGAACAGGTTTATAAATATATCATTAACATAGATGTTCTGACGTTATAACTACCACACAACAATTGGCAACTAGGTTTATAAAGTATTACTACTGGTTCTAATAAACATTCAGCCAACGACATTACTAAGTTAACTTACGGATGGTATATATGCAACCAGATCTTAAGTATCTAATGCACGCTACTTACCGTTGAGAGGATTCCCTCCCCCCTTACGCTGCCACCGGGGTTGCCGTGCACCGCTGCGTCGCTAAGGAAGGCAGGGTCCCGTGAGAACCCAGATAGATCTTATATTCCTCCTTAAGACCTTGGGAGAAGCCCTTCCCTCGGTTAATTCGGGCACACCCAGAATGTGTGAATCAGAGTCTCCAACAATCAAACTGAGGATCACAAATACATCAGTAACCCATTCATTCTCATGTTCCCCGTTGAGTGATGATGGGTCGGATATATTCGGAGAGGGGTCCATTATTCACAGGTGAAACTTCGATTCAGCGGCCAAAGCTTGAGGCGTGCGACAGTTTGCACAGGGGAAGGGCGCCGGCCTGAGGATGCCACAAGAGGGCACCGTGATGCCTGTCGGACGGCACATGGCGGCGCCGTCGCACGCCCGGGGCGGTGCTGCCACCGAGGCTGAGTCGGAGAGCGGGTCGATGGGGGCTACTGCAAAGATTCCGGCAGTGCCTCGGCGGGACTACAGCGATCTCCGGTAGTCAAGCGGCAGACGACATCAGCGACAGATCGCTGCAGCGAGCTGCTGCAGTTTGCAGCGGCTGCAGCTGCGAAAGCAGAGGCCGGAAGGCCTCTCCGGCGATGCTGCAGCGGTTAGGGGCTTCGGGTCGAAGCTGGTCGGTGCTGTGGAGGGGATCCGGATGGGATAGCAGTGGGGGACGCTGTGGGGAGGCGTTGCAACCCCGTAGGGGTCGAGCGCAGCTTCCAGCGGCGTTGCGGCACCTAGCTGCGCTAAAACGGCGCAGGGTAAGTCGCCGGCGTCGGGAGAGGGCGGAGAGAGGGGGTGACGTGCGAGGGAGGGGGAGCATCGCGCTGCGAGGGGATGTTTGCGTTGGGCGCTCGGGAGGAAGAAGCACGCGAAACATGTTTGAGGGTGGCGGCGTTTCATTGTTTTTCTGGGGAGAGAATAGCCATAGGTTGCTATTTAAATGGGGAGAGGGCACGTGAGGAAATAGTGTAGCCTAGGTTTTTGGTTCCTAAGTGTTTTATAAAAAACAAGGGTGGGCTGCTAATATTGCGTGGAGATGGGGCCTAGGGTTAGAGTCTAGGTTAGGGTTATATACTCTTATATAATAGTTTAAGAGATTGAAATGCCCAAAAAGGAGGGTGTTGTGTGTGAGTAAAATGTGTTGTGCCAAAATTAAAAATGGGCTAGGTCAATATGATAATGCTAGTAACAAAGTAGATTAAGATAATAAGAAATATTAGTGGGTTATACCTCTTAAAACTTAGGGTAAAACAATAAGGGATTGGGCTAAATAGTGAAAGCGGGTCAAACGATGCTCCAAAATTATAAGATAAATACTGGGGTGTCCGGGACGACGAGAGAAAGAAACAGAGAAGACGGATCACAATTTCGACGTTGGGAAAACGAAACTAAAAACAGAAACGTCTCACGTCAAAAGTGAGAATCGCGACGTCTCTTTGAATAAGGTCAAATCGTGGGAGAACGACCCGAGAAATGTCGTTCCAAATTAGTGCCACAATTTAATACTCTCAGAGACGTTCCCAGCGACATGTCTCACCAAAGTGTTCACAAACAAACGGAGTCTAAAACGAATACGTGCACGGTCAACAGCACGTGCACGAACCAAGTACGATCAGAAAGCGGCCGTTACATCCTCCCCACCTTAGAATAAAGTCCGTCCTCGGACTTTCTAACTATAAATATAACTTTAGCCAGACTAGTAGCTATCCCAATCATGCCACCTTATAATTTAACCCATGTATAGCTATTACAAGTACTTATATATGCACTAGGTAGTCAAACATTAAAACTACCAACACGTATGTATTCACGTACATTATACACTTATACCCATTATAGTCAGTCAAATTTATATACGTATTCCAATCTTATATGTATACACATGCATCCCTTATATAACTACTACTTACCTAGCACAAAACAATAGTTCAGATACTCATATAAGTATAGTCTCACACTAGCAAATACAATCATTGCTCTACGTATAGATAGCTACCTATGCACAAAACAACCATGGGTATACTAATCCCTAATATTCATCCGATACCAACATCTCAACACATGTAGTCACACCATACCATTTTTAAATCAAGTTTCACTATATCTAATATTCATTCACCACTACTATAATTTCACAATTATATAGTCATTCAAATGCATGCAATAATTTCACCATTCATTCACATTACATACGGTCCTATAACTATATTCACGACACGCCACACATACTATAGTCACCAATACCTATAACTAAGCACATACTTACCCGTGCATGGTGCACACCCATACACGCTAACTTTTCATTCACGTATACCAATCATATCATTATATAACTAGCACACCTACACACCTAGCTTTAGCTAGTACACATACGTTCACACAAGCAAGTCCTTAGTAATTAACTATACCACAAGACCAACACCTATAACTATATACTGGTGTAGCGACCCACAATCATGTGTGTAACACAACCAGGCACAAACACTTCTATCACTATACATACATTAAACATTGCATATTCAAACTACAAACATACATTCAATATGCTTAGAGTATACCCACTCAAGCTTGAGTGAGACTCAGTACACATATCAGAATATTCTATATACGTAACACGGCATTCATACTTATACCAATACCACTCCAATATTTATACGTCTACCATTACAACCATATACATTCCATAAGTCAATCACCCTTAATATTTAGTCAGGTAATACTCACATAGTTCAATCACTCTATATACCATAATAATAATAATACAGACATCAGCACACGTATAATTATAATACACTCCCTAATACATACACATTCATCGTATAGTCACACACACGTAACATATATATTCACACCATAGCCTACTACCTATAATTAGTACACCAACACCTATTCATACATAGTTAAGATGTGCAATAGTCGTGTATACCTCTCGGTATGCACGCGTGCAACATCTCGCAAAAGCAAGCAATATCAATCAAAATTATAATCCTACTACCATATGTATATCACATATATACTCGGGCAACAAAACATAACTACTTACGTCTAAACACTATATATGTCACGCCCCGCTTCCCAAAAACACGGAGGCGAAGCGTGACGAAGGCCCGCTTAGGCCAGGGCTAAGAGGCCAGACCCAATAAGCGTCTGTAGTTTTCCATAGCGAAAGTACAGGTCCCTGCAAGTTAGTACGAAATAACAAAAGTACTGAAAAGAAACATTTCATTTTATTCCAAAATTTATCATCAAAGTACTGAGAGTCTAAAAATGCCGAAAACGGCTACAACTGCTGAAAGGGAAACTAATGGTGCAAGCACCCAACCTAGAGGAGAAAAGTAAAAGTGCAACGCACCCAACTCAAACTTAAATGGATAACTCTGGAACAGCAACAGAAGATCTCTAACTCTGATCGTCCTCTGGATCGTACTCCGGATCAGCGCCCTCCGGCTCCAAGTCAACTGGCAAGTCCGCCTCGTATTCGTACTCTGGCTCCACACCTGACGTACAACACCAAAAGAAGGAAACTGTACGTCAGGAAAAGTCTACACAAACAGTCAGACTCTACTGCAAGTGTATCAACTATTAACAATGATTTACTGGTCGTTTTAGCATGCTGGGGTTATAACTGAGTAACGAAAAGTAGCGTATCAGGAAAAGTAAACGTAGCAAGCAGTAGACGTAGCGTGTGCTACCGACTACGGGACTAACCTTCAGGTGTCAAGACAAGACGGGACGGGACGGGACAGGACAAGTAAGACACGAAAGGGTTCACGCCTTACGGTTCGAGGGGGATCAGACCCTCTTGCCGTGCGCACGCTCAACCCAACCCCAAACCGAGGAACTCAGGACAAGATTTACAGGGATCATTTCCGCTAGGGAAACATCCGAAACGCCCGAAGGCTTTTTGTATAACAGGGATCACTTCCGCAAGGGAGGCATCCGAAATGCCCGTAGGCTTTTTGGTAACAGGGATCACTTCCGCGGAGGGAAGCATCCGAAACGCCCGTAGGCTTTTTGGTAACAGGGATCACTTCCGCAAGGGAGGCATCCGAAACGCCCGTAGGCTTTTTGGTAACAGGGATCACTTCCGCGGAGGGAAGCATCTGAAACGCCCGTAGGATTTTTGGTAACAGGGATCACTTCTGCGGAGGGAAGCATCCGAAACGCACGTAGGCTTTTTGGTAACAGGGATCACTTCCGCGGAGGGAAGCATCCGAAACGCCCGAAGGCTTTTTGTGTAACAGGACACGACATGACAAGTGTAGGGAAAGTTATTCTAGGGTGTCCACACGCACGCACACACAAGATAGTCCTATGTTGTCAGCAGTTCATTGTTGTCAGGCTCAGACTTCGTCGTCAAGTCTGAGCCGTCACGGGTCGTCCCGGACGCTATCATTTCACGTCCGGTTCTCATCACACACAATCTAACAGTTCTACAAACTAGAACTAAAGCACAGTCAAATCGCAAGTGGGTACACTTGCCTGGAATGGCGAGTGCGTCGTACGTCCGGGGTGTCTCGTCCAGTCGTCGCGTCCGCGGTAGTCCGTCTGAAAAGAGATCACGACGACGGTGTCAAGTCGCGATTTTCGTCAAATCCTATTTAGGTTCATTTCTAAGTTAGGCGTGGCTACCCTAACTGTCACAAGTCAAAAGTGTCCGATCAACCTATCCGATGATTCTATCCTATGTGCACAGTTCAAAAGTCCAAACGTCGGTCTACGGTTACACATCGATTTAAGAGAGCAGAAAATAAATTTACTGAGTTAAGTTGCCGGTTTTAGTTAGGTTTTCAGTTTTGCTACTGTGGGGGTTTCGCTACGAGGTAGGGGAACCAACCTGTCCGGAGTCTGGGGTATAGCAGACGTAGAGTCTGAACGGCGACCGATCTGATTGGCACGGCTACGGATCGTCTTCTAGCGGTGTCTCAGCTACAGGCAGCGTAGCCAGACACGTTCTGGTAGCGGACGAAACGCGCGAACATCGAGCAATGCGTCGGGTAGGCGTACTACGGCTTCCAGAGAGCTGCAACGACAACCGAGATGAACGGTACGTCGCACCCAATGCCTACGACGTCGGGAGTCGTAGGAAGAGTTCGTGACGTAGGAAGACGCCCCCAGGGGATGTAGGAGGCTGTCGGATGACTCCCAATGCGAGAGACAACGGCGAGATCTTGGCGACGCGTCGGAACGTCACCAACACCTAAAACAGCGAGTAAACACGCTGTTAGAGGGAGTTTCGCGGCCTGGGGTCGCTAACAACGGCGAGAGGAGACAGAGGGGGGTTCACGGCGACGGCGTGGGGGCTCCGGTGGCGGCGGCAACGGCGGCGGCGGCCGTGGCAAGCTGCTGCGGCTGCTGCGCTTTTCAGGCGGACCACGGCGGTTTCCGGCAGCGACAGGCGGCGGTCGGGGGCTGCAGTCGAGAGAGGGGAGGTCGGGGAAGCCGCTGGAGATGATCGACGGCGGTGGCGGCCTCCGGCGTGGGCTCTGGTGGGAGAGAAAGGGGGTTTGCGTGAGGGTGGGGTTGCTTCTAGGGCCGGCGCAAGGAGAGAAACGGGAAGGCTGTGAAATTTTTAGCGAAAACCTAGGTTATTAAATAGGGTGGGGCCCACGTGACTAAGGGATGGTTACACGTGAGGGGGCTGCCTATTAGGGTTAGTTAGGGTTTAATAGGATTAAGTTGTTCGGGGTAATCTTGTAATTAACGGGGTCTGAAAGTGCACATAGGTCAAACAGTGCCCAAAAATTATAAGAAAAATACCGGGGCGACTGGGGCGACGAGAGCAAGAAGTCGGAAGAGACGGATTACAATTTCGATGACGAGAAACGAAATTAAAAATAAAAACGCCTCAAGTCAAAAGTGCGATACGCGATGTCTCCTCGGAAAAGGTCAAATCGTGGGCGAACGGCCCGTGAAATGACATTGCAAGTCAACACGGCAAATGTAGTACCCTCAGAGAGAGTCACAACGACATATCACACGATAGGGTTCGGAAACAAACAAAGTCTAAAATAAATACGTGCAGGTCAAGCGCACGTGCACAAAGAACTTACGATCGGAAACCGACCGTTACATCCTCCCCAACTTAGAAATGATTCCGTCCTCGGAATCAACATCAAGCATCGCTCGAGAAATGATGCGGAAAGCGCTCCCTCATATCATCTTCGCACTCCCAGGTGGACTCTCCAGGTGATCCGTGACGACACATCACTCTCACCAGGTCGACTATCTTATTCCTCAACTGCTTCTGTCGACGGTCCAAAATCTGCACAGGCTGCTGGTCATATGTCAGATCCGGGCGAACTGTAATCTCTGAGAAGTCCATAGTGTGCGATGGATCACTGACGTACCGACGTAACTGAGATACGTGGAATACGTCATGAACACCCTCCAAAGATGGTGGCAGAGCAAGGCGGTAGGCCACTGTTCCCACACGCTCTAGCACATCAAACGGCCCAATATACCTTGGGCTCAGCTTTCCCTTCTTCCCGAAACGAATAACTCCGCGGTTCGGAGAAATCTTCAAGAAGACGTGATCTCCAGGCTGGAACTCCAAGGGTCTCCTCTTGGCATCAGCCCAATGCTTGAAGCGATCATGTGCAACTCTAAGCTTCTCCCTGATGTCCCTCACGACATCCACAGCTTCCACTATCATCTCGGGACCCAACAGCTCCCGATCACCGATGTCATCCCAGCTCAGTGGCGAACGACATTTCCTTCCATATAGGGCAGCAAACGACGCCATGCCAATGCTCGCCTGGTAGCTGTTGTTATATGAAAACTCCACCAAGTGGAGATGGCCCTCCCAAGAACCCTTCAAATCGAGCGTACAAGCTCGCAACATATCCTCCAGAATCTGAATAGTCCTCTCGGACTGGCCATCAGTCTGCGGGTGGTACGCCGTGCTGAAACTCAGACTCGTTCCCAAATTCTTCTGCAGACTTCTCCAGAACTGAGATGTGAACCTCGTATCCCTGTCCGACACGATGCTCACGGGGACTCCATGTAAGCGTACAATCTCCTGCACGCACACGGTCTACGTCACGACTATTTCAAAGAGAAAATCAACATAGAAGTAGAAGTAGAACGGAACTTTACCTCAAGATACTTCCTTGCCAAAGCTTCCGTAGACTGGCCCACCCGGAAAGGAATAAAGTGCGCAGACTTGGTCAAACGATCCACGATCACCCAAACTGTGTCGTTCTGCCTCGGGGTCCGAGGTAAACCAGTCACGAAGTCCATCGTAATATGCTGCCACTTCCACTCCGGAATAGGAAGCGGTTGCAGCAACCCGGCAGTACGATGGTGCTCAGCCTTCACCTGTTGGCATATCAGGCACTTGGCAACGCTCCGTGCCATGCTCCTCTTCATGCCAATCCACCAATAATTCAGACGGAGGTCCTTATACATCTTGGTGCCTCCAGGATGTATAGAATAAGGCGAGCTATGAGCCTCGCTCAACAGCTCCTCGCGAACATCACCTGCAGGTACACAGAGTCTACTGCCGTACCGCAGTGAACCATCCTCATGAATCACGAACTCCGTCCGTAGTCCAGCTTCAACCTGCTTCCTGATCCTCAGCAGCTTCGGATCTCCTGCCTGAGCTGCCTTGATCCGATCCACGATTGTGGACTGAATCTGTAGATTCATGAATGAATGAACTACACCAGGTAGGACAACCTCCAAATCCATCTCTCTCAGCTCCTGCTGAATCCTCCAGTCGGCTGTATGCATCATCGCGGCAGTGAGTCTACTCAAGGCATCAGGCACTACGTTCACCTTCCCCGGATGATACTGTAAGTCTATCTCGTAGTCAGCCATGAGTTCCAACCATCGTCTCTGACGCATGTTGAGCTCCTTCTGCGTGAAGATGTACTTCAAGCTCTTGTGATCGGTGAAAATCTTCACACTCTCACCTAGCAAGAAGTGCCTCCAAATTTTCAGTGTGAAAATCACTGCTGCCAACTCCAGATCGTGCGTCGGGTAATTCTTCTCATGAGTCCTCAACTGACGAGAAGCGTACGTGACCACGTGGCCATGCTGATGCAAGAAGCACCCTAGGCCCTTCCCTGATGCATCACAATAAACCTCGAAGCCTCCGCTTCGATCCGGTACTGCCAACACCGGTGCCATGGTCAATCTCGCCTTCAAGATACTGAAGGCCTCCTCACAAGCATCTGACCAGAGAAACTCCACATCCTTCCTTGTCAGCTTCGTCATCGGCTCCGCAATCTTCGAGAAATCCTTGATGAACCGCCGATAATAGCCTGCTAAACCCAGAAAACTCCTGATGTCTGATGCTGACTGCGGAGTCGGCCAATCTCTGACTGCTCTAACCTTCTCCGGATCTACAGATATACCATCGCCGGACACCACGTGTCCCAGGAATGCGACTCTGTTCAGCCAGAACTCGCACTTGCTATACTTGGCATAAAGCTTATGTCTCCTCAGCGTCTCCAGCACTGTCCTCAGATGACAGCTGTGCTCCTTCTCAGACTTCGAATAAATAAGAATGTCATCAATGAAGATGACAACAAAGTTGTCCAGGAAGTCATAGAATATTAAGTTCATCAAATTCATGAACACGGCTGGAGCATTGGTCATGCCAAACGGCATGACCACGAACTCATAATGTCCGTATTTCGTCCGGAATGCTGTCTTCTAAACATCGTCCTTCTTCACCTTCAATTGGTGGTATCCACTCCGCAAGTCCAACTTCGAGAAGACTCTCGAACCTCCAAGATGGTCAAAGATATCGTCGATGTGCGGCAGCGGGTACTTATTCTTCACAGTGACAACATTCAATCCTCGATAGTCCACGCACATCCTGCGGGACCCATCCTTCTTCTTCACGAGTAGAACTGGTGCGCCCCATGGCGACACACTAGGGTGGATGAAACCCTTCTGCAACAACTCATCCAACTGTTTTCGCAGCTCCTCGAGCTCAGCGGGAGCCATACGGTACGGCGCCTTCGATATCGGTTGCGCTCCCGGCATAAGATCAATACCAAACTCTAAGGCTCGGTCAGGTGGCAAACCTGAGATATCCTCTGGGAAGACATCGTCGAAGTCTCGGACGACTGCTGGTCGTTCGATCTCCATCTCCATCGGCATAGCTGCAACAATCGGCACCACCGGCGTGGCCCGATACTTGATGGGTCCAAGCGACTCATCTCTGCTGCGGAACTCGAACTCTGGATGGCCTGGAATCCGGAACACCACCCTCTTACTGCGACAATCGATCGAGGCGTGGAAATCTCCCAACCAATCGATGCCATGAACGGCATCAAAATGTGGCAGGTCGTGGACAATGAAATCTGCAAAGAGCTCGTGTCCACTGACCACCAAAGGAATCGATCTACATCCCAAGTTCACTGTCACCACTCCGTTCCCTGTGGTGATGTCCCAACACTTGGGAAGTGTATGGGTGGGAATGGAGTGTCTTGTCACGAATCTCCGGGATAAGATGCACATGGATGCACCGGAGTCGAACAAGGCCAAGGCCGGGTGAGAAGACACTAGAATGGTGCCTAAGATATTACAAGGAAACTACGGTCAAACCAAGCTACTCTAACAAACAAGTCAGGCAAACAAGACTAACAATTTAAAAGCTAAACTATGAAATGAAAGACTAGAATCAAGGAGTTACCTGCAATGACTCCATCCAGCTCCTCAGTCTTCAAAGCCGTCATGGTGTAAGCCGGCCTCTGGGGCTGCGCTGCTCTCTGAAACATCTGCCTCTGTGATGCCAAGGGTGGTCCACGAACGGCAGGTCCTCTCTGAACTGGAGCGGGCGCTCTCATCTGCAGCGGGGCTGGCGCTCCAACTACAGCATGACGGGCTCTCGGACAATCCTTCGCAGCATGCGCCATCTCCACAAACTAGGCACAGTCCCATCTTCTTCCGACAATCCTTCTGAACGTGTCCTGGCTTCCCGCAGTAATGGCACGGTCCCTTGCTCTGACTCTGAATGGGTGCTCCAGGCCTCTTAAATGGTAATGTCTGAACTGGTCTCATCGTCGGCCTAGCAAGTGGCCGGTACTGCTCCATAGGACGCTTCCCCTTATCAGCTGGAGGGTCAGGTAGGAGTGAAATAAGCTCATGATTCTTCGCAGCATCCAGCACCTCCCTCATAGTCGTGAAACTCGCCGAAGACATAGAAGCTTGAATCTTCGGACGCAGTCCCTGTCGAAAACGATCAGCTCGCTTCTCCTTCTTCTTCACCATATGCGGAGCAAAGCGACTCAGCATCTCAAACTCCGCCTCATACTCCTCGACAGTCATGTTCTCCTGCTTCAGATCTATAAACATGCTCAGCAGCTCCCTCCTAGTAGTCTTGGTGAAGTACTTCGTCCTGAACATAGACCTGAAGATCTTCCAATCCACTGGCTTCTCCAGACGCCTCTCCTCAAGGCGCCACCAGTTCCTCGCATTCTCAGTCAGCTGCATCTTCGCTATCTCCACTCGGGTATCGTCTAGAATCTTCGTAGCAACTAACTTCTCCTCCGTGCTCTGGATCCACTCGTCAGCAGCTAGGGGTCCCTCCTTCCCCAAAAATGTCCTCGGCTGGGGCTCGTTGAACTGCTTCACTCCTGGAGCAGCTGGAGGGGCAGGCGGAGGTGGGGGTGGTGCAACTGGAGCAGCCTGGACAGCACGCTGGGACTGCTGAACCAACTGATGCTGCACCTCCAGCATCTCTCTCATCACGCCCAGAACCTGACGGAAGTCTCCGCTCTGGTCTTCCTGAATCCCATCTCCAGAGCTCCCCGATCGGGTAACACGTCGTCCTGCCATCCTATTGACAGAAAGACACAGATTAGACTCGTACAATTTCCGGATGATAATAATAAAATGAAATTTAATACTTCAATTATTCCGTACTCGTAGAAGAGGGGACCTGCATGGGCCACCACTAAAACCTGTCACGCCCCGCTTCCAAAAACACGGAGGCGAAGCGTGACGAAGGCCCGCTTAGGCCGGGGCTAAGAGCCCAGACCCAATAAGCGTCTGTAGTTTTCCATAGCGAAAGTATAGGTCCCTGCAAGTTAGTACGAAATAACAAAAGTACTGAAAAGAAACATTTCATTTTATTCCAAAATTTATCATCAAAGTACTGAGAGTCTAAAAATGCCGAAAACGGCTACAACTACTGAAAGGGAAACTAATGGTGCAAGCACCCAACCTAGACGAGAAAAGTAAGAGTGCAACACACCCAACTCAAACTGAAATGGATAACTCTGGAACAGCAACAGAAGATCTCTAACTCTGATCGTCCTCTGGATCGTACTCCGGATTAGCGCCCTCCGGCTCCAAGTCAACTGGCAAGTCCGCCTCGTACTCGTACTCTGGCTCCACACCTGACGTACAGCACCAAAAGAAGGAAACTGTACGTCAGGCAAAGTCTACACAAACGGTCAGACTCTACTGCAAGTGTATCAACTATTAACAATGATTTATGGGTTGTTTTAGCATGCTGGGGTTATAACTGAGTAACGAAAAGTAGCGTAGCAGGAAAAGTAAACGTAGCAAGCAGTAGACGTAGCGTGTGCTACCGACTACGGGACTAACCTACAGGTGTCAATACAAGACGGGACGTGACGGGACAGGACAAGACAAGACGGGACAGGACAAGTAAGACACGAAAGGGTTCACGCCTTACGGTTCGAGGGAGATCCGACCCTCTTGCCGTGCACACGCTCAACCCAACCCCAAACCCAGGAACTCAGGACAAGATTTACAGGGATCATTTCCGCTAGGGAAACATCCGAAACGCCCGAAGGATTTTTGTATAACAGGGATCACTTCCGCAAGGGAGGCATCCGAAACGCCCGTAGGCTTTTTGGTAACAGGGATCACTTCCGCGGAGGGAAGCATCCGAAACGCCCGTAGGCTTTTTGGTAACAGGGATCACTTCCGCAAGGGAGGCATCCAAAACGCCCGTAGGCTTTTTGGTAACAGGGATGACTTCCGCGGAGGGAAGCATTCGAAACGCCCGTAGGCTTTTTGGTAACAGGGATCACTTCTGCGGAGGGAAGCATCCGAAACGCCCGTAGGCTTTTTGGTAACAGGGATCACTTCCGCGGAGGGAAGCATCTGAAACGCCCGAAGGCTTTTTGTGTAACAGGACACGACATGTCAAGTGTAGGGAAAGTTATTCTAGGGTGTCCACACGCACGCACACACAAGATAGTCCTATGTTGTCAGCAGTTCATTGTTGTCAGGCTCAGACTTCGTCGTCAAGTCTGAGCCGTCACGGGTCGTCCCGGACGCTATCATTTCACGTCCGGTTCTCATCACACACAATCTAACAGTTCTACAAACTAGAACTAAAGCACAGTCAAATCGCAAGTGGGTACACTTTCCTGGAATGGCGAGTGCATCGTACGTCCGGGGCGTCTCGTCCAGTCGTCGCGTCCGCGGTAGTCTGTCTGAAAAGAGATCACGGCGACGGTGTCAAGTCGCGATTTTCGTCAAATCCTATTTAGGTTCATTTCTAAGTTAGGCGTGGCTACCCTAACTGTCACAAGTCAAAAGTGTCCGATCAACCTATCCGACGATTCTATCCTATGTGCACAGTTCAAAAGTCCAAACGTCGGTCTACGGTTACACATCGATTTAAGAGAGCAGAAAATAAATTTACTGAGTTAAGTTACCGGTTTTAGTTAGGTTTTCAGTTTTGCTACTGTGGGGGTTTCGCTACGAGGTAGGGGAACCAACCTGTCCGGAGTCTGGGGTAGAGCATACGTAGAGTCTGAACGGCGACCGATCTGATTGGCACGACTACGGATCGTCTTCTAGCGGTGTCTCGGCTACGGGCAGCGTAGCCAGACACGTTCTGGTAGCGGACGAAACGCGCGAACAGCGAGCAGTGCGTCGGGTAGGCGTACTACGGCTTCCGGAGAGCTGCAATGACAACCGAGATGAACGGTACGTCGCACCCAATGCCTACGACGTCGGGAGTCGTAGGAAGAGTTCGTGACGTAGGAAGACGCCCCCAGGGGATGTAGGAGGCTGTCGGATGACTCCCACAGCGAGAGACAATGGCGAGATCTTGGCGACGCGTCGGAACGTCGCCAACACGCAAAACAGCGAGCAAACACGCTGTTAGAGGGAGTTTCGCGGCCTGGGGTCGCTGTTAATGGTGAGAGGAGGCAGAGGGGGTTTCACGGCGATGGCGTGGGGGCTCCAGCGGCGGCGGCAGTGGCGGCGGCGGCCGTGGCAAGCTGCTGCGGCTGCTGCGCTTTTCAGGCGGACCACGACGGTTTCCGGCGGCGACAGGCGGCGGTCGGGGCTGCAGTCGAGAGAGGGGAGGTCGGGGAAGCCGCTGGAGATGATCGGCGGCGGCGGCGGCCTCCGGCATGGGCTCTGGTGGGAGAGAAAGGGGGTTTGCGTGAGGGTGGGGTTACTTCTAGGGCCGGCGCAAGGAGAGAAACGGGAAGGCTGTGAATTTTTTAGAGAAAACCTAGGTTATTAAATAGGGTGGGGCCCACATGACTAAGGGATGGTTACACGTGAGGGGGCTGCCTATTAGGGTTAGTTAGGGTTTAATAGGATTAAGTTGTTAGGGGTAATCTTGTAATTAACGGGGTCTGAAAGTGCACATAGGTCAAACGGTGCCCAAAAATTATAAGAAAAATACCGGGGCGACCGGGGCGACGAGAGCAAGAAGTCGGAAGAGACGGATTACAATTTCGATGACGAGAAACGAAATTAAAAATAAAAACGCCTCAAGTCAAAAGTGCGATACGCGACGTCTCCTCAGAAAAGGTCAAATCGTGGGCGAACGGCCCGTGAAATGACGTTACAAGTCAACACGGCAAATGTAGTACCCTCAGAGAGAGTCACAACGACATATCACACGATAGGGTTCGGAAACAAACAAAGTCTAAAATAAATACGTGCACGGTCAAGCGCACGTGCACAAAGAACTTACGATCGGAAACCGACCGTTACAATATATATCTACCTACGAGCACATACTCACACGTACTAGTATATAGGTCATATAATAGGCCTACCCTTTTAACCATACGTACACCTATTATTATCACACCTAACATACACCTAGCTTTACCAATCATTTTATTTCAACCATTACAAGTATCTCTAACTACATACACTCTATTAGATATTCCGACATTAACTCTTATATACACAGGCGTCCCTAGTATGGTATATCTAACCACACATAAATCTATAAATACTAACACACAACCAACTTCATAATATCACGAATAACTCCGAGTATGTATATATCACACAATAGGCAAACATTAATATGCTATGGGGTTATACTCATTCAAGCTCATGTACATAACTTAGGTACATGCACTACGACTACCTCACGAGGTCCAAGGCCCTACTAACAACTTAGAGTTGACACAGACATTGACGGGCACTAAAGTCTAAGCAACAAAAGGGGGGTCGAGGTCGAAAGCGTGACGAGGGAAAGATCGATAAGCACGAGTTCAGATAGGATGAATACAAGGGGACAACTTGGTTAGGGAAAACTGTGATTCATTGGTGAATGTTTAGGTAGGGGAAAGAGAGATGTAGTGATACTTATATAGGATAGAGGAAGGAAACTGCGTAAATAACATAAACTAAAATACGTGAAATTGAAAACTGTTGTACTTCAAAAGTTGGAATCCTCGTCTTGTATAAAAATATTTGGAGGTCGATAAAACGAGTTGTTCAAAATAAGTTTGTGTCGAATATCCATAATAAGAGAAAATGTTTTATTGGCTTATCGCAAATCATTAAGAAAGGAAGTAAATCATTCGCACGGACATTAAAGACATAATTTTTTGAAAATATTATACGGCAGTAATTTAATATAATTTTGGCAAAATTTTGGAAATGAAATTTAAGTAACTGAAGAATTGAAGCTCGTTTTAAACGCTTTCAAAGTCTTTAAGCCATGGAAAGAAAATTTAAAATGATCAATATTGAAACTACTTTTAGAGGAACCAGGATGTGCAAAAAATTAAAAATGGTTTACACAAAACCCTTAGCATACGAGCACAACGAACCTGGTATGGATAAAAATAATTGAAATTCAATTTAGTTTAGAAATTATTCTAAAAGTATGTATGGTGAACGGAAAGATAATAATGACTTAGTAGTGAAATTATCAAAAACTGTAGTAAGGCTTTAAAACCAAACTATAGGAGGTCTGGGCCAGGAATAGTAATTTTTAAAATTTTGAAATAGCGAAAACGATGAGCACAAAACCAACTGGCTAAAAGCTGAAATTCCATGTGACTTGAAAGTATATTAAAGTAACCACGACGTATCATTCGAATAACACAAATAAGAAGGAAAATTATAAATCGAATTGGGCAAGGCAAAAGTTTGGTTCAGAATGAAATTAATATATGAAGGGACAACGCATTTACATAAGTACAAAAAATATAGGCTGGAAAAATATTATAAGTTAGTGTTCAAAAATTCCGACAGAAGTTTTAAAATTTTAAATCAACGAAGGAGGATGAAGTATAAGTATATTAAAATTTGGAACAAGGTTAAACTTCGGAAAGGAGGAAGTCGAAAAATACTTTCAGGAGATTTAAGATTTGTAACGGGGAGGTTCAACAATTGATGACGATCGTCAAGAGGCGATCTAGTGAATCGAGGCAAGGAAATTGGTCGGATGATCAAAACATACATACGCTTAGGATATGAATCAGGGGAATCTACGGGGAAACTCCAACGGTCGAACAACTAAAGATTAAGGAACGAAGTGCTAGGACCTTCTAAGGAGCTAGACGGTAATGAAATGCGTTCAGCTTGGTCCGAAATCGATGAACCCAAATGAACGACGGAAGGAAATTCTAGAAGTCTAATATGGTCAATGTTAGACAAGAACCACTAAGGTAACTCCTACGACAACTAAATCAATTGCTGACAGTGAGTCTAACTAACACTCAGGGGCCTCTAACTAGCAAGCACAGACGTCTAACTAAGTCTCCTTACCACCTAGTGACATAGGAAAACGACTAGACTCAGGGCTTATGACTCGGATGTTGCAATTTATTTAATGGACATTCCGTTATTATCGTTGTTCCGTTAATTCGCAATCGCAAAACGGACCTGCATGGGCCACCAACAAAAACCTGTCACGCCCCGCTTCCCAAAAATATAGAGGCGAAGCGTGAGAAGGTCCGCTCAGACTTGAAGCTGCAGAGCTGCAAGTTCGATAAGCGTCAATCAAATTTTAAACTGCAGGTCCTTGCAACGCGAACGAAACAAAGATAATAATAATGAAATGAGACAAAAGAGATATCTCAGAATATCCATAAAATAAGTTTCAACATCACAGAAAAAGCCACCATGCTAAAAGAAAAGAGTCTAAAGGCCCAAACATGGCCAACAAAAGTACAACGTATAAAACAAAGGTGCCACGCACCGACAACTAACAGAAAACCTAAAACAAAAGGAGAACTCAGCATGGTCACAAAGAAAGGTCACCGGTGTCCGTAAAACTCCTCTTGGACAAACTAGGGCTCAGGCTCAGCGTCAGCAAAACACCACGTACTCAGCAACGGTCTCTGGCTCAAGGTCTAACATGTGACACCCAAAAGAGCAAGGGGCACATGTCAGCAAGTCTACAAGAGACTTGTGCAAGAAAACTGAAAGTAGGTAAAGCAACCTAGCAGTTCTAGCATGAATGCAATGACATGGCAGTTTAAAGTATGAGTGCAACAAGTAAAGTAAAGTGAAGTACGAGTATGGCATTTAAACATGGCATGGATGACAAGTTTTACAATTAACACTCATTAGTACAAGACAAGTAAAGTAAGCACCTCGTGCACAGAGATTCCGCCTTCTGGCTAGAGTGGCTGATCGGGCCACTCCTAAGCTCAGGTGATCGTTTATCCCTACCCCTCCACGTGTATCGAGCCAGGGCCTTACCCCCGAACGGTAATGCTCGCTTCTGGATCACGAGCCAGGAAGTGTTTTTAACAAGTATGGCATAGGGGTGCACCTAGCCGGACAAGGAAACCGGGCATTGGCTTTTGACCAACACATGAGGCCCGTTCCTATGAAGTAGTATTCAAGGAGTACAAGTACAAGTATTGTAGCGTGTGCTACGAATGCGACATTCAATGCATGGATGACATGACATGGCAAGTGGTAAAGCGTACAGGTAAGGAAAGTAAACATGACAGTTTAGTATGCATGATCAACAAGTTGAAGAGTTGGATCTAGCTTCGTTGTCAAGCTAGATCAATTAGGTAACGGATCTAGTTTCGTTGTCAAACTAGATCAAGTAGGCGTCTAGCCAGCTATCATTTCACTGACTAGTCTCTTTTACGCTAAAAACAAGGAAGTGGCCTAAAAACATGGCCCTACACAAGCGTTGGCAAGTTTCACTTGCCTGCAAGTCTGACGTCTGAAAAATACCGCCCAAAAGTCCGCAAGTCACAAACAACCTATGTGCACAAGTCCACCAGCCTACAGTCCCAAATTAAGTTATCTTCATTAGTGAATTATCAGACAACCAGAATACCGATTTTTATCTTGTTTAACAGGGTTGGGTTGGGGGTCCTAAAAGTCCAGAACGTTACCTCAACACGACGCGAAAGCTACACTGGCGTCGGGCAGCGACGCCAGGGGTTGGATTCCTGCAGTGTGCACGGCACGGAACGGTGGATACTCTGAGATGAAACACGTGCACGAAGATAAGTTTGTAACAGAGGATAAGAAATATTAGGCAATCCTAAAATGTCTAATGATCTGATTCTTAACAAGTTCTCTATCCTACGACCGGTTGTACATAGATTTTAATGCCACTAACACCTCATATAATAACACTGGCTGTTACAACACCAACACGTGAACAGGTTTATAAATATATCATTAACATAGATGTTCTGACGTTATAACTACCACACAACAATTGGCAACTAGGTTTATAAAGTATTACTACTTGTTCTAATAAACATTCAGCCAACGACATTACTAAGTTAACTTACGGATCGTCTATAAGCAACCAGATCTTAAGTATCTAATGCACGCTACTTACCGTTGAGAGGATTCCCTCCCCCCTTACGCTGCCACTGGGGTTACCGTGCACCGCTGCGTCGCTAAGGAAGGCAGGGTCCCGTGAGAACCCAGATAGATCTTATCTTCCTCCTTAAGACCTTGGGAGAAGCCCTTCCCTCGGTTAATTTGGGCACACCCAGAATGTGTGAATCAGACTCTCCAACAATCAAACTGAGGATCACAAATACATCAGTAACCCATTCATTCTCATGTTCCCCGTTGAGTGATGATGGGTCGGATATATTCGGAGAGGGGTCCATTATTCACAGGTGAAACTTCGATTCAGCGGCCAAAGCTTGAGGCGTGCGACAGTTTGCACAGGGGAAGGGCGCCGGCCTGAGGATGCCACAAGAGGGCACCGTGATGCCTGTCGGACGGCACATGGCGGCGCCGTCGCACGCCCGGGGCGGCGCTGCCACCGGGGCTGGGTCGGAGAGCGGGTCGATGGGGGTTGCTGCAAAGAATCCGGTGGTGCCTCGGCGGGACTACGGAGATCTCCGGTAGTCAAGCGGCAGATGGCATCAGCGACAGATCGCTGCAGCGAGCTGCTGCAGTTTGCAGCGGCTGCAGCTACGAAAGCAGAGGCCGGAAGGCCTCTCCGGCGATGCTGCGGCGGTTAGGGGCTTCGAGTCGAAGCTGGGCGGCGCTGTGGAGGGGATCCGGATGGGATAGCAGCGGGGGACGCCATGGGGAGGCGTTGCAACGCCGTAGGGGTCAAGCGCAGCTTCCAGCGGCGTTGCGGCACCTAGCTGCGCGAAAACGGCGGAGGGTAAGTCGCCGGCGTCGGGAGACGGCGGAGAGAGGGGGTGACGTGCAAGGGAGGGGAGCATCGCGCTACGAGGGGATGTTTGCGTTGGGCGCTCGGGAGTAAGAAGCACGCGAAACATGTTTGAGGGTGGCGGCGTTTCATTGTTTTTCTGGGGAGAGAATAGCCATAGGTTGCTATTTAAATGGGGAGAGGGCACGTGAGGAAATAGTGTAGCCTAGGTTTTTGGTTCCTAAGTGTTTTATAAAAAACAAGGGTGGGCTGCTAATATTGCGTGGAGATGGGGCCTAGGGTTAGAGTCTAGGTTAGGGTTATATACTCTTATATAATAGTTTAAGAGATTGAAAAGCCCAAAAAGGAGGGTGCTGTGTGTGAGTAAAATGTGTTGGGCCAAAATTAAAAATGGGCTAGGTCAACATGATAATGCTAGTAACAAAGTAGATTAAGATAATAAGAAATATTAGTGGGTTATACCTCTTAAAACTTAGGGTAAAACAATAAGGGATTGGGCTAAATAGTGAAAGCGGGTCAAACGAGGCTCCAACATTGTAAGATAAATACTCGGGTGTCTGGGACGACGAGAGAAAGAAACAGAGAAGACGGATCACAATTTCGACGTTGGGAAAACGAAACTAAAAACAGAAACGTCTCACGTCAAAAGTGAGAATCGCGACGTCTCTTCGAATAAGGTCAAATCGTGGGAGAACGACCCGAGAAATGTCGTTCCAAATTAGTGCCACAATTTAATACTCTCAGAGACGTTCCCAGCGACATGTCTCACCAAAGTGTTCACAAACAAACGGAGTCTAAAACGAATACGTGCACGGTCAACAGCACGTGCACGAACCAAGTACGATCAGAAAGCGGCCGTTACAAATGCAATGGTAGTAAAGCAATTAAGATAATACTAAAGTTTGACAAAGATCTGAAAACTTACAAAACCTGGAAAATTACAGCCGTCACAAAATGAAGAAAACAACAAAAAATAACCAACTCCCGAATCTGGGAAACATAGGGTCCTATTTATAGAAAACAACATCACCCGATCGGTTGACAAGTCAACCGATCGGGTGAACCGCTTCACAGAATTACAGCGCAATGCGGGATTTCACCCGGTCAGGATGAACCGGTCGGTTGAAACATGGATGCGGTCGGTTGGATCTTGGTGCCGACCAGGTGAGGAGACCGGTTGGATCTTCGTGTATTGGCTTTTGAAATTCAGCTACAGGTGAACCGATCGGGTGAAGGTCACCCGATCGGTTGGCAATCAGCTTCGAATTCCAGAGACTTTGAGCGTTTGACCCGGTCACTGAACCGACCGGGTGACTTCTCGTGAGCTCCAAGCTGCGTCCGGGTGGTGCATGCGTGCATCACCCGATCGGTTGAAGATGATCAACCGATCGGGTGAGGGGAAGAAATATGCTATCTTCATCGTTTGACACCCTGGATCACGTGTGACTCCTCCCGTTGCTCTGGGGACTTGCGATATCATCGTTTTATGCCCCATATGCCAGTAAACTCCTGAAAATTACGGAAAACACGGAAAAGTGAAAGAAAACAAGAAAACACGAGAAAACGAATATAAGACGGCGGTAAAATACGGAAAAACACGGAAGAAAACGTGCGTAAATATAAGAAATATAAACACACGTCGCCTGTCATGCCCCGCTTCCCAAAAATATGGAGGCGAGGCATGAGTAGGACCGCTCAGACTTGAAGCTGTGAAGCGGCAAGTCTGATAAGCGTCAATAAACTTCAAATGGCAGGTCCTTGCAACTGCGATACGAACAAAGATAATAATAAAGGAAATGAGACCAAAAAGCAATCTCGGAATATCCACAAAATAAGTTTCAACATCTCAGAAAAGCCACCAGGTTAAAAGAAAAAGAGTCTAAAGGCCCAAACATGGCCGACAAAAGTACAACGTACAAGGTAAAGGTGCCACGCACCGACAACTAACAGCAACCCTAAAACAAAAGGAAAGCTCAGCAAGGTCGCTAAGACTGGTCACCGGTGTCCACAAACTCCTCCTTGACAGACATGGGCTCAGGCTCAGCGTCAGCAATCCCCACATCCTCAGCAACGGTCTCTGGCTCAGGGTCTAACATGTGACACCCAAAAGAGCAAGGGGCACATGTCAGCAAGTCTACAAAAGACTTGTGCAAGGAAACTGAAGGTAAAAGTAAAGTAACCTAGCAGTTCTAGCATGATGCAATGACATGGCAGTTAAAGTATGATTGCAACAGGTAAAGTAAAGTACGAGCATGGCATGTCAACTGGCATTTAAATCATGACATGGATATCAAGTTTGGAAGAACAATCAAAAGGACAAGGACAATTCTAGTAAGCACGTCGTGCACAGAGATTACACCTTTTGGCTAGAGTGGCTGATCGGGCCAACTCCTAAGCTCAAGTCACTACTACAAAAAAACGCTTGCATAGCGCTTTTTTTTACACTTGGATAGCGCTTTTAAGCGCTATCCAAGCTACCGCTATGGTAGCTTGGATAGCGCTTTTCTAAGCGCTATCGTAGTGATTTACTAAGATAGCGCTTATAAAAGCGCTATCCAAGCTACCGCTATGGTAGTTTGGATAGCGCTTTTTAAGCGCTATCTAAGTGGTTTACTAATGTTTGAACTGGCCGTGGCTAATGCTTATTAGCCACGGCCAGTCCGTAGCTAATGTTCAGTAGCATTAGCCACGGACCGGCCGTGGCTAATGCTCATTAGCCACGGACCGGCCGTGGCTAATTCTCATTAGCCACGGACTGGCCGTGGCTAATATTTATTTTTTAAAAAAAAAAAATCAAACAAATTCACTAAATCAAAGGCACATCTATGAATCAGAAAAGAGAGAAGGTGGTTCTCCCAAAACATCAAACTACAGAATTACAATCATAACAAAATTCTATTTTCTTAATTCCTTTCCTTCTCATCAACTGCCTTGGGGCATAACTCAATTGTGTGCCAAATGGGTATAATTTCCTTCTAATTAGTAGATAAGAACTTTATCACATGTTTTCTGTTCTTGAGAAAACTTTGATACATATATCTCCACTCATATTCCTCTCTTACAAATGAGAAGGCAGAAGCCAAGAAGATCCTTCAGATCAAGCGTGCTGAGGGGGAGGCTGAATCCAAGTACATGTCGGGCCTTGGAATTGCCCGGCAGCACCAGGCAATTGTCGATCGATTGAGGGACAGCGTGCTCGGCTTCTCTGTCAACGTACCTGGGACTACCGCGAAGGATGTCATGGACATGGTCTTGGTCACCCAGTACTTCGACACCATGAAGGAGATCGGTGCAGCATCCAAGGCGTCTACCGTGTTCATCCCTCACGGCCCCGGGGCTGTGCGAGACGTCGCCACTCAGATCAGGGATGGACTGCTTCAAGCATCCACTGCTCATGAGTGATTGTTCTTGACAATTTGAACTCCGCCTTTATGCGAACATTAGGATCTAGCAATATCCAAGTAGGATTGTTGGTCCATATGCCAGTTTACCACGAAGCTTGTGTGAACTTTGAAGTGTGTGATTGCTAGTTGAAACCTGTACGTGTGTGAATGCAAGTTATATTGGAGTACGCATATATCGCATGTTCTCTTTGAAGTTGCTTGTTCTCATCACCATTCTAAAACCTCGCCATCTCTCCTTGAACTGCAACAAAACATACCAGAAAACACAAAAATTCGCAAGTTGTCTGAAACAGGTTGTTCATGTTGCAGGAAATAACAACACAATAGAACTATGAATTTATGTGATAAAAGAAACGAATGCGATCAGCTCTATGGTCATCAAACATATCAAATCAAACAACAGCTGCAACAGCTAAAGAAACAAAAAAAACCCGATATTCTAGTCAGCATTGAAATATTATAAACACAATTCATACCAGTATTCAAACGTTAGGTGTTATCGGTCAGCTAACAAATATCAATTGACAAAATATATCAGAATCTTTCAAATCACCTTGCACCGAAACAACAATATTTAACTTGCTCTTGACCAGCATACAAAGAATCTAGATTGCATTTAAACTGCATGGGCATTACATATCCAATGGCAAATAGAACAACAGTGAGGCAAGAAGTCATTTCATTCTTCCCTTGCCAATGAACAAGTATAGCATATGTACCTCAAACTGCAAGCTCTCAGTCTTGTCCACCAGAAGCTCGATTTTCTCCCCCCTATCAATTGGTAGAGAAAGGATGAATGAATGAGATCGAGTCATGTTACCGGACCCATTAATCAAGTTCGAGGGCCCGGAGTCATCTTCTCTCTTTAATAACAACTCATCTAATTATTAGTGTTTTTATCAGTTAATCATCTGCCATCAATTATATCAACAGCATTGTCATGTTTCCATCTCTCCCTTCATACTGAGATCGTAATCAGGTATCATAAGATTTTATGCAGAAATAGCTAGGAATATCCCATTCTGGCCTAACAAAATAGCATTTTGGGCTAGAATGGAATTTTAAGCATTATAATCAGGTTTTATATTGTCTGACCTCTTTCCGACCTGAAGCTATGATGCTGCTTTGAATTTTTTTATAAAGGAAACAGGTTTTGTATAATGTCCTGAATGTCATAAAATTTGTACGGTTATCTCATCTTCATTCCACAAAACTGGAGGATTTTAGATAAAAATTTGCAAGTTTCAGAAAGTTAATATCAGTCTCTTTGTTATGGTTCCAACAAACATATGTCCAGTATCTTAAAAGAAGTCTCATTACTACCAGAGGAAATACTTAATGCAAAAAAGAATCAATGTAAGAAGAATATAAAAGCTGAAATTTACAAGAAGATAACTTTGATCAAAAAACTAATGTAATATCAAATTTATGCAACATATGAAGTCAGAGGCAGCGAAAAGAAAGGTAATAACAGCATAACATAGCAACATGGCTCTTACTTTGAATGCAGGTCAATTAAGTTGTATGCAATAAGATCAGCTAATATAATGGGATACAATTAAGAGCCAAGTGGTGCTGGTGAGATATTCCCCTATGGACAACACCAGAGGCAACACACATCGCGACACTGCTTACCTTTTTGATTTCGTGTAGGATAGCAACCACCAGAGACTGTGATGTCTAACAAATTGATCCAGAAGAATGAGAAGAGTGGGAGAGATGTTAGCATTAGTTATACTAGAAAATACAATGTATGCATCATTAGTCGGTCCAGACTGAATGATCATCTTCCTCTGTTCCTTAGTTTTTTTCCCCAGTTCTTTGCAACTTACTCAAATCGTCAAATCTTTCCTATTTTGCACAGAACAGTAATATCACTTTGTCAGTATAATCTCATGTGAAAATCCAAAACATACTTCTATTATGTTCACCAACTGTCATGCATATTCCTAAAATAACGAGTTCATTAGCATTTTTCCCCCCTTTCACCTCTTCCATGCTTACTCATTCAATACCTGAAAGGTGCATTGTTGAAGCCTTCTCCTAGCACAGGTTTATACTCGGTGGGTATCATATAGAATCAAGCATTTGTCACTTAAGTTCTAAAATATTTGACTAAATCTTAGACATCAGAATCTAACCAGGATCAACTCCACTACAAAATACTGCAGTTAAGATTCTAGTTTATAAAATAAAAAAATGGAGCAAATTTTGAAGGAGACAGCCAATGATTTAGTTAAGTTCCAAAAGATATGCTTGATATGGCACCCCAATATTCTTATACAAATTGAACTTAGATTTATAAGAAAATTGTCCAAAAATATCGTAAGTACCTAATAAAGGGAATAATTACTAAGAACGACAATGGAGGACAATGAACCAGAACAAAAGTACACCAATATGTTGCTTTCCTTTTTGAAATATAACAAAACATATACAAGAGTATCAATAGATGAGTTGTTACACCTTGGTATTACAGCAATGAAATTAGATGAGTAGTTACTAAAGAACACTAACCTCGCATCGATCACTTCAAGCAGTTTGCTCTGATACTTGTTGCTTAGGACCTAAGGTTATGATGAGCATAAATTACGCGGTTTCTCAGGCTGAGACAGATTAATACATGTCACAATAAAATTTTATAAGATGAGCATACATGAATCTTTGCAGTAGTTTTTGGATCAAGGAAACTCTTTACTGTGTTTATGTAAGATTACAAATATATCCTAGTGATATGAACATGGACCCATATAGTTTGCGTGTACTTATGTAATTTTACGGCATGCAGATCCAACATTCATCTTTTGTGCATATCACCCAATGGTACTAATTAATAAAAAATAGCAAAGGAGTACAACTATTTGGATTCTGATCCAGCATGTAATAATAACATTTTCATCATCATCAATATGTTATTAGTTTCGACTGATTAGGCTCTTTCCACAATTTTATTTTGTTTCTAGTATCATACGAGCATTAGTAGTAGTAAATAAATTATCTTAGGAAGGTGTTTAATTTGTATAAACCATATGATAAATGCAGTAAATTTGGATTAATTTGCTGGCCATCATTCCAAATTTAATTAATTCAGGACCATGGATCAAAAGATTGCAGAGTTAACCTCATGTTCCTGTCTTTTATGTTTAATTTGTAAAATACATATAATAAATGCAGTAAATTTGGATGAATTTTCTGGCCATCATTCCAAATTTAATTAATTCAGGACCATGGATCAAAAGATTGCAGAGTTAATCTCATGTTCCTGTCTTTTAAAGGGAGTGTGTACTCCTTCAACATTTGGATCAACATCTAAAGTGATTTGTGTCCTGAAAATCTTCACCATGGAAAATATTCAGAAATGCTACAGGCATCATCTTCTAGAGACTGTAGTGACTCAGCTGATTCTAGTATTGACTAGTAATGCAGCATTGGGCACCGAAATCGGTCAAGATGTGAGTGCATTATTCACTTTGTCCCTCTTTTGATCCTTTATTTACATTGTTGCTCACATTCTCTCTTTCCTTCATTTTATTGGTATTCATAGGAAATTCATACGTTCTGTAAGTTAACAAGTATCAATAGGAAAACATCTATATTTCATCACATGCTTTAAAAATGTTTGATTTCACAGTTGTTTGATTTTGTTTTTATGTTCTGAAAAGTGTTAACCTTATACTAAATAATCTTACATAAACATGGTTAGAAAAAAAATATGGATTATATTTAATGAGCAACCAAGCTTGTAAAAATTCTAACAGGCTTAATTATCTGGTTTGTATCCTAAAGAATCCAATTTAGGCCTAAGAAAAAGAAATCGAAATGTCGAACCAATCCTGGAAAAAACCTATTATAGATTTAGATTGGTCAGATCATTGTTAAATATACGAAGCCAGATTGCCAATCTGCTTGATCCCCTTGAACGCATCTGGCAACAATTGAAACAAATCCCTTCCTCCTCTCACTATATACTGATAAGAAAAAAGATATAAAACCTTAAACCCCATCAAAAAATGGAGAAATTGAAGGAAAAGTTTGGAAGAGAGGGCGCACCTCGTCGTGGCCAACGAGAGTGACCTTCTCCTTCTTGAAGACGGAGGTCTCAAAGTCGAGATTGGGGAACTGACTGCCGATCGATGGGGCCGACGAGACCATACGAGCACCGACGGCGCCGCCGCAGCCATTGGCTCGGATCTGAGGGAAGATGCGGGTTAGGGTTTTGGTTTCCGGATGTCGTCGACCAGAATCAGATCCGAGTCGAGGTACACGACGCGTGAGACGCACGCGGGGAGGAGGCGGGGGAGGTAGGACCTGGCGTAGTTGAGGGGGCGGTCGAGCGCCTCGCGGATCGAGGTGGAGATGAGCGCCAAGACGAGAGAATCGTCGAAGGGGTAAAATTTCGGGGAGTGAAAGGGCTTGGGACGAAGGGGAATTTAGGGCTCGTTTGGAGGGATCGGGAAATTTCCCCACCTGAGACTGGGTTTTTTCGTTTAAGCGCTATGTAAGGGAATTATAGATATGTATAATTTTTAATAATAGTGATTATGTAACGGTTAGTAACATAGCGCTAAAATAAAGCGCTATTTAAGGTGTTATTTGAATAGCGCTTCAACAAAAAGCGCTATCTAAGTGATTTTTACCGTAATTTTGATTTATTTTTATTTTCTATAAGTGCAGAAGCGCTATACAAGAGCTCACTTAGATAGCGCTTTTAAAAAGCGCTATCTAAGTGGCGTTACCCAAGCCCAAATCTGTAGTAGTGAGTGATCACGTATCCCTATCCCTCCAAGTGTATCGAGCCAGGGCCTTACCCCCGAACACGGAATGTTCGCTTCTGGATCACGAGCCAGGAAGTGTTTTTTAATATGGCATATGGGTGCACCTAGCCGAAACAAGGAAGTACAAGTATGTAGCGTGTGCTACGAATGCGACATTCAATGCATGGATGACATGTCATGGCAAGTAGTAAAGAAAAGCGTACAGATAAGGAATTTAAACATGACAGATAAGGATGCATGAATGATATGAACAAGTAAAAGGGGTCGGATCTAGCTTCGTTGTCAAGTTAGATCAAATGGGCGTCCAGGCAGCTATCATTTCACTGCCTACTCTCTTTTATGCTACGGTACAAAAGTGGCCTAAAACATGGCCTAAACAAGCAACGGGCAAGTTTCACTTTGTAACGACTGCTTTTTCATGTATCTGGATTTAATATAATATAATATATGTTTTGGTGGATTTTCTCCTCTTGTGTGGTTTTCGTCTCCGTAGCTTTCATTTTCGATCGATTCGTCGTATTTTCTCGTTTCTTCCTTAGGATTGTCGATTTCGAAGTATGTCACTCGTGACGGACTTCATAACGGTCGTATCTTACTGTTAGATCAAGCCTAGGAGTCTTAGGAATCGATCCCGGGGCCCCGCGCTCCGTATCGGAACTTTTGGTGCTCATTAGCCGGTATAAGAAGGGGCACCGACCGACTAGATGACGATCCAGTCGGTCGGCAATCCTTCTTGGACCGACTAGTTAGCTTTCTACATTTCTCAGGAGTTACTGTTTATCGTTAGTCGGTCTAAGAACATTGGTTGACCGACTAGGTTGCAAACTAGTCGGTCGGCAATGCTTCTTTAACCGACTAACACATCATCTTAATTTTAGTTGAGTTACTATTTACTCTTAGTCGGTCTAAGAACGTTCATCGACCGACTAGATGCTAAACTAGTCGGTCAGTATTTGTTCATGGACCGACTAACTCTAAATCCTATTTTCGTTCAGGAGTTACTGTTTTCACTTAGTCGGTCTGCGTTGGACGACCGACCGACTAGTTGCCAAACTAGTCGGTCAGTGGTTGCTCTTTGACCGACTAATCTGTGTTAAAACCCTAATTTCTGGGCAGCCGCCAGCCCAACCTATTTAAACCCATCCCAAACGTTTTCTTCTTCCTCAACACGACCCAAAACCCTAAAATCTTCCCCCTTGAGCCCCCATCTTCCTCCAAGCTTCATTCCTTCATTCCAAGCCCTAGAATCATCATCCAAACCCTCTATTCACTCTATCTACCTCTCATCTTCCCCAAAATCTCACCAAATCCATCAAAATCCCCAAATCCCCCAAAACCCTAGTTTCCCCAAACTTCTCCATTTGCTTCCAGATCTGATCCTAGGGTTCCCCGGAGTGTTTCTTCCGCCTCCTCTCGGTACGAAATCGATCTACCGTTGTTTTCATAGCCTATTGGTATTTTTATGAAACCCTAATAAAATTTCATGTTGTTTGATGATTGTTCCCCCAAAACAGCGGTTTCCCCGTAGATTGGCATCCGTGTGACGAAGTGGTCGTCATCCCCGGTGCTAGGCAAGTGAAACTTGCCACTTAGGGTTTAGGCCATGTTTTAGGCCATTTGCTTGTTGTAGGCGTAAAAGAGGCTAGGTGACGAAATGATACTCGCCTAGGCGCAAATTAGGGGACTAGCTTGACAACGAAGCTAGTTCCAACATTTAGCATGTTGCAAAATTACCATGTCATGTTTACTTTCCATTAACGGTACGCGAATTAATTGTCATGTCATTGCATTCTTTAAGTGTTGTTGTGATTGCGTAGCTTTGCTACGATGTTTGTGTTCCTGGCTCGTGTTCCAGAAGCGAGCCCTGTAGTTGGAAACCCCAACGCTCGGATACCGGCTAGGTGCACCCCTATGCCAAATACACTTTCTGGCTCGTGTTCCAGAAGCGAGCTCAGTGAGTTGGAAATCCCAACGCTCGACACATATGGGTGGGGTAAGAGATAAGCGGACTGAGCCCCGAGTTGGCCTGATCCGCCACTCCAGCCAGCAGGTGGACTCTCTAGTGCACAAGTTATTAATAGTGATAGGGATAAGCGGACTGAGCCATAAGATGGCCAGCAGGTGGACTCTCTATGCACTAAGTGATAAGTGATGAGTGTTATTAATAGTGATAGGGATAAGCGGACTGAGCCACGAGATGGCCAGCAGGTGGACTCTCTATGCACTAAGTGACAAGTGATAAGTGATAAGTGTTAAATGATAAGTGATTAGTGATTTGGTAGCTTTTGCTTCATTGTGCGTGCTTACCTCTCTTTTAAACTGTTGCATCATACTTAACTGTCATGTCATTGCTTAATATTATAAGTGCTAGGTTGCTAGTTACTTTCAGTTTCCTTGCTCAAGTCTTTTAGACTTGCTGACATGTGCCCCTTTCTCTTTTGGGTGACGCATGTTAGACCTTGAGCCCGAGTTACTTGCTGAGGGTGAGGTGTTTGCGGACGCCGAGCTTGCGCCCGTGTTGGACGAGGACTTCGTAGACACTGGAGATCAGTCTTAGTGTCTACGTCTAGTTTTGTTAGATCCTTTGGGTTGTCGGTGCGTGGCACCTAGTTTGATACTCTGTTATATTTGTCTTTTGTTTGGCCTTGTTCTGGGCCTTTAGACTCTTCCTTTTAGCCTGGTGGCTTTTCTGTGATGCTGAATATTTGTGGACAAACTTTGGGATTGGTATTTCATATCCGTCTCATGTTATTATTATTGTTGTTGTTGTTTCGATTGCAATTACAGGGACCTGCTTATACTAAATTTACGCTTATCAGGCGTGAGGCTTCACAGCTCCATGTTTGAGCGGACCTTCTCACGTCTCGCCTCCATTTTAGGGAAGCGGGTCGTGACAGGTTTTAGTGGTGGCCCATGCAGGTCCACTCTGTAACTGCAATTATCGGGATAACGATAATAATACAAGATTGTCCAACAAATAAGTTTGACATCTGAGCCCTAAGCTATGAGTCTAATCGTTTCGTTCTCTGTGTCATTAGATGGCAGGAAGGCGAATCACCCGTGGTGGTGGTAGTGGTGCGCCCCCTCATGACGAGGAGCCTGAGCGGGAGCCCACTAACGGAGAGATGATGCGGATGATGTTGCAAATGATGCAGGTTCAGCAGGGTGTGCTTCTGCAGGTACAGAATGCTCCGGTGGCTCGAGCTGCTCGGGTGCTGGAAGCCCCTCGCCCTGAGCCCGGGGCGAAGCAGTTCAGAGAGCTGGGTCCTGCGTATTTTGATGGAACCGAAGGTCCACTAGCTGCTGATGAATGGATGAGGAATATCGAGGACAATCTGAAGATGTCCAAGGTTAACGAAGTTAGTTCGGTTGACTTGGCGAAGCGCCAGCTGAAGGATAATGCTCGGAATTGGTGGGATGCTGAAGAGAAGATGTTGGTGGAGCCGATCGTCTGGGCTACCTTCAAGGCCAGATTTGATGGTGAGTTCTTCCCGAAGGCTGCCAGTGAGGAGATGCTGCAGCGTTTTATCGATTTGAAGCAAGGGAGCTCGTCGGTGGACCATTATCACCAAGAGTTCATGAGGCTGAGTCGGTTTGCACCAAAGATGGTGCAGGACGCTGAGGAGAGGGCTCAGAGGTTCCTGAAGGGACTCGCCTCGGAGCTCCAGAGTTTTGTGACCTCTTCTGACCGGGAATCTTATCAGAAGGTTCTGGTCGCTGCCAAGAGGCAGGAGCTGCTCGTGAACCAGAGGAAGGGGTCTGTCGTTTGTGCTGGGAGGAGGCCTGTGGAACAGGCGAGAGCTGTGGTTAGACCTGGATTCAGGCCGAACCAGACTGCTCAGTTTAAGAGGCCAGGAGGGCCCGTTCGGAGGACTTGCAATTTCTGTGGCAAGGAGGGCCATATCAAGGAATCATGTAGGAAGTTCTTGGGACAATGTATTGCCTGTGGAGTTCCCGCCCATGTTCTCAGGGAGTGCCCGAGGTTCAGGCAGCCTTGGAAGGCACCTATTGCTGCCCCGCCGTTGCAGCAGAGAGCCCCGGTGCCCGCTGGTCGTGGGGTACCCCTTGTTCCGCAAGGGCATGCCTTTCGGCAGGCGATTCCGCCAAGGAGGCAGGCATTTCTGATGACCGAGGAGGAGGTTTTGGCCATGGATGAGGTCATTGCAGGTAACTTCCAATTTAGTTGTTCCTTCCCTAATTAGTTGATTGTTAAAATTATGTTGGATGCTTGTGTATGAATGTTGCTAGAATAAGATTTGATTGATTAGGCTGTTTATTAGGTGTGGTTTTGGTTTGCACGTTCCCTGCCCGAGTCCTCTTTGACTCTGGTGCATCAATGTGCATTTTGGCCCAGAGCTTCGTGGAGAAGCATTCCTTGTCGACGTCCCCTCTCTCTAAGAGTTGGAACATCGTTACAGGGAATGGAGTAGTCACGGTGCATCGTGGATGCAGTCCTTGCTCTGTGGTGGTTTGTGGACATGAGCTTTATGCTGATTTTATTGTCCACAATATCACCAACTACGATGCGGTCTTTGGGATGGACTGGCTGGCGAGCTTCTATGCTACGATCGATTGCAGGAGGAATAAGGTGGTGTTCGAGATTCCCGGACATCCAGTGTTTGAGTTCAGTCGTGGTAGCAGTTCGCTTGGTCCTGTCAGATTTCGGGCCAGGCCGGTGGAGGCTGTGGCTATGCAGATGGAGCTGGAGTGGCCAGCTGTGGTGCGTGATTTTGGTGATGTCTTCCCCGAGGAGATGTCTGGTTTACCGCCTGATCGAGCTCTGGAATTTTCTATCGATCTCGTTCCAGGTGCGCAACCGATTTCGAAGGCACCGTATCGTATGGCACCTGCAGAATTGGAAGAGTTACGGAAGCAGTTGGATGAGCTGTTGCAGAAGGGTTATATTAATCCTAGCGTGTCTCCGTGGGGAGCACCGGTGCTGTTAGTAAAGAAGAAGGATGGTACGCGTCGCATGTGCGTGGACTATCGGGAGTTGAATGCGGTGACCATTAAGAATAAATACCCGTTGCCTCGCATCGATGATATTTTTGATCAGCTTGGAGGTTCGAGGGTGTTTTCTAAATTGGATTTGAGGAGTGGTTACCATCAGTTGAAGGTAAGGAAGGATGATGTTCCGAAGACAGCGTTCAGGACGAAGTATGGACACTATGAGTTCGTGGTTATGCATTTCGGCGTAACTAACGCGCCCGCAGTTTTCATGAATCTGATGAACCTGATTTTCTACGACTTTTTGGATAAGTTTGTCGTTATCTTCATTGACGACATTCTGATCTATTCGAAGTCGGAGGAGGAACATGCCTCGCACTTAAGGACGGTGTTGGAGATTTTAAGGAAGCATCGGTTGTATGCTAAGTTTTCGAAGTGCGAGTTTTGGCTGGATCGAGTTGCTTTTCTCGGGCATGTGGTGACTGGAGATGGTATTTCAGTGGATCCCGAGAAGATTAGGGCCATCAGGGAGTGGCCTGTTCCGTCGTCTGCATCTGAGATTCGGAGTTTTCTTGGACTTGCTGGTTATTATCAGCGTTTCATTAAGGACTTTTCTCGTATTGCTGAGCCGATGACCAGGTTGACGCGGAAGGATGTTGCTTTTGTTTGGTCAGGTGATTGTGAGGGTGCTTTTGGTATTCTGAAGGAGAGGTTGACGATTGCCCCTATTCTTGTTGTGCCTGATCGCAGCGGTGGATTTGAGATCTTTTGCGATGCTTCTGGCAAGGGTCTCGGTTGTGTGTTGCATCAGCATGGGCATGTTGTGGCGTATGCGTCTCGTCAGCTTAAGGTTCATGAGAAGAATTACCCGACGCATGATTTGGAGTTGGCTGCCGTTGTGTTTAATCTTAAGATTTGGAGGCACTTCCTGCTGAGTGAGAAAGTGAAGATTTTCACCGATCACAAAAGCTTGAAGTATATTTTCACTCAGAAGGAGCTCAACATGCGACAGCGTCGATGGTTGGAGCTTATGTCGGATTATGAGATTGAATTGCAGTATCACCATGGCAAGGTGAATGTGGTTCCAGATGCTTTGAGTAGGCTTCCAGCGGTGATGATTTTGACCTCGCAGTGGAGATTGCAGCAGGATTTTTGTGAGTCTGGCGTGGAGATTGTTCTTCCTGGAGAGGCTTCTTTGTTGATGTACATGCAGGTACAGTCGACGATCGTGGATCGGATTAAGGCTGGCCAGGCTGAGGATCCGAAGCTGTTGAGTATTCGGGAGCAGGTGGAAGCCGGTCTGCGGACTGACTTTTTGATTCATGAGGATGGCTCGTTGAGGTTTGGAGCCAGGTTGTGTGTGCCAGCTGGGGATATCAGAGAGGAGTTGATGGTGGAGGCACACAGTTCGCCGTATTCTGTGCATCCTGGTGGCACCAAGATGTACCAGGATCTTCGTCTGAATTATTGGTGGCATGGTATGAAGAGGAGCGTGGCTCGGAGTGTAGCCAAGTGCTTGGTTTGCCAGCAAGTGAAGGCGGAGCATCAGCGTACGGCCGGGTTGCTACAACCGCTTCCGATTCCAGAGTGGAAGTGGCAACACATCACTATGGATTTCGTGACTGGACTACCTCGGAGTCCGAAGCAGAATGACGCGATTTGGGTGATCGTAGATCGATTGACCAAATCCGCGCACTTTATTCCATTCTGAGTGGGACAGTCCACTGAGGCGCTGGCAAGGAGATATATGGAGGTAAAATTCCTGTAACGGTCACTTTCTGACCGCATGTATTTTAGCGCGTATCTTGTTTCGTAGGCGTAATTTTCATATTTGATAATTTATTATTATACACTGTAGCTCGGACGCGCGATTAAACCCCGTTTTCGCAATCCTCTCGGAGGCGCGAGCGCCCCGGTATTTTCTTTGTAATTTTCGGACGTCAAAGACCAATCCACTAAAACTCATTATTAATTTTTATAATATCTTTTTATAAAAATTCTACCATTTGAAAGTTCTGTGCGTTTTGTTTCTTTTTTTTAAAACAAGAATTACAAGTGCTAATCCATTTCTCATAACCACTAACTTTATAAGGTGTTGTTAATAATAAGTCATGTACGTCTTTTCCAAATTCAAATTCATTGATTACTTTCAACCTCTTATCTGTTGAAATCAATTCTGCGGGAGATCAAAACCATATCAAATCAACTATAACAGTAACCAACTACATCCTACATAAAATATTTTATATCTTATCCAAATATTAACAACCCTGGGCATCACCCCCACGTTTCCCATCTCCTCCCCGTACGCATTCTCTCATCCCGTGTTCTCTCTAACTTCTCCCTACTTTTGAGTACCTTAGACTAGGTCTTTCTACCAGCAGTCGAATTCAATCCACAGCCTCACACCCACGTTTCCTCTCCCTTTATTTTTCCTATATAAATAATCCTAAGCTAAACCTATTCCCTACACGCAGACCTATCCACTTGCTCCTGCGCCCTAGCCTACGCAACAACCCAAAGGACCCAGGACATTCATCTCTTCACCCAGCGCCGCTGTTTCTCTTCCACGTAGCCTCCGCTGCCGCAGCACAGACCGCCTCCCTCAACCAAGCCGTCGCTCGGCGCCATCTCCGGTACCCTGACTCCGCCCACGGCCGCCTGAACGCCCCGTCGCCGGTCGTCTTCCGCAGCAGCGAAGACAGCAGCGGCAACCGCCGCTGCCGCTGTTTTACCGACGTCGCCCGATCGCCTCGCCGCTTGCCAACACAGCCCGGAGCTTCCCAATCCACCGGAGACCCCGTCCGCTGCCGCCCTAGGCCGCAACTGTCCCGCCGGCACTGCGAGATTTCCGTCGCCGTACGCCGTTCCCGTCCCCTGACCGAGCTCCCCTACTTGAGTTCACTGCAAAGGAAAAGAAAGAGGATGTACAGCAGAAGAGAGAGTATAGAGAAAGGGTAAGGTTTTCCTTAATATAAACTTTCTATATAGTAATAACAGCATGTGTTTGGGTAGCTTGTATAGCACAGGGCTCATTTGGACAATGTCCTAGAATGGGGATAAAATGATTGAATTAATTATAAGCTGTGAGTTCTTAAGTTGATAGTGTTTGTGCTTTTTAAATGCAAGTGAGAAAGAACCGTACCCTACTGAGCTTATGGCTGATAGAGCACCTAGGTGTGTAATTTTAATAAAGTATGATCAACGCTTTTCATATAAGAGCAGTAGCCTAAGGAACTGTAACAAATTGTAGAAACTGTGCCCATATAGAATGAACAGTACCTTACATGCATGACCATATCTATGTTATTTATTATGTAACATTAGTTGTCATCCCGGTTAAACCTTTTTGCTTAATATCACAAACCCATGATGCAGATAAATCCACGCTACCCGCAGTAGGAGAATCGTAGCAAAGGCGACGCGATATGTTGCCGTTTTCAGATCCGACATCGAACGTACACGTGACCGTCGAACCAGGTTGGTGCCCTAACTCGTAGCGAAACCCACACTGTAGCAAACTGAACCCTAAACTAAAACTGGACAACTCAAACTAAATTTACGTTTTCGCACCAGTAAAATGTTGTCACTGTAGAAAATCGACCGTCGGACAATTTTCTGTGTATATAGGGTAGTGGTCGATTTAGGCTGAACAAGAACACCAAATTGTGACTTTGACAAATAGGGTAGTCCCGATAACCTAGAAACAAACCTAAATAGGATTTATTGAAAATCGCGACCTGACACCGTCACCGTGGCGATATTTCAGACGGACTTCCGCGGACGAGACGCTTCGAGAGGACGACACACTCGCCATCGCAGTCAAGTGTATCTCACTTGCACTTTCGGCCATGTTTAGGCCTTAGTTGGTTAGAACTGATAACTGTGAACAAAATAGAACCGGACGTGAAATGATAGCGTCCGGGACGATCCTGACGGCTCAGGCTTGACGACGAAGCCTGAGCCCGACAACGACAACTTTTGACACCTTAGGGTTATCTTGTGTGTGCGTGTGTGTGGACACCCTAGAACAACTTTGCCTTGTCATGTCATGAACATCTTGCACGTCGTGTCTTGTGTAGCCTGTGGGCAGTGAGACACTCACCTAGCAGAGTGAGTGATCTTTGTTACGGAACACCGATGGGAAGCTCGGCACCCACCTAGCAGAGTGAGTGTCCCAGCAGACCGAGAGGATAGAGACGCTCACCTAGCAGAGTGAGTGGTCCTATACAGTTGTACGGTTTCACCTACGAGGCGTTCATCGCCCACCTAGCAGAGTGAGCGATACGCTACCGACCGTGGGGATAGAGGCACTCACCTAGCAGAGTGAGTGGCCCTATATTGTCTTGTCCTGAGTTCTGGGGTTTGGGGTAGGGTTGAGCGTGCGCACGGTAAGAGGGTCTGATCCCCCTCGAACCGTAAGGCGTGAACCCTTCATGTCACAATTGTCCTGTCTTGTCTTGTCTTGCCACGTTTCGTCTTGTTCTGTCCTGTTTATCATGTCTTGTCTTGACACCTGTAGGTTAGTCCCGTAGTTGGTAGCACACGCTACGACTACTACTTGTCCCGTTTTACTTTCCTGCTGCGTTTACTTTCTGTTGTCACTCTGTTATAACCCCAGCATGCTAATCAACCAGTAAACTGTTGTTTAATAGTTCGGTGCACTTGCAGTAGAGTCTAACCTCCTTTTTGTAGACTTTACCTGATGTACAGTTCCTTTCTTTTGGGTGCTGTACGTCAGGTGTTGAGCCAGAGTACACTGACCTGCCAGAGGACTTTGAGCCAGAGGACTTTGAGCCGGAGTACGTGCCCGAGGAGGACCGGAGCTAGAGATCTTCACGTTGCTGGTTCAGAGGTGTTACTGCAGTTTAGGTTGGGTGCGTAGCACCGTTTACTTTCTGTCTAGGTTGGGTGCTTGCACCATTAGTTTACTTCAGCTGTTTCGTAGCCGTGTTGGCTTTTGTTTAGACTCTCCGTACTTTTCTGGATATCTGTGGAATAAAATGAATGCATCTCTTTTAGTACTATTGTTGTTCCGTACTAACCTGCAGGGACCTATTCCTTCGTCTTGGAGTACCACACAGACGCTTATTGGGTCCGAGCTTCACAGCTCCGGCCCGAGCGGGCCTTAGTCACGCTTCGCCTCCGTCGTTTTGGGAAGCGGGGCGTGACAGGTTTTAGTGGTGGCCCATGCAGGTCCTTTTCTGCAAAAGTTCGGAACGATAGAAGTATTAACATTCATTCTTTCCATTCAGGAATATGTATGAGTCTAAGTTGTGTTTTTTTTTCTTCTTTTCCCTGTCGTTAGGATGGTAAGAGGACGTGGAGCTCGAGACGGACCTTCATCTGACGGGACCATGGATGGACGAAGTGGCGAGTTCCGTCAATTTCTGGGCGTGATGAGAGAGATGCTGGACGTGCAGCATCAGTTGGTTCAGCAGACCCAGCGAGCTGCCCAGGCTGTCCCAGTTGCACCACCACCACCTCCGCCTGCCCCACGAGCTGCTCCAGGAGTGAAGCAGTTCAATGAGCTCCAGCCGAGGACTTTTTCAGGGAAGGAAGGACCCCTAGCTGCTGACGAGTGGATCCAGAGCACGGAGGAGAAGTTAGATGCTGCGAAGATTCCTGACGATACCCGAGTGGAGATAGCAAAGATGCAGCTGACGGAGAATGCGAGGAATTGGTGGCGCATCGAGGAGAGGCGTCTTGAGAAGCCAGTGGGATGGAAGACCTTCAGGTCTATGTTCAAGGATAAGTATTTCACCAAGTCTGCTAGGAGGGAGCTGCTGAGCAAGTTTATAGACCTGAAGCAGTGGGATATGACCGTCGAGGAGTATGAAGCTGAGTTCGAGATGTTGAGCCGTTTTGCCCCGCACATGGTGAAGAAGGAGGAGAAGCGAGCTGATCGCTTTCGTCAGGGACTGCGCCCGAAGATTCAGGCTTCTATGTCTTCGGCAGGTTTCACGACTATGAGGGAGGTGCTAGATGCTGCGAAGAATCATGAGCTTATTTCGCTCCTACCTGACCCCCCAGCTGATAAGGGGAAGCGTCCTATGGAGCAGTACCGACCACCTGCTAGGCCGGCGATGAGGCCAGTCCAGACAGTGTCATTCAAGAGGCCTGGAGGACCTGCTCAGCTTCAGATGAAGGGCCCATGTTTTTTCTGCGGCAAGCCAGGGCATCAGCAAAACACTTGCAGGAAGAAGCTGTGTTAGTGTCTGGCATGTGGAGCTGCCACACACGCCTTTATAGATTGCCCGAGGTATCGCCATACTGAGGGCGGAGCACCTGCCCCTACCCAGAGAGGAGCTGTTGTCCGTGGAGCATATGTCATGACAGCAGCGGATGGCGACGTTGCAGGTAACTCCATAGTTTTAATCTTTCATATTATAGTTTAGCTTATTTTTTTGGCTGCTTATGTGTGTTTCAAAACTTTTTGTTCCTCTCAAATCAAACCTTTGGAGTTTTGGAAACTAGTCCACGAGATCACAAACCCACCTATCTTTCCTCATCCAATACCGCAACTCCACATGTTTTTCTCACATGTTTTTAAACTTTCTTTTCTTTTTCTCTCTTCGAATTGTTTTTTTATTGTTGTTATGTTGTTAGTACTAGCTATTATTGTTATATGATTAGGTTGCGGGTAGGCATAGAGTGTGATGGGATATGTTGTAGTGGTGATTAGTTGATTTTGAACACAACGATATTATATTAGATTTCTTTCGGATGAAAAGAACGAGGTTTCCAAGACTTATTTATAATACCGATGTGTGACGGACTCAACGGAGAATTCAAGATGGAGGAAATTATACACCGAGAGATGAGTACTTACCGGATCTGAAACTTGGACGAGTGGTAGATAGGAGTAGCTAGGACGTGCTGGTATGAGTTAGGGTGATCATGAGAATGAGTAGAGCATTTAAAGCATCAAGATTTAACTATAGGTTGGGGTGAGAAGACATTGGAAGTAACACGACGTGTTGGGATGAATGGATGGTTAGGTAGACGGATTTGGTATGGTTAGGAGATTAGATGTTAAGGGTAAGGATATGATGTGGCTGATGGTTCGTTGATTATGGCGAATAAAATTTATGAGTCAATATGATGAAGAACTTACTGGGGACATGACGATTGTTGATTTGTAAACGGTGATATATAAAATGCGCATTTCATTTTTGTTGTCATAGATTAGTAGTTGGTTAGAGCATTGTTATAGTGATTGATTGCTATAGGAATAAGATTGAAATTGGAGGATATCATCAATTATAGTGCTACATGTTAAGCTAGACAATGATCAGCATTATGACATTGTGGATAAGATGACTCATGAGAATAAATAGTTTTGGAGAATTTAGCTACGGAGGAATTATATAAAGAAGTTTCCCAGGAAATTGTTACCACTCTATTAACAAATGATAAGTGAATAGGTGAAGAAACTTGGGAGATGTTATTGATTGACGATATTTAGCAAGACTGTCTTGAAAAGATATTGATTGTTTTTAAAGTGTGAACTTTGAGTTAGAAATTCGGTCGGTAATATTGGATATATAGTTAAGTGTAAAATGTGATTATAGTGTAGCGTCATTCAGTGAGGATACGTATAATGAGGATTTATTTGAGGAACACTTGGATGAAGTTATAGAATTAGCGATCAGTATGTGTAGATATGGGAGTTGTAGGCATAAGTATATTTAGATATTATTATTATTAGTATAAGTGATTCCGAGGGCGGAATCATTTCTAAGGTGGGTAGAATGTAACGGTCACTTTCTGACCGCATGTATTTTAGCGCGTATCTTGTTTCGTAGGCGTAATTTTCATATTTGATAATTTATTATTATACACTGTAGCTCGGACGCGCGATTAAACCCCGTTTTCGCAATCCTCTCGGAGGCGTGAGCGCCCCGGTATTTTCTTTGTAATTTTCGGACGTCAAAGACCAATCCACTAAAACTCATTATTAATTTTTATAATATCTTTTTATAAAAATTCTACCATTTGAAAGTTCTGTGCGTTTTGTTTCTTTTTTTTAAAACAAGAATTACAAGTGCTAATCCATTTCTCATAACCACTAACTTTATAAGGTGTTGTTAATAATAAGTCATGTACGTCTTTTCCAAATTCAAATTCATTGATTACTTTCAACCTCTTATCTGTTGAAATCAATTCTGCGGGAGATCAAAACCATATCAAATCAACTATAACAGTAACCAACTACATCCTACATAAAATATTTTATATCTTATCCAAATATTAACAACCCTGGGCATCACCCCCACGTTTCCCATCTCCTCCCCGTACGCATTCTCTCATCCCGTGTTCTCTCTAACTTCTCCCTACTTTTGAGTACCTTAGACTAGGTCTTTCTACCAGCAGTCGAATTCAATCCACAGCCTCACACCCACGTTTCCTCTCCCTTTATTTTTCCTATATAAATAATCCTAAGCTAAACCTATTCCCTACACGCAGACCTATCCACTTGCTCCTGCGCCCTAGCCTACGCAACAACCCAAAGGACCCAGGACATTCATCTCTTCACCCAGCGCCGCTGTTTCTCTTCCACGTAGCCTCCGCTGCCGCAGCACAGACCGCCTCCCTCAACCAAGCCGTCGCTCGGCGCCATCTCCGGTACCCTGACTCCGCCCACGGCCGCCTGAACGCCCCGTCGCCGGTCGTCTTCCGCAGCAGCGAAGACAGCAGCGGCAACCGCCGCTGCCGCTGTTTTACCGACGTCGCCCGATCGCCTCGCCGCTTGCCAACACAGCCCGGAGCTTCCCAATCCACCGGAGACCCCGTCCGCTGCCGCCCTAGGCCGCAACTGTCCCGCCGGCACTGCGAGATTTCCGTCGCCGTACGCCGTTCCCGTCCCCTGACCGAGCTCCCCTACTTGAGTTCACTGCAAAGGAAAAGAAAGAGGATGTACAGCAGAAGAGAGAGTATAGAGAAAGGGTAAGGTTTTCCTTAATATAAACTTTCTATATAGTAATAACAGCATGTGTTTGGGTAGCTTGTATAGCACAGGGCTCATTTGGACAATGTCCTAGAATGGGGATAAAATGATTGAATTAATTATAAGCTGTGAGTTCTTAAGTTGATAGTGTTTGTGCTTTTTAAATGCAAGTGAGAAAGAACCGTACCCTACTGAGCTTATGGCTGATAGAGCACCTAGGTGTGTAATTTTAATAAAGTATGATCAACGCTTTTCATATAAGAGCAGTAGCCTAAGGAACTGTAACAAATTGTAGAAACTGTGCCCATATAGAATGAACAGTACCTTACATGCATGACCATATCTATGTTATTTATTATGTAACATTAGTTGTCATCCCGGTTAAACCTTTCTGCTTAATATCACAAACCCATGATGCAGATAAATCCACGCTACCCGCAGTAGGAGAATCGTAGCAAAGGCGACGCGATATGTTGCCGTTTTCAGATCCGACATCGAACGTACACGTGACCGTCGAACCAGGTTGGTGCCCTAACTCGTAGCGAAACCCACACTGTAGCAAACTGAACCCTAAACTAAAACTGGACAACTCAAACTAAATTTACGTTTTCGCACCAGTAAAATGTTGTCACTGTAGAAAATCGACCGTCGGACAATTTTCTGTGTATATAGGGTAGTGGTCGATTTAGGCTGAACAAGAACACCAAATTGTGACTTTGACAAATAGGGTAGTCCCGATAACCTAGAAACAAACCTAAATAGGATTTATTGAAAATCGCGACCTGACACCGTCACCGTGGCGATATTTCAGACGGACTTCCGCGGACGAGACGCTTCGAGAGGACGACACACTCGCCATCGCAGGCAAGTGTATCTCACTTGCACTTTCGGCCATGTTTAGGCCTTAGTTGGTTAGAACTGATAACTGTGAACAAAATAGAACCGGACGTGAAATGATAGCGTCCGGGACGATCCTGACGGCTCAGGCTTGACGACGAAGCCTGAGCCCGACAACAACAACTTTTGACACCTTAGGGTTATCTTGTGTGTGCGTGTGTGTGGACACCCTAGAACAACTTTGCCTTGTCATGTCATGAACATCTTGCACGTCGTGTCTTGTGTAGCCTGTGGGCAGTGAGACGCTCACCTAGCAGAGTGAGTGATCTTTGTTACGGAACACCGATGGGAAGCTCGGCACCCACCTAGCAGAGTGAGTGTCCCAGCAGACCGAGAGGATAGAGACGCTCACCTAGCAGAGTGAGTGGTCCTATACAGTTGTACGGTTTCACCTACGAGGCGTTCATCGCCCACCTAGCAGAGTGAGCGATACGCTACCGACCGTGGGGATAGAGGCACTCACCTAGCAGAGTGAGTGGCCCTATATTGTCTTGTCCTGAGTTCTGGGGTTTGGGGTAGGGTTGAGCGTGCGCACGGTAAGAGGGTCTGATCCCCCTCGAACCGTAAGGCGTGAACCCTTCATGTCACAATTGTCCTGTCTTGTCTTGTCTTGCCACGTTTCGTCTTGTTCTGTCCTGTTTATCATGTCTTGTCTTGACACCTGTAGGTTAGTCCCGTAGTTGGTAGCACACGCTACGACTACTACTTGTCCCGTTTTACTTTCCTGCTGCGTTTACTTTCTGTTGTCACTCTGTTATAACCCCAGCATGCTAATCAACCAGTAAACTGTTGTTTAATAGTTCGGTGCACTTGCAGTAGAGTCTAACCTCCTTTTTGTAGACTTTACCTGACGTACAGTTCCTTTCTTTTGGGTGCTGTACGTCAGGTGTTGAGCCAGAGTACACTGACCTGCCAGAGGACTTTGAGCCAGAGGACTTTGAGCCGGAGTACGTGCCCGAGGAGGACCGGAGCTAGAGATCTTCACGTTGCTGGTTCAGAGGTGTTACTGCAGTTTAGGTTGGGTGCGTAGCACCGTTTACTTTCTGTCTAGGTTGGGTGCTTGCACCATTAGTTTACTTCAGCTGTTTCGTAGCCGTGTTGGCTTTTGTTTAGACTCTCCGTACTTTTCTGGATATCTGTGGAATAAAATGAATGCATCTCTTTTAGTACTATTGTTGTTCCGTACTAACCTGCAGGGACCTGTTCCTTCGTCTTGGAGTACCACACAGACGCTTATTGGGTCCGAGCTTCACAGCTCCGGCCCGAGCGGGCCTTAGTCACGCTTCGCCTCCGTCGTTTTGGGAAGCGGGGCGTGACAATTCCTTTACTCTCCGTTTTTATTTCCTTTTCCTAGTTTGGATAGTGATGTAACGTGAATCGTGCAAGAGGTTGTGCGACTTCATGGAGTCCTCGTGAGTATCGTGTCGGACAGAGACACGAGGTTCACATCTCAGTTCTGGCAGAGTTTGCAGAAGAGCTTGGGTACGCGTCTGAGTTTCAGCACGGCGTACCATCCGCAGACGGATGGCCAGACCGAGAGGAAGATTCAGATTTTGGAAGACATGCTGAGGGCGTGCATGTTGGATTTCAAGGGTTCGTGGGAGGACCATCTACACCTGGTGGAGTTCTCTTACAACAACAGCTTCCAGGCGAGTATTGGCATGGCGCCTTTCGCCGCTCTTTATGGGAGGAAATGTCGATCGCCATTGAGTTGGGATGACGTTGGTGATCGGGAGTGTCACGCCCCGCTTCCCAAAATGGACGGAAGCGAAACGTGACGAGGCCCGCTTAGGCCAGAGCTTAGAAGCTCGGACCCAATAAGCGTCTGTAGAGGTACCATTTTAAAAGTTTTTCAGGTTCTTGCATTTTTATAGTTCGAAACAACAAAAGTACAGAAAAGAAATTTGCATTCATTAAATTAGAGATATGATATCCAACAAGTACAAAGTCTAAAAAGAAGCCTAAGCGTGGCAAAGAAAACTGAAAGTAGTAACCTCTGAAGGTGGTGACTAAAAAGACCTCAAGGCCTGGTCCTCGTCAGGCACGTGCTCTGGGTCGACGTCCTCGGCTCCATGTACTCCAGCGAGTCTGCTTTGTCCACGATCTCTGGCTGAACACCTGACGTACAGCACCCAAGAAAAAGGAACTGTACGTCAGGTAAAGTCTACAAGAAGGGTTAGACTTTACTGCAAGTGCACCGAACTTTAAACAACGGTTTACTGGTTGATTAGCATGCTGAGGTTCTTTTACACAACAGTTTACTGGTTGATTAACATGCTGTGGTTATAACAGAGTAACACGACAGGAAGTAATGCAGCAGGAAAGTAAAAACGGGACAACTAGTAGTCGTAGCGTGTGCTACCAACTACGGGACTAACCTACAGGTGTCAAGACAAGACGTGACGTGACGGAAACAAGGCATGACAAGACAAGTGAGACACGAAAGGGTTCACGCCTTACGGTTCAAGGGGGATCAGACCCTCTTGCCGTGCGCACGCTCAACCCAACCCCAAACCCCAAGACAAGACAAGACATGACACCAGTACAAGGGATCACTCGCTCTAGCTTGGCGAGTGCCCTATTTCCCGTAGGCTGAGAATCAGTACAAGGGATCACTCTCTCCACTTGGAGAGTGCCCTATTGCCCTCGGGCTGTGTATCAGTACAAGGGATCACTCTCTCCACTTGGAGAGTGCCCTATTGCCTGCGGGCTGTGTATCAGTACAAGGGATCACTCGGCGAGTGCCCTATTTCCCAGCGGGCTGTGCAAGACGGGACGTGACGTGACACGACAGGAAGGGTTATTCTAGGGTGTCCACACACACGCACACACATGATAGCCCTACAGCATTAAAAGTTGTTGTTGTCAGGCTCAGACTTCGTCGTCAAGTCTGAGCCGTCAGGAGCGTCCCGGACGCTATCATTTCACGTCTGGTTCTATACATTCACAGTCTAACAGTTCTAGCAACCTAAGACCAAAGCACGGTCAAAAACGCAAGTGGGTACACTTGCCTGAAACGGCGAGTGCGTCGTCTCGTCCAAGCGTCTCGTCCAAGCGTCTCGTCCGCAGAAGTCCGTCTGAAATATCGCCACGGCGACGATGTCAGGTCCCAAATTCATCAAATCCTATTAAGGTTCGTTTTGTAGGTTTTCGGGACTATCCTATTCGTCAAAAGCCACTTTTTGATGTTTCAGCCTAATCGACGATCTATCCTATGTGCATAGTCAAAATAGTCCGTTCGTCGATTTTCTATGTTCGTACAACGTTTTACAGGAGCTGGAAAGTAAATTTAGTTCAAGTTGTCGGTTTTTAGTTTAGGGTTCAGTCAGCTATTGTGGGGGTTTCTACGAGTTTCGGGGAACCAACCTGAACCGGAGTTTGTCGTAGAATGGATGTCGTGTCTGATCGGAGCACTCCACAGCTTCAGATCTGGTCCTCGCACGATTCTCCAAAAGTCCAAACTTGCGACGAAGGCCTACGACGTGTCGCAACGTCGTAGACGGCAAATCCGCGAAGTAGCACGTCCAAGTGGGGCCCACGGCAGTGCTAGGGGTCCAAGGGGGCCCACAACACCTCAGGAGCACTTGGGGGGCCCACCACAGGAGTTGGTGTGGGAGAAACCAACTTGAGACGAAGTTTGGTCGGTCGGACACCGTCGGTGCGGAAAGTTCCCTCGGTCAGACCGAGGGGAGCTCTCGGTCGGACGCTGATGCAGCGCAGCGGGGTCGGTTACAGCGGGGGTGCGAGGAGAACCGTCGGTCTGACCGACAGATCCCATCGGTCGCAGCGGGCGGGCCAAGTTGCAACGTTGCAACTTGCAACGAGGCGGTTCGGAGAGCGGGTGCGGGGCGGCCTCTCGGTCGGAGCGGGGAGCGGCTTCGGTCAAGCGCTAGCGGGGTGCAGCGGAGCGGGCCAAGCGGCTGTGCGGAGCGGGCGCTCGGTCTGACCGAGCTGTGCTCTCGGTCGGAGCGGGCGACAGCGGGGGGGCGATGCAGCGGGCGCTGCAAGCGGCGATGCGGGGGCTTGCTCCGGTCGTGCGCTGAGATTTGCGGGGGTGGCCGTCGGTCGTGCACGTTGCGATCGTCGCAACGTTGCGACGAACGTCGGGAGGGGTTTTTGACGGCTAGGGTTTGTGTGGCTGCGAAAATAACCTAGCCTAGGGTTTATTTAAATATAAAAGAGTTAGGGTTAGGGTTTGGGTTAAGAAAATCGTAATTAAAATAATTAAAATAATTAATATAATTTAAAATTGCTCTCCTCTCCCTCACGCAAGATGGGTGCGGCCAAAAATTCTGAAACTTTGCCAGAAAATTCTTTAATACGTTATTATAATATAGTAATTTTATTGTAATTAAAACTTTTGTAAAAATAGGTTTTAAAATTATTAAAAGCTTTCGAAAAAATATAAAATAGGTCAAATTAAGTCCAAAAATTATAAAATAATTAGGGGGTGTTCTAGATGACTAAAGAAAGAGAGTGGAGAAGACGGATCTAAATTTCGACGTCGAGGGACGAAACTAAAAATAGAAACGTCACGCGTCAAAACAGAAAGTCGCGACGTCACGTCAAATAAGTTAGTATCGCGGAAGAACGACTCGAGATATGTCGTTCCCAAGTTATTCCACAATCTAATACTTTCAGAGACGATCACGACGACATAGCACACAAAAACGTTCAAAAACAAATAAAGTCTAAAATAAACACGTGCACGATCAAAAGCACGTGCACGAAGTAGGTACGATAGAAACAGGCCGTTACATTCTACCCACCTTAGAAATGATTCCGCCCTCGGAATCACTCACACTAGTAATAATTTCCCATATAACCTTATACCCGCGACTATCATATCTACCCATAAAGATTTCTAATCCTGTAACTTCGAACAACATTCCTCAATAATTCCTCGTAATCCATCTTTCACTGGGCAAAGCCACGACTAATCTCACGTCCTAATACTTAGCTATAGATCCATCACTACTGTTCCAATTTCCAACTCCAAGTTCTCATAAGAAATAATGATAATCATCTTCTCAATAATATCTTTTGAATTTCTAAATCTTTTCCCATCATTAATAAATCTCCAAAAATGAGATTCTAGTCATCCACCAATCCAAGACAAAAACATTTGTCTATCCTGTAATACCTTCACCAATCAGCAATCGTCGTGTCTTTAATACATTCTCGTCATATCTCCCCATAAATTTATCCACCAAATAATTTTGATCTGCCAGAATTACCCCTCATCCTACTCACTATAACTAATCCCAACCAATATTAAGTCCAGCTACCTAAACATCCATTAATCTCGTCACGTCGTGTTACTCCCAACGTCTTCTCACGTCAACCCAACAATCAAGTCTCGATGCTATTAAAAACTCTACTCCATCTCATGATCACCCTAACTCATACTATTCTCGGCAGTTACTCCTATCTACCACCCGTCTAAGCCTCAAGTCTGATGAGTCATCATCTCCTCGTATTTAATCTCATTCAAACAGAATTCTCCATTGAGCACGTCTCACATCGGTATTATAAATAAGTCTTGGACAGTTCATTCTTTTCATCCAACAGATATTCTAATCCATCATCCTCGTGTTCCCAAAATCAATTAATCATTGCCATAATAAAACTCATCTCACTCCCTGAGCCTACCCGCAAACAAAATCCTACAACGATAATAGCTAGGCCCAATTAATATAACAATCATAAACATGAAAATTTTTGTTTACGGAAGAAAGAAGAGAAGAGAAAGAGAGACTTAAGGCCAAAGAAATATTTTAAAACATTTGGGGAAAAACGTGTGGTGTTGCGGTAATGGATGAGGGAGGTTAAGTGATTTGTGATCTTGTGAGCTAGTTTTAAAACTTTAAAGATTTGGTTTAAAGAAGACAAAATTTTGATACAGTCACATACAACCAAGATAAACCATTCATTAAAACTAAAACTAAGTCTAAGGATCTGCCTGCGATGACGCCATTCATATATGTATGAGTACCGTCATTCAGACAACTTCCAGCATACCATGGTTAACACTGAGTACACATTCAAGACACAGGGAACAAACATCAGGATCCTAAAGATGACACACATCATACAGGTCTACACACTCTACCTATACTCAGGCACTGCAACGACATCACCTACCAGAGGGCCTACTCATAAACTGGAGATAGCATGGATAACTACAAGGTCTAATGTCTAGATAAAAGAAGGAAAGAAAACTAAATCAAAAGCGGAACGAAATAATATCGGAAGGAACGAGTTCAAATAAGGCAAGATAAGGAGGTAGTTGGTTGGGTGTAAAACGATTGTTTTGCAAATGGAAATAAGTTTTCACAAAGATTTTGAAATGTGGTCACGAGGAACATAGATCAGATATGATAATAATAATAAAAATAATTGAAGTTCCACCTAGTCCAGAAAATATTTTAAAAGTATGAACTGTAAGTGATTTTAGAAATAGATCTGGTAGCCCATAAAAATATAAATTGAATTATCAAAATGTTAACACGGTTTTAGAAATGAAAATATGACAGATACCGATTTGAAATAATTTCCAGATAGTAACTTGAAAATTGACGACCCAGGAGATTCCAAAATCTAAGAAGGAACTTTTAATCGAAAAGCAATAAATTTTAAATATATATAATAAAGGGTTTTCAAGGAAGTTAAACCGAGCGAAGAATTTAATAATGGGTTTTCGAAAGCAAGAAATAAAAGGAATAAAAGTGGGATGAGGTAGCGATTGTTTTGTAAATGAAAAAATAAATTTAAACAAAGGTTCTTGAAGTATGAGCACGATGAACATATAGATGTTTATATGTAAGAAATTTAAAATCCCCCTTTGTTTTAGAAAAAAATATTCTAAAGTACGTACGTAAATGGTTAAAAATAATTTCGTAGGTAGAAAAATGATATATTGAATTCCCGAAATAATAACAAATTTTTAAAACTAAAATTCGATGGATACTGATTCGAAAATAAGTACGAGGTCGTAACTTAAAACTTTTACGACCGAAAGGTTTCAAAATTCGCGAAAGAATTTTAACTTAACCGAAAATAAGAAATTTTAAATAATTAATAAAAGTTTTCAAAGAAGTCAAATTCGGCGGAGAATTTACTAATGAATTTCGAAAATACTTTTAAAGGAAGCAGGTTTTGGGAAAAGGGGAAATTTTGAAAATAAATACAAGATAGTAGAAATATATTGTGTAGTTTATAAAAGTAATATATATATTTTGGAAACAAGGCAAATAATAACTGAATTTGAGGAATAATGATTTAAAACGAGTGCGAGATATTGACTTAAAATTTTTAGGTCCAAGAAAACTCCAAGTCAATTAAAAGTTTTAACTCGATCCAAAACAGCAAAATCAATCTGGAGCGAAAACTTAATAAGGAAAGTCGAAAATAACTTTAGAGAAGGTAGAATTGGTCAGGGAAGGGATTCGAAGGATCAATGATGATCATTAGGAAACGATCACGAGAATCGAGAGAAAGGAAAAATGATCGCATGAAGATTACACGTAAGATATGAATCGTGAGGAGCTACGATGGGACTCTATGGTCGATAGCACAAAATTTGCAAGGATCAGAGGGATGCTAGAGGAAAAGGGTTCTAATCATCGGGTTGTCTAGAGATTTAGGATAACTCAGCTCTAAGACTTCCTAATGAGCTAGACTATAATCAGGATCTAAAGGGAAAGTTCCTAAGAGAAACAAAGTTACGTTCTGCTGGGCCCGAAGTCGATGGAGCTGGGCGAGCGACTAACTAAAAGAAGGATTCTAAATATCTAATACGATCAGGATCAAATGGGGATGCTAAAATAGTCTAGGACGAGGACGACTAAATCTTAACCAAGGCATCCGACTATCAACCTGGGACGTCTACCTAAGTCTTCCTACTATCTAAGACTGGGAAACTAATTCAGACTTGCACGTGGATATCAAATGAATGCGGTACTTTCATTGTTCCGAACTTTTGCATGACCTGCATGGCCCACCACTAAAACCTGTCACGCCCCGCTTCCCAAAATGGACGGAAGCAAAACGTGACGAGGCCCGCTTAGGCCAGATCTTAGAAGCTCGGACCCAATAAGCGTCTGTAGAGGTACCATTTTAAAATTTTTTCAGGGTCTTGCATTTTTATAGTTCGAAACAACAAAAGTACAGAAAAGAAATTTGCATTCATTAAATTAGAGATATGATATCCAACAAGTACAAAGTCTAAAAAGAAGCCTAAGCGTGGCAAAGAAAACTGAAAGTAGTAACCTCTGAAGGTGGCGACTAAAAAGACCTCAAGGTCTGGTCCTCGTCAGGCACGTGCTCTGGGTCGACGTCCTCGGCTCCATGTACTCCAGCGAGTCTGCTTTGTCCACGATCTCTGGCTGAACACCTGACGTACAGCACCCAAGAAAAAGGAACTGTACGTCAGGTAAAGTCTACAAGAAGGGTTAGACTTTACTGCAAGTGCACCGAACTTTAAACAACGGTTTACTGGTTGATTAGCATGCTGAGGTTCTTTTACACAACAGTTTACTGGTTGATTAACATGCTGTGGTTATAACAGAGTAACACGACAGGAAGTAACGCAGCAGGAAAGTAAAAACGGGACAAGTAGTAGTCGTAGCGTGTGCTACCAACTACGGGACTAACCTACAGGTGTCAAGACAAGATGTGACGTGACGGAAACAAGGCAGGACAAGACAAGTGAGACACGAAAGGGTTCACGCCTTACGGTTCGAGGGGGATCAGACCCTCTTGCCGTGCGCACGCTCAACCCAACCCCAAACCCCAAGACAAGACAAGACATGACACCAGTACAAGGGATCACTCGCTCTAGCTTGGCGAGTGCCCTATTGCCCGCAGGCTGAGAATCAGTACAAGGGATCACTCTCTCCACTTGGAGAGTGCCCTATTGCCCTCGGGCTGTGTATCAGTACAAGGGATCACTCTCTCAACTTGGAGAGTGCCCTATTGCCCGCAGGCTGTGAATCAGTACAAGGGATCACTCAGCGAGTGCTCTATTGCCCATCAGTCTGTGCAAGACGGGACGTGACGTGACACGACGGGAAGGGTTATTCTAGGGTGTCCACACACACGCACACACATGATAGCCCTACAACATTAAAAGTTGTTGTTGTCAGGCTCAGACTTCGTCGTCAAGTCTGAGCCGTCAGGAGCGTCCCGGACGCTATCATTTCACGTCCGGTTCTATACATTCACAGTCTAATAGTTCTAGCAACCTAAGACCGAAGCACGGTCAAAAACGCAAGTGGGTACACTTGCCTGAAACGGCGAGTGCGTCGTCCTCTCGAAGCGTCTCGTCCAAGCGTCTCGTCCAAGCGTCTCGTCCGCAGAAGTCCGTCTGAAATATCGCCACGGCGACGATGTCAGGTCCCAAATTCATCAAATCCTATTAAGGTTCGTTTTGTAGGTTTTCGGGACTATCCTATTCGTCAAAAGTCACTTTTTGATGTTTCAGCCTAATCGACGATCTATCCTATGTGCACAGTCAAAATAGTCCGTTCGTCGATTTTCTATGTTCGTACAACGTTTTACAGGAGCTGGAAAGTAAATTTAGTTCAAGTTGTCGGTTTTTAGTTTAGGGTTCAGTCAGCTATTGTGGGGGTTTCTACGAGTTTCGGGGAACCAACCTGAACCGGAGTTTGTCGTAGAATGGATGTCGTGTCTGATCGGAGCACTCCACAGCTTCAGATCTGGTCCTCGCACGATTCTCCAAAAGTCCAAACTTGTGACGAAGGCCTACGACGTGTCGCAACGTCGTAGACGGCAAATCCACGAAGTAGCACGTCCAAGTGGGGCCCACAGCAGTGCTAGGGATCCAAGGGGCCCACAACACCTCAGGAGCACTTGGGGGGCCCACCACAGGAGTTGGTGTGGGAGAAACCAACTTGCGACGAAGTTTGGTCGGTCGGACACCGTCGATGCGGAGAGTTCCCTCGGTCAGACCGAGGGGAGCTCTCGGTCGGACGCTGATGCAGCGCAGCGGGGTCGGTTGCAGCGGGGGTGCGAGGAGAACCGTCGGTCTGACCGACAGATCCCATCGGTCGCAGCGGGCGGGCCAAGTTGCAACGTTGCAACTTGCAACGAGGCGGTGCGGAGAGCGGGTGCGGGGCGGCCTCTCGGTCGGAGCGGGGAGCGGCTTCGGTCAAGCACTAGCGGGGTGCAGCGGAGCGGGCCAAGCGGCTGTGCGGAGCGGGCGCTCGGTCTGACCGAGCTGTGCTCTTGGTCGGAGCGGGCGACAGCCGGGGGGCGATGCAGCGGGCGCTGCAAGCGGCGATGCGGGGGCTTGCTCCGGTCGTGCGCTGAGATTTGCGGGGGTGGCCGTCGGTCGTGCACGTTGCGATCGTCGCAACGTTGCGACGAACGTCGGGAGTGGTTTTTGATGGCTAGGGTTTGTGTGGCTACGAAAATAACCTAGCCTAGGGTTTATTTAAATATAAAAGAGTTAGGGTTAGGGTTTGGGTTAAGAAAATCGTAATTAAAATAATTAAAATAATTAATATAATTTAAAATTGCTCTCCTCTCCCTCACGCAAGATGGGTGCGGCTAAAAATTCTGAAACTTTGCCAGAAAATTCTTTAATACGTTATTATAATATAGTAATTTTATTTTAATTAAAACTTTTATAAAAATAGGTTTTAAAATTATTAAAAGCTTTCGAAAAAATAGAAAATAGGTCAAATTAAGTCCAAAAATTATAAAATAATTAGGGGGTGTTCTAGATGACTAAAGAAAGAGAGTGGAGAAGACGGATCTAAATTTTGACGTCGAGGGACGAAACTAAAAATAGAAACGTCTCGCGTCAAAACAGAAAGTCGCGACGTCACGTCAAATAAGTTAGTATCGCGGAAGAACGACTCGAGATATGTCGTTCCCAAGTTATTCCACAATCTAATACTTTCAGAGACGATCACGACGACATATCACACAAAAACGTTCAAAAACAAATAAAGTCTAAAATAAACACGTGCACGATCAAAAGCACGTGCACGAAGTAGGTACGATAGAAACAGGCTGTTACAGGGAGTTGTTGGGACCTGAGATGATCGTGGAGACCGTGGATATCGTCAGGAATATTCGGGAGAGGTTGAGGATTGCTCAGGACCGTTTTAAGCATTGGGCGGATGCTAAACGTCGTCCTTTGGAGTTTCAGCCGGGCGACCATGTGTTCTTGAAGATTTCCCCGAATCGTGGTGTGATTCGTTTCGGGAAGCGTGGGAAGTTGAGCCTGTGATACATTGGACCGTTTGACATTTTGGAGAGGGTTGGCGAGGTAGCTTATCGCTTGGCCTTGCCGCCATCTTTGGAAGGAGTTCACGATGTTTTCCATGTGTCGCAGCTTCGTCGATACATTAGCGATCCATCTCATGCGGTGGATTTTTCGGAGATTACCGTTCGCCCCGATATGACGTATGACCAGCATCCAGTGCAGATTCTGGACAGGCGTCAGAAATCGCTTCGGAACAAGGTTGTCAATCTTGTGAGGGTGATGTGGCGACACGGTTCGCCGGGAGAGTCCACTTAGGAGAGAGAGGATGAGATGCGAGAGCGTTTCCCACTTTTGTTTACGGACTCATGAGTATTCGGGAATTCCGAGGACGGAATTTTTCTTAAGTTGGGGAGGATGTAACGACTGCTTTTTCATGTATCTGGATATAATATAATATAATATATGTTTTGGTGGATTTTCTCCTCTTGTGTGGTTTTCGTCTCTGTAGCTTTCATTTTCGATCGATTCGTCGTATTTTCTCGTTTCTTCCTTAGGATTGTCGATTTCGAAGTATGTCACTCGTGACGGACTTCATAACGGTCGTATCTTACTGTTAGATCAAGCCTAGGAGTCTTAGGAATCGATCCCGGGGCCCCGCGCTCCGTATCGGAACTTTTGGTGCTCATTAGCCGGTATAAGAAGGGGCACCGACCGACTAGATGACGATCCAGTCGGTCGGCAATCCTTCTTGGACCGACTAGTTAGCTTTCTAAATTTCTCAGGAGTTACTGTTTATCGTTAGTCGGTCTAAGAACGTTGGTTGACCGACTAGGTTGCAAACTAGTCGGTCGGCAATGCTTCTTTAACCGACTAACACATCATCTTAATTTTAGTTGAGTTACTGTTTACTCTTAGTCGGTCTAAGAACGTTCATCGACCGACTAGATGCTAAACTAGTCGGTCAGTATTTGTTCATGGACCGACTAACTCTAAATCCTATTTTCGTTCAGGAGTTACTGTTTGCACTTAGTCGGTCTGCATTGGACGACCGACCGACTAGTTGCCAAACTAGTCAGTCAGTGGTTGCTCTTTGACCGACTAATCTGTGTTAAAACCCTAATTTCTGGGCAGCCACCAGCCCAACCTATTTAAACCCATCCCAAACGTTTTCTTCTTCCTCAACACGACCCAAAACCCTAAAATCTTCCCCCTTGAGCCCCCATCTTCCTCCAAGCTTCATTCCTTCATTCCAAGCCCTATAATCATCATCCAAACCCTCCATCCACTCTATCTACCTCTCATCTTCCCCAAAATCTCACCAAATCCATCAAAATCCCCAAATCCCCCAAAACCCTAGTTTCCCCAAACTTCTCCATTTGCTTCCAGATCTGATCCTAGGGTTCCCCGGAGTGTTTCTTCCGCCTCCTCTCAGTAAGAAATCGATCTACCGTTGTTTTCATAGCCTATTGGTATTTTTATGAAACCCTAATAAAATTTCATGTTGTTTGATGATTGTTCCCCCAAAACAGCGGTTTCCCCGTAGATTGGCATCCGTGTGACGAAGTGGTCGTCATCCCCGGTGCTAGGCAAGTGAAACTTGCCACTTAGGGTTTAGGCCATGTTTTAGGCCATTTACTTGTTGTAGGCGTAAAAGAGGCTAGGCGACGAAATGATACTCGCCTAGGCGCAAATTGGGGGACTAGCTTGACAACGAAGCTAGTTCCGACATTTAGCATGTTGCAAAATTACCATGTCATGTTTACTTTCCATTAACGGTACGCGAATTAATTGTCATGTCATTGCATTCTTTAAGTGTTGCTGTGATTGCGTAGCTTTGCTACGATGTTTGTGTTCCTGGCTCGTGTTCCAGAAGCGAGCCCTGTAGTTGGAAACCCCAACGCTCGGATACCGGCTAGGTGCACCCCTATGCCAAATACACTTCCTGGCTCGTGTTCCAGAAGCGAGCTCAGTGAGTTGGAAATCCCAACGCTCGACACATATGGGTGGGGTAAGAGATAAGCGGACTGAGCCCCGAGTTGGCCTGATCCGCCACTCCGGCCAGCAGGTGGACTCTCTAGTGCACAAGTTATTAATAGTGATAGGGATAAGCGGACTGAGCCACGAGATGGCCAGCAGGTGGACTCTCTATGCACTAAGTGATAAGTGATGAGTGTTATTAATAGTGATAGGGATAAGCGGACTGAGCCACGAGATGGCCAGCAGGTGGACTCTCTATGCACTAAGTGACAAGTGATAAGTGATAAGTGTTAAATGATAAGTGATTAGTGATTTGGTAGCTTTTGCTTCATTGTGCGTGCTTGCCTCTCTTTTAAACTGTTGCATCATACTTAACTGTCATGTCATTGCTTAATATTATAAGTGCTAGGTTGCTAGTTACTTTCAGTTTCCTTGCTCAAGTCTTTTAGACTTGCTGACATGTGCCCCTTTCTCTTTTGGGTGACGCATGTTAGACCTTGAGCCCGAGTTACTTGCTGAGGGTGAGGTGTTTGCAGACGCCGAGCTTGCGCCCGTGTTGGACGAGGACTTCGTAGACACTGGAGATCAGTCTTAGTGTCTACGTCTAGTTTTGTTAGATCCTTTGGGTTGTCGGTGCGTGGCACCTAGTTTGATACTCTGTTATATTTGTCTTTTGTTTGGCCTTGTTCTGGGCCTTTAGACTCTTCCTTTTAGCCTGGTGGCTTTTCTGTGATGCTGAATATTTGTGGACAAAATTTGGGATTTGTATTTTATATCCGTCTCATGTTATTATTATTATTGTTGTTGTTTCGATTGCAATTACAGGGACCTGCTTATACTAAATTTACGCTTATCAGGCGTGAGGCTTCACAGCTCCACGTTTGAGCGGACCTTCTCACGTCTCGCCTCCATTTTAGGGAAGCGGGTCGTGACACACTTGCCTGCAAGTCTGACGTAAGAAAAACACCGTCCAAAGAGTCCAAAGTCCACAAGTCACAAATAACCTATGTGCACAAGTCCACCAGCCTACATTCCCAATTTATATTATCTTGATTAGTGAATTTAAAACAACTTTAAAACATCAATTTTAGTCTTGATTAACAGGCTGTGGTTGGGGGTCCTAGGGGTGCAAAACGTTACCTCAAAACGACGCGAAAGCTACACTGGCGTCGGGTAGCGACGCCAGGGGTTGGAACATAAGAACGCGCTCCTAGTCCAATTTACAGATCAGATTCCTCGCTCGAATAGTCTGGGCAGCAACCAGAACAACGAACCAAGATTCCAACGCTAGGACGTGCGACGAAGGGCTACGACGTATCGCAACATTGTAATCGGCAATTCCACGAAGAGGATACACCTAGGTGGGACCCACAGTAGTGCTAGGGGCCAATGGGGGACCCACAATACTTCTGGAGAACTTGGGGGGCCCACGGTGGCAAGCGGTGTGGAAGTTATGACGTTGCGACGAAAGTTGCTCGGTCAGACCGAGCCGCTACGGAGAATTCTCTCGATCAGACCGAGAAAAGCTCTCGGTCGGGCGGCTTGCAGCGTAGCGGAGGCGGGCTTGGTGCGGAGCGAGGGGTTCTCTCGGTCGTAGCGGGCAAATGCGGGGGAATTTGTCGGTCTGGTGCTGCGGAGCGGGGCTTGCAGCGAGCGGGGTTACAACGAAGCGGCGGTGCGGTGCGGTGCGGGGGAATGGGTCGGTCAGGCACTGCGGAGCAGGGCTTGCAGCGAGCGGGGGTTGCAACGAAGCGGGGAAGCGTGCCGAGCGGGGGAATCTCTCGGTTGTAGCGGGCAGATGCGGAGCTTGCGAAGCGGGCGGCTGCAGCGGAGCGCTGTGGTCCGGAGCGGAGCAGGATGCGGGGCGGGGCCTCGGTCAGACCGAGGGAGGCTCTCGGTCGATGCGGGCGGCTGCAAGCTGCGGTTGCGACAAATGTCGCAAGTGGAAACTTGAGATGTGGGGGCGGCTAGGGTTTGATTTCTTGGGAAAATAGGTTATCTTAGGGGGTATTTATATAGTGTAGAAGGGTTTGACCAAGTCTAGGGTTTTATTTGAATTAAAATTGATTTTGAATCAATTTTACGCCCAAATATTCACCCTCTCCAACTCCCAAGCATGCGTGGGTGCGGCCAAGGCTAGGGGCTTGGGTTAAAAATAATTTGAAGTATAATAATATAGTAGAAAATATATTGGAACGAAAATACTTGAAAACTTAGTAGTTAAAAATATTATAAGCTTTGCTAAAAATGTAAAATAGGTCAAATGAAATCCAAAAATTATGAAATAAATATTGGGGTGATCGGGACGACGGAAGAAAGAAAACTAAGAAGACGGATATCAATTTTGACGTCGAGTGACGAAAATAAAAATAGAAACGTCTCACGTCAAAAGTGAGAATCACAACGTCTCTTCGAATAAGATCAAATCGTGGGAGAACGACCCGAGAAATGTTGTTCCAAATTAGTTCCACAATTTAATACTCTCAGAGACGATCACAACGACATATCACACCAAAGTGTTTAACAACAAACAAAGTCTAAAACAAATACGTGCACGGTCAATCAGCATGTGCACGAAGAAGGTACGATCGGAAAGCGACAGCTACAATAAGGGTGAAATCAGATAATAAAAGATCTAGGGCTTTGGGTATCCCCGCCAGGATTAATGTTGGATTAAGGGTTAACCAATTGTTGGATTCATTGGGACTCGGAGGTCGTCTAACCTAAAGGCATTCTCCTATCCTCCACTCTCGTGGTGCATGATATGATAATCCCTTATGCAATCCTTACCCCCCCGCTCTCGCGATGCTATGATAAGACTACAATAACCTATATCAATGTCAACTCTCGTCGATACATTGGTATACGTTAGGTGTATTACGTCCAACAAATATCTCCAATCTTCCTCCATGTCACTCTCGTGGTCGGAGATTTGGAAGTATATCAGGAGAGATATAATCACCGCCCAACTCTCGTCGGCCAAACTGATAATATATGTCATTGTTGGGATCGAAAACCCTAGATTTGTCCCGACTCTCGTTGACGACCAATTAATTATCCACTAGGGAGGAGACAGATTTACAATGACAAGTCATTGGAATCCTAATATACCCCAAATCATCAATTAGCCAACAATTAAATTAACTACCTCTTATAACCCATGATCCAATTTCAATGGGGTTCAACCCATTGACCTAGATGGAAAACTACTAAATACCCATTACAGACAATGTAATTATAATCAAGGATTCAATGAGCAATGCCATGGATTCAGATTAAAAACTAAATAACAATTAATCCACAAAATAGCAATCACAAAAGAGAGAATTTCTATTGTAAAACTCTAATCTAATACAAATGCAGCTAAACGAACTAACTAAAGTTGACAGAAAATAATAGAAGAGTACACCTAAAATTCATCCAAAAAGTTGTGAAAAGGGTTAAGAAAAGCTGTTTTCGCTCAGGAAGAAGAAGGGGTTATATACCATCACCAAAAAGACTTAAGAGACCCTATAAGTAATCCTGGCGGAGCCCCTAAATGACCTAGAAATTCAATTCGACGCGATCGTGTCGAAAATGATGCGGTCATGTCATTTGGATTCATAAGATGGGGCGACGGTAGCTACAGCAATGCGACTGTGTCGTTAGGGTAGCGGTTGCATCAAATCCAGCTTCGACGCTTGCATGTGCTTCGAATCGGTCGTGTGAAGCGACCATTTGGTGTTCAGCTTCTTGGGAATATGTGGCCGCGTGGTTGACTCAGTTGAATGGCCACGTCAAATAGAATTCTCCTTTCCTTCGTTCCTGAGATGACACGGTCGTTTAGGAATCCTCTGTGCGGCCACATCAAATAAGGTTCTGAGCTGCTGGGTATCTGAATGACGCAGCCATGAGGAGTATCTTCACATGGCCACGTGGAATTGGGTGCTTAGGCTTCTGGGTGGCTGAGTGATGTAGTCACATTGCTTCAACGCGGCCATGTGTGTCACTCTTTCTTCTCTTTCTCCCCCCTTTGCACACTTTGAGCTCCCGCTTCTTCTCCTTTCGCCCTTTTTTGCCTTTTCCACGCTTTATGGTCCCGAATTGACATATATTCTTGAAAAGCACAAAATGAACCATAAAAGCAAAAGTGGAAACACAACGGGGGAAATGGGAAAAACGATGAAAGAAACAACGTAAAACATGCATGAAAAATGGGTAAAAAGTATATACAAAAACCACTCATCAGGTATGGTCAACTGTCAACCCAAATAGCTCGAAATCGATTAGTCTACAATGATCTTTAGTGAAATAATGTTGGACTTCTTCCAACATACTTTGGCCAAAGTTTTTACTAAAAAACAAACTAATACGTGCGACACTAACTCCCCATAAACAAGAGAGACGAATCCTTTCTTTATCATTACTCTCCTCACATGCTTTAAGTGTCACCCAACTAACGACCTTTCGACATGCCTTGCATATAGGTCAGGGATCTAGTGATACCGTTCACGTACGGGTTCATACAATAACATCAAGTCTAGGAACGACTTGCCCATCATCACTGAATGTTATCATTGACAGATTATTTAATGTTAACCATATGATAACTCTCATTGGGTCGTCCAGTGAACCCATTCTCCAATGAGCACATGTGTCTCATCTCTGACTTTGCCAAGTTGAACGACCCTGAGATCATCGTCACTACTCCATAATGAAAAAAAGACACAATGGTTTATCTGATGTATCGATATCCTATTCTTGAAACGTCTACGACCACGAATGAATTTAGACTTATGCTACGAATGATCAAGCAATTCTCATGATCAAGATCCTCATCTTGATACTTGTTTGACCTCGCATCAAGTCTCATGACTTTACCTAAGTTCTACTGTAGACTACATTATATTAGCTTAGGTAAATTCTTACCAAACAACTTATTGTTATTTGAACAAAACGTTTGTACATATACACATAGATAAATTTCCTCGAGTGCATACATATCACTCAACATCTCCCACTTGCACTCAGGCCCATTTATCCTGGTATCTCATACCGTATTTACACATAAGTCTCTCTAGACTTCATGTGGTAGAGCCATCATGTGTGAATTTGCTAAACCGTCTTTAGTATAGACTTAAGGAGTTTCTATATTCATGCTAGACCACACATCTGAATCTCATCCAAATAATTTTCTTGGTCTTTTGGAATCCATAACATTTGTCTTGCCTGGATCTCATCCAGCTCATCGTCCTTACTTGAGACAATATCCCGTACGTATTTTACGAGAATGCTCCGAAGTAGTCACTAGTCATTTGCATGGTTCATAATCATTTCTGATAAAGTGTCAAACTCTTTGACAACTTTGTCAAAACATATGTTCAGGCTCTTTGATGCCTCACATGCCTTTTATTCGCTTCCACTGACCTTGAAAACTCTCTGGCTGGCTTATATAAGTTCGTTCTTTTCAACCACTGCAAAAAATAGACTTTACATGCTGCCACGCCCCGCTTCCCAAGTATGGAAGGCGAGACGCGAAGAGGTCTGCTCAGACTTGAAGCTGTGAAGCTACAGTCTGATAACGTCTGTGTGTTCAACCATTTGCAGATTCTTGCATTGCAATGAAACAACAACAATAATAATTTAGACAGCAGGCAATAATTTACCAACATTCAAAACAACATCCAATCTTTATTCAAAACATCCAGAGATAAAGTCATAAAAGAAGTACAATATTCTGAAAAGAAAGGCCCCAAGCATGGCCGAAACTAAGACATAGATAAGGTGCTACGCACCGAAAAACCTAATAGCAACAACTAGGAAAACAAACAACAACTAAGAAAAAGCCTCCAGCTGAGACTAGGATAGGTCTCCTGTATCCTCGAACTGAACGTCAGCAGAAGCCTCAAGCTCGACGTCAGCGAATTGGTCGTCCTCAGCAACTACTTCAGACTCAAAGCCTAACATGCAACACCCAAAGAGAAAAGGGCGCATGTCAGTAAAAATCTCCAAAATTTAAAAAGGAAGAGACTTTTGTGCAAGGAAACATAAAGTTAATGAATGCAACTAGCAGTTTAAAACATGATGACATGACATAATATTTAATGAATGCAGCAATTTAAAATGAAATGATATTTAACAATTCATGTCACGTCGTAGCAAAAAGCTACTAACAATTTTTCACGATTTCATGAAAAGCTAGTAATCACGTCGTGCACAGAGTTTACGTCTTTCAGCTGAAGTTGCTGTACGGACACACTTCTACGCTGAGTGATTGCTTAACCCTACCCCACCACGTGTGTCTAAACTGGCGCTCAACTTCTGGTTCACGAGCCAGGAAGTGTTGATATGGCATAGGGTTGAGCCTAGCCTTTACATGCTATAGGAGTTAGAATCTTACTCACCGCAGCTTATGATTCATTGGAATCTACATCAACTACTGCTCAGGAAATAAATGTGGATAGCGCTCTCTCGTCTCTTCCTCGTGCTCCCAGGTAGACACCCCAGGTGAACCATGAAGCCACTGCACTCTAACCAGGTCGACTACATTGTTCCGCAACTGCTTCTGTCGACGGTCCAAAATCTCTACTGGTTGCTGCCCATAGGTCAAGTTCGGTCGGACCGTGATCTCCAAGAAATCCAAAACAAGAGATGGATCACTGGTGTATTGACGTAACTAAGATACATGAAACACGTCGTGAACTCCCTCCAGTGATGGCGGCAACACCAAGCGGTAAGCCACTGCTCCAACTCGCTCTAGGACGTCAAAGGGTCCAATATACCTCGGACTCAACTTGCCTCTCTTTCCAAATCGAATAACTCCTCGATTCAGGGAGATCTTTTGTAACGACCACTTTTCGTTGTACATTGTTCGCGCACGTGCTTTTGGCCGTGCACATGTTTATTTTAGACTTTGTTTGTTTGTGAACACTTTAGTGTGATATGCCGTTGTGAACGTCTCTGAGAGTATTAAATAGTGGCACTAATTTGGAACGACGTTCCTCGAGTCGTTTCCCCACAATTTAATCTTATTCGATGAAACGTTGCGATTCTCACTTTTGACGGGGGACGTTTCTATTTTTACTTTCATCATCCGATGTCGAAATTGAGATCCGTCTTCTTAGTTAGCTCACATTCATCATCACGATCACCCCGATATTTATTTTATAATTTTTGGAGTTTATTTGACCACTTTTATATTTTTAACAAGGTTTATAATATTTTTAATAATTAATTTTTATATTAATTTCGGCCAAATAAAATTTATTTGAGTTTCAAACGTTTTAAATAATTTTTGAGCCAAATCTCAGCCCCTATCTTGGCCGCACCCAATCCCTATGTGATTAGGAAGAGTGGATTTGACTTTTAAATTATTTTAAACTCCTAATCCCATTAGGATTAGCCCTAGACCAAGTCAACACGTCTACACTATATAAACAACCTTTAGGAAGACCTATTTTCGCAAGAAAATAACCCTAGCCGCTCCCAAAACCCAAATTTGACGTTGCGACGAATCGTCGCAACGTTGCGACGAAGTAGCTCCGCACCGATAGAAGAAACAGGCCAATTTTCCCCGCTCCGACCGCTAGCCGCCCCCGCACAAAGCCCCGTCCGCATCTCAGCACAACCGCCCCCTCCGTTCGCCCGCTCCGACCGAGAGAAGCTCTCGGTCTGACTGAAAGCTTGGCCCGCTCACGCCGCATCCCCGCACCGCACCGACCCCCGCTTCTGTCGCCCGCCTCCGCTCGTGTCTGACCGAGCGGGTCGCCCGCACCGACCGATGTTGCAACGTTGCAACGTTGCAACGTTGCAACCCCCGCATCCAAGGTGCCTGACTGAGCCCCTCCTCCGCACCGACCAAGAGGAGGCCCCGCACCAAGCATGCCCCCGCACCGCTGCACACCCCCAAGCGTTGCAACCCCGCATCCCTAGTGCCCGACCGACGGATCTCCCAACACCGAGGCTGTACGACCGAGAGCCATTCGTTGCAACCCTGCACCCGTCGCACCACTTGCCACCGTGGGCCCCCCAAGTTCTCCAGAGGTATTGTGGGTCCCCCATAGGTCCCTAGGACTACTGTGGGCCCCACCTAGGTTCTTTCTCTTCGAGGATTCGCCGCGTACGACGTTGCGACACATCGTAGCCCGTCATCGCACGTGCTAGCTTTGGAATCTGGAATCGTTGCTCCGGTTGATTGCTCTGAAATTTCCGGCGAGGAATCTAATTTGAATCTGGACTTGGAGCGCGATATTATTCTAACCCCCGGCGTCGCTAACCGACGCCGGTGTAGCTTTCGCGTCGTGTTGAGGTAACGCTTTGCACCCCTAGGACCCCCAACCCAATGCATGCTAATCAAGACTAAAATCAGTATTTTTAAAGTATTTTAATTGTTTTAGAATTCACTAATCAAGATTAATAAAACGGATGTAGGCCGGTGGACTTGTGCACGTAGGATTATTGTGATTTGGACTCGTTGGACGGTGTTGCTCAGACGTGATACTTGCAGGCAAGTGAAACTTGCCAACTCTTGTGTAGGGCCATGTTTTTAGGCCACTTCCTTGCTTTTAGCGTAAAAGAGACTAGTAAGTGAAATGATAGCTGGCTAGACGCCTACTTGATCTAGTTTGACAACGAAACTAGATCTGTCACCTAAATGATCTAGCTTGACAACGAAGCAAGATCCAACTCTTTAAACTTGTTGATCATGCATACTAAACTGTCATGTTTACTTTCCTTACTGTACGCTTTACTACTTGCCATGTCATGTCATCCATGCATTGAATATTGCATTCGTAGCACACGCTACATACTTGTACTTGCTTGTCCTGGCTAGGTGCACCCCTATGCCATCATGGAAAACACTTCCTGGCTCGTGTTCCAGAAGCGAGCATTACCGTTCGGGGGTAAGGCCCTGGCTCGATACATGTGGGAGGGGTAAGAGTTAAGCGGCCAATCAGCTGGGAATCTGCCTAATCAGCAACTACAGCTGTAAGGCGTAGACTCTGGGTTTGGGGCGGAGTTAAGCAGCCAATCAGTGTGAAAGAAAGTCATTTCAGCTGTAAGGCGTAAACTCTGCACATGAAATGAAAACGTGACTAGAGAAATCCTTGTAAATGTTTATAGTCTTGCCACACTTGCCATGCCATGCTAGTTTACTTGTTGTTTTCTTTACCTGCTGCACTCATACTTTACCTGCCATGTCATTGCATACTTTTAGAACTGCTAGGTTTTCTTGCTTTACTTTCAGTTTCCTTGCACAAGTCTCTTGTAGACTTGCTGACATGTGCCCCTTGCTCTTTTGGGTGTCACATGTTAGACCCTGAGCCAGAGACCGTTGCTGAGTACGTGGTGTTTTGCTGACGCTGAGCCTGAGTCCATGTCTTCCCAGGAGGAGTTTTGTAGACACCGGTGACCTTTCTTTGTGACCATGCTGAGTTCTCCTTTTGTTTTAGGTTTTCTGTTAGTTGTCGGTGCGTGGCACCTTTGTTTTATATGTTGTACTTTTGTTGGCCATGTGTGGGCCTTAGACTCTTTTTCTTTTAGCCTGGTGGCTTTTTCTGTGATGTTGAAACTTATTTTATGGATATTCTGAGATATCTCTTTTGTCTCATTTCATTATTATTATCTTGTTTCGTTCGCGTTGCAAGGACCTGTAGTTTTAAATTTGATTGACGCTTATCGGACTTGCAGCTTTGTAGCTTCAAGTCTGAGCGGACCTTCTCACGCTTCGCCTCCATATTTTTGGGAAGCGGGGTGTGACAGGTTTTGTTGGTGGCCCATGTAGGCCAGTCTTGCAATTGCGAATTAACGGAACAACGATAATAATAGAATGTCCATTAAATAAATTGCAACATCCGAGTCAGAAGCCCTGAGTCTAGTCGTTTTCTTATGACACTAGGTGGTAAGAAGACTTAGTTAGACGTCTGTGCTTGCTAGATAGAGGCCCTGACTTTTAGTTAGACTCCCTGTCAGCAATTGAATTAATCGTCGTAGGAGTTACCTTAGTGGTTCTTGTCATACTCTGACCATATTAGACTTCTAGAATTTCCTTCAGTCGTTTGCTTTGGTTCATCGATGTCAGACCAAGCTGAACGCATTTCATTACCGTCTAGCTCCTCCGAAAGTCTTAACGCTTAGTTCTTAAGCTTTAGTTGGTCGACCGTAGGAGTTCCCCGTAGATTCTCCTGATTCATATCCTAGGCGTATGTATGTTCTGATCATCCGACTAATTTCCTTGCCTCGATTCACGAGATCGCCTCATGACGATTGTCGTCAATCTTCGAACCTCTCCATTACGAACCTTGAATCTTCTGAAAGAATTTTTCGATTTCCTCTTTTCCTAAGTTTAAATTTGTTCAAAATTTTTATATAAATATACTTATCTTTGTACTCCTCGTTGATTTAAATTTTTTTAAATAAAAACTTTTGTCGAAATTTTTGAATAATAGTTTATAATACCTTTTCAGCCTACACTTTTGTACCTATGAAAATACATATTTCCTTTCATATATTAATTCTGAACCGTACTTTTATATTGCCCAATTCGATTTATAATTTTCCTTCCTGATTTATGCCATTCATATACTTTTCAAGTCACTTGGGATTTCAGGTTCCCGCAAGTCAATGTTATGCTCATCGTTTTCTTTATTTCAGACTTTGTAAAATTACTACTTCATAACCATTTCCTAATCTGGACCTTCCATAGTTTGGTTTTAAAGCTTTGCTATCGATTTCGATAATTCTACTACTAAGTTAATATTATTTTTCCGTGCAGCATACATACTTTCAATTATTTTTATATACGTACCAGACTTGTTGTGCTCGTATATTAAGAACCTTATGTAAATCAGTTTCTCATTTTTGGCAAACCCTGGTTCTCTAAAAAGTAGTTTCAATATTGATTATTTTAAATTTTCCATAGCCTAAAAGTTTTGAAAGCATTTAACCTGAGTTTAAATTCTTCCGTTACTTGATTTAATTCTTTGACTTTCAAAACTTTTGAAAACATTATATTAAATTACCGCCGTATAATATTTTCTAAAAACTACATCCTTAATATTCGTGTAAATGATTTTACTTCCTTTTATAATGACTTTTTAAACCAATAAACCATTTTCTCTTATTACAAATATTCGACTCAAAATTATTTTGAACAACTCGTTTTATCGACCTCCAAATATTTTTATACAGACGAGGATTCCAACTTTTGAAGTACAACAGTTTTCAAATTTCGCGTGTTTTAGCTTATGTTACTTCATTTCTCAATCCTATGAAAGTACCACTACATCTCCCTTTCCTCTACCTAAACATTCACCAGTGAATCACTGTCTCACCTAACCAAGCTGTCTCCTTGTATTCGTCCTATCTGAACTCTTGCTTATCGATCCTTCCCTCGTCACGCTTTCGACCTCGACCTCCCTCTATTGCTTAGGCTTTAGTGCCCGTCAATGTCTGTGCCAACTCTAAGTTGTTAGTAGGCCCTTGGACCTTGTAATGTAGTCGTGGTGCACGTACCTAAGTTGTGTACGTGGGTTGAATGAGTATAACCCCATAGTATATTGATGCTTGCCTATTGTGTGATATATATATATATATATATATACTCGGAGTTATTTGTGATAGTATGAAGAGATTGTGTGTTAGTATTTATAGAATTTTGTGTGGATAGCTATACCATACTAGGGATGCTTGTGTATATAAGAATTAGTGTGGGGATATCGAATGGGGTGTATGTAGTTAGAGATACTTATAATGGTTGAGATAAAATTATTGGTAAAGCTATGTGTATGCTAGGTGTGATAATAATAGGTGTACGTATAGTTAAGTGAGTAGGCCTATTATATGACATGTATGTTAGTACGTGAGAGTATGTGCTCGTACGTGGATATGAAATGTGCTTATATGTAAGTAGTTACGTTTCGTTTCATGAGTATATAGGTGATATATATATGGTAGTAGGGTTATAACTTTGATTGGTACTGCTTGCTTTTACGGGATGGTGCATGCGTGCATACCATGAGGTATACACGACTATTGCACATCTTAATTATGTATGTATAGATGTGTTAGTATACTAATTATAGGTAGTAGGCTATGGTGTGAATATATATGTTACATGTGTGTGACTATACGATGAATGCGTATGCATGTATTAGGGAGGGTATTATAATTATACGTGTGCTGATGTCTGTATTATTATTATTATGGTATATAGAGTGATTGAACTATGTAAGTATTACCTGACTAAATATTAAGTGTGATCGACTTATGGTATGCATATGGTTGTATTGGTAGACATATATATATAAATATTGGAGTGGTATTGGTATAGGTATGAATGCCGTGTTACGTATATAGAATATTCTGATATGTGTACTGAGTCTCACTCAAGCTTGAGTGGGTATACTCTAAGTATATTGAATGTATGTTTGTAGTTTGAATATAGCAATGTTTGATGTATGTATAGTGATAGAAGTGTTTGTGCCTGGTTGTGTTACACACATGATTGTGGGTCACTACACCAGTATATATTTATAGGTGTTGGTCTTATGGTATAGTTAATTACTAAGGACTTGCTCGTGTGAACGTTTGTGTACTAGCTAAAACTAGGTGTGTAGGTGTGCTAGTTATATAATGATATGATTGGTATACGTGAATGAAAAGTTAGCGTGTATGGGTGTGCACCATGCACGGGTAAGTATGTGCTTAGTTATAGGTCTTGATGACTATGGTATATGTGGCGTGTCGTAAATACAGTTATAGGACCGTATGTGATGTGAATATATGGTGAACTATTTGCATGCATTTGAATGACTATATATTGTGAAACTATAGTAGTGGTGAACATATATAAATATAGTGAAGCTTGATTTAAACGGTATGGTGTGACTACATGTGTTGAGATGTTTGGTATTGGATGAATATTAGAGGGTAGTATACCCATGTTGTTAGTGCATAGGTAGCTATCTATAAGTAGAGCAATGATTGTAATTGCTAAGTGTGAGACTATCCTTAAGTAAGTATCTGAACTATTGTTTTGTACTAGGTAAGTAGTGGTTATATGAGGGATGTACGTATATGTATATGATTGAAATACATGTATGAAATTGACTGACTATAATAGGTATAAGTGTATGACGTACGTGAATGTATATATATATACGTGTTGGTAGTGATAATGTTTGACTACCTAGTGCGTATATAAGCACTTGTAATGGTTATACCTGGTTTGAATTATAATGTGACACGATCGGGGTAGTTACTAGAGCGACTAGATATATTAGAAATTCCGAGGACGGACTTTATTCTAAGGTGTGGAGGATGTAACGACCACTTTTCGTTGTACATTGTTCGTGCACGTGCTTTTGGCCGTGCACGTGTTTATTTTAGACTTTGTTTGTTTGTGAACACTTTAGTGTGATATGCCGTTGTGAACGTCTCTGAGAGTATTAAATAGTGGCACTAATTTGGAACGACGTTCCTCGAGTCGTTTCCCCACAATTTAATCTTATTCGATGAAACGTTGCGATTCTCACTTTTGACGGGGGACGTTTCTATTTTTAGTTTCATCGTCCGATGTCGAAATTGAGATCCGTCTTCTTAGTTAGCTCACTTTCATCATCACGATCACCCCGATATTTATTGTATAATTTTTGGAGTTTATTTGACCACTTTTATATTTTTAACAAGGTTTATAATATTTTTAATAATTAATTTTTATATTAATTTCGGCCAAATAAAATTTATTTGAGTTTCAAACGTTTTAAATAATTTTTGAGCCAAATCTCAGCCCCTATCTTGGCCGCACCCAATCCCTATGTGATTAGGAAGAGTGGATTTGAATTTTAAATTATTTTAAACTCCTAATCCCATTAGGATTAGCCCTAGACCAAGTCAACACATCTACACTATATAAACAACCTTTAGGAAGACCTATTTTCGCAAGAAAATAACCCTAGCCGCTCCCAAAACCCAAATTTGACGTTGCGACGAATCGTCGCAACGTTGCGACGAAGCAGCTCCGCACCGACCGAAGAAACGGGCCAATTTTCCCCGCTCCGACTGCTAGCCGCCCCCGCACCAAGCCCCGTCCGCATCTCAGCACAGCCGCCCCCTCTGTTCGCCCGCTCCGACTGAGAGAAGCTCTCAGTCTGACCGCGAGCTTGGCCCGCTCACGCCGCATCCCCGCACCGCACCGACCCCCGCTTCTGTCGCCCGCCTCCGCTCGTGTCTGACCGAGCGGGTCGCCCGCACCGACCGACGTTGCAACGTTGCAACGTTGCAACCCCCGCATCCAAGGCGCCTGACTGAACCCCTCCTCCACACCGACCGAGAGGAGGCCCCGCACCAAGCACGCCCCCGCACCGCTGCACACCCCCAAGCGTTGCAACCCCGCATCCCTAGTGCCCGACCGACGGATCTCCCCGCACCGAGGCTGTACGACCGAGAGCCATTCGTCGCAACCCCACACCCGTCGCACCACTTGCCACTGTGGGCCCCCCAAGTTCTCCAGAGGTATTGTGGGTCCCCCATAGGTCCCTAGGACTACTGTGGGCCCCACCTAGGTTCTTTCTCTTCGAGGATTCGCCGCGTACGACGTTGCGACACGTCGTAGCCCGTCGTCGCACGTGCTAGCTTGGGAATCTGGAATCGTTGCTCCGGTTGATTGCTCTGAAATTTCCAGCGAGGAATCTAATTGGAATCTGGACTTGGAGCGTGATATTATTCCAACCCCAGGCGTCGCTAACCGACGCCGGTGTAGCTTTCGCGTCGTGTTGAGGTAACGCTTTGCACCCCTAGGACCCCCAACCCAATGCATGCTAATCAAGACTAAAATCAGTATTTTTAAAGTATTTTAATTGTTTTAGAATTCACTAATCAAGATTAATAAAACGGATGTAGGCCGGTGGACTTGTGCACGTAGGATTATTGTGATTTGGACTCGTTGGACGGTGTTGCTCAGACGTGATACTTGCAGGCAAGTGAAACTTGCCAACTCTTGTGTAGGCCCATGTTTTTAGGCCACTTCCTTGCTTTTAGCGTAAAAGAGACTAGTCAGTGAAATGATAGCTGGCTAGACGCCTACTTGATCTAGTTTGACAACGAAACTAGATCCGTCACCTAAATGTTCTAGCTTGACAACGGAGCTAGATCCAACTCTTTAAACTTGTTGATCATGCATACTAAACTGTCATGTTTACTTTCCTTACTGTACGCTTTACTACTTGCCATGTCATGTCATCCATGCATTGAATATTGCATTCGTAGCACAAGCTACATACTTGTACTTGCTTGTCCTGGCTAGGTGCACCCCTATGCCATCATGGAAAACACTTCCTGGCTCGTGTTCCAGAAGCGAGCATTACCGTTCGGGGGTAAGGCCTTGGCTCGATACACGTGGGAGGGGTAAGAGTTAAGCGGCCAATCAGCTGGGAGTCTGCCTGATCAGCAACTACAGCTGTAAGGCATAAACTCTGGGTTTGGGGCGGAGTTAAGCGGCCAATCAGTGTGAAAAAACGTCATTCCAGCTGTAAGGCGTAAACTCTGCATATGACATGAAAACGTGACTAGAGAAATCCTTGTAAATGTTTATAGTCTTGCCACACTTGCCATGCCATGCTAGTTTACTTGTTGTTTTCTTTACCTGCTGCACTCATACTTTACCTGCCATGTCATTGCATACTTTTAGAACTGCTAGGTTGTCTGGCTTTACTTTCAGTTTCCTTGCACAAGTCTCTTGTAGACTTGCTGACATGTGCCCCTTGCTCTTTTTGGTGTCACATGTTAGACCCTGAGCCAGATACCATTGCTGAGTACATGGTGTTTTGCTAACGCTTAGCCTGAGTCCATGTCTTCCCAGGAGGAGTTTTGCAGACACCGGTGACCTTTCTTTGTGACCATGCTGAGTTCTCCTTTTGTTTTAGGTTTTCTGTTAGTTGTCGATGCGTGGCACCTTTGTTTTATACGTTGTACTTTTGTTGGCCATGTGTGGGCCTTAGACTCTTTTTCTTTTAGCCTGGTGGCTTTTTCTGTGATGTTGAAACCTATTTTATGGATATTCTGATATATCTCTTTTGTCTCATTTCATTATTATTATCTTGTTTCGTTCGCGTTGCAAGGACCTGCAGTTTTAAATTTGATTGACGCTTATCGGACTTGCAACTTTGTAGCTTCAAGTCTGAGCGGACCTTCTCACGCGTCGCCTCCATATTTTTGGGAAGCGGGGCGTGACATCTTTAGGAATACATGATCTCCAGGATGAAACTCCAATGGTCGCTGCTTAGCATCAGCCCAATGCTTGAAACGGTCTTGAGCAATCCTCAGCTTCTCCCTGATGTTCCTCACAACATCCAACGCCTCAGCAATCATCTCTGGCCCTAACATCTCACTGTCACTAATGTCCACTCCAAAATACAGGGTTGTATATAGCGGTTTTGTTTGTGGCGGTTTGGAAAACCGCCACAAATCCTTCTATTTGTATCGGTTACAACCCGCCGGTGCCAAAGAAATATTCTGTGACAGTTCAAAACCGCCACCGTAATAAAAATAATATTAAACGAATTAGCTGGAACAAAATGCGGGAAGAGGGAAAAGAAATTTTCTATTTAACACGGTTACGAACCAAAACAACAGTCAACCTAGGGCTTTAAATCGCCACCATCTATTCTCTATATACCCCTCGAGGCACACAGAGCACGCAGAGTTTAGGGGTTTGAGCAATCGCGTTCCCGAGTCGGCGGTGGTTCAAGGGAATCCTGACACACGCAGATCTTCCTGACGCACGCGGATTTGGGGTTCGAGCGATTGCCTTCTCTACGCACGCAAATCTTCCCGACGATGTACACAGATTTTTGGGGTTCGAGCGATCGCTAATTTTTGGGGTTCGTGCGATCTCCTTCAAGATTATTCGATTGCTTCCCACGATTTCCATGATTTCTTCAAGTGTTCACCTTCGACTTTCTTCAGGTGCTTCCCACGATTTCGTCTCAAATCCGAGTTCCTCGAGTTCGTCAATTTCTTCGAGCGATCAGCTTTGCGTTTCGTCGATTGGTTCCCATAATTGTGTCTCAAATCCAAGCGACCTAGACTACAAATCCACTCAGGTTCTTCTGATTTTTATTCGAGCCGATCTCAAATCCGAGTGAGTTTCTTTGATTTCTTCTAAGTTTTCTTCGATTTCTTCGTGCAGATCTCAAATCCGAGCGAGTTTCTTCGATTTATTTCAAGGGTTCTTCGATTTCTTCAAGCCGATCCCAAATCCTAGCAATCTAGGCTGGAAATCCGCTAAGGTAAGCCACTGGTTCCCAAGTTTCTCACATGAGTTCAATTTATGTTGGTAGTTGACACTCACACAAAATTTAGATTGCGAAGTGCGAAGGGAGACGTTTGCGAGCTGTATTCAGGTAATTTTTTTTAATAAATTTCAGATTTTTAGTCTTGATTTCTAATGCCCACCGGATTCATATTGATACTCTCTTGCATGATTGATCGATTTACTTTCTAGTTAGTTGTGAACTTATATGGGTGAAGAATGTAGGTAGATATGCATTGACTAAAATTTAAGAGTACATCTTGACCGGCGCCCCCGGGTTTACGGTATGGGCGCGGTGTCGTTTACCGCAAGTGCACGGTTAGTGTAGGGTGCGGGTTTATCGAACTCAGGGAGGCGAGGTTGTGCTTGGGTCAGGTAGGACCAAAATCACCCCGGGGGGCGAGCTAGCCTGAATCGGTAAATGGTTGTCATGGAAAGAAATAAAGGGTATGAACAACAAGAAAGAAAACCCGGGACTTTGGTTTCCAACCCGACGAGAGACTCTCGCCGATACGGCCTACGGGTATGGATAACGATCGGAATTAGGGTCTAATGGTGAGACGTTGCCTCTGAAAGTGGTACCGGCATCCCATGGGCCCGATATTCCGGTCGGTGCCCAGGATGATACACCGGACTTCCCGGATTCGATCAGTGGGCACTCCCATGTCCATTAACACTGATCGATCCTGGGAGCACTAAGCCCGCAACGATAACTCCCAACGTCTCATCCTGTCGCTCCCGCGTGCTAGAATTCAACGTCTACGCTATGGGTGTGAGCTATGGCTAGGGAGTCAACCGCCAAGTTTATTCCTCCTTGGCCCAACGGTCAAAGGCGGTCTTTTTCCCGCCGATGTCAATGAAACACCCAGCGTAACCGTTAGATTCCTAATCCCTATCAATTTCCTAACCCTATGGACGCATCGGGAAGAGCCCCCGAAGGGGTTTCCACCAAAATCCCAGATTTGAGAACTACTCACAAAAATCCATGAAAGAGCGATCTAAATAAAAATTAACCGTTGGAATCATAATCGGACGATTGTAATGCAGAAGTAATTGAGTAATTAAGACAATACTAAAATTTGAGGAAGATCTGAAAACTTACAAAAGAACAGAAATTACAGCCGTCACAAAGTGAGAAAACAGTAAAAAACTCGTAGCTCTCGTTTCTGGAACCCTAGGGGTTCTATTTATAGACTCTCGCATCAACCGATCGGTTGACAAGTCAACCGATCGGTTGATCCGTTACAAAATAATAACAGAAAACGGCGAGCTTTCACCCGATCACATGAACCGGTCGGGTGAGTTCTTGAGTGACCGGTTGGATCTTGGAGCCGTCGGGTGAAGCAATCGGTTTGGTGCACGTGTCTTCAGCTCCTCTTCTTCAGCTACAGATGAACCGATCGGGTGAGAGTCACCCGATCGGTTGGCATTTTTCTCGAGAAAACAGAGAACAGGCCCCCACTGAACCGGTCTACGAACCGGTCGGGTGACTTCCATGTGAGCTCCGGCTGAGACCGGGTGATGCACGCGTGCATCACCCGATTGGTTGGAGATGACCAACCGATCGGGTGAGGGGCTGAATGATGTATTCTTTGGCGTATGACCCCCTGGATCACGCGTGACTCCTCCCGTTGCTCCGGGGACTTGAGATATCATCGTTAAACGTCCCCTACGTGGTCAACCTCCTGCAAACATGGATAAACAAAGAAAAAGTGAAAGAAAACGAGAAAATACAAGAAAACGAATAAAAGACGGTGAAAAACATGGGGAAACACAAAAGAAAACGTGCGTAGGGGGAATTTTTGAAATGGGGTTGTTTTGAAATTTGAAGTGAAAGGAGAGAGAGGTTGAAGATGATGGGGGGATTGATGGAGGAGGTGCAGAGAAGGAGTAATGGAGGAGTAGAGGACATGTGGGAGTGAGAATCGGTCGTTGGGGAGGAGAGGAAGGCAAAACGATGGCGATTTTGGCGATCGGGCGAAGATGAAAACGAGCGGGTGGTCGGGGGGTTTATATAAGGTTTTAAGTCGAACCGATCGGGTGACTTGTCACCCGATCGGTTGACGGTTGGTTCGAAATTTCTTGCCGAAGAATTGCTACAGGCGAACCGGTCGGTTGACTTGTCAACTGATCGGTTGGCTGCTCCACTCGTTTTCCCGAGAATTGAGGGCTGCTCACCCGGTCGCTTCAACCGATCGCGCTCGAACTCAACCGATCGGTTGATATTCCCCAAAAATTTCCGAGAGTTCTCCCCAGCTCACCCGGTCTGTCACCCGGTCTCTTCATTCCTCAACCGATCGGGTCATTTGGGGACAGATCTCTGCATGTATCTGATACATCCCAACCGATCGGGTGAGTTATCAACCGATCGGTTGGGGCTTCGTTTCCTTGAAAAACCAACAGATTTGTCTAAGTCCCCGAACGGATGTTCTCGCGGCTGATTTTATTTAAAAAAGTAGATAAAATAAAGTCAAAAATAACGCTAAAAATGGGGAAAAAGTTTAGAACATGGGTTGCCTCCCATGAAGCGCACTTGTTTAACGTCGTTGGCTCGACGCCCGCAAGAGATGTTCACGATGGTTGATACGGGTGATGCCCGAAGTTTGGCATCTCTTCTTCATTGGAGCTGAAGGCCTTTGGAGTAGTCAGCGGCTGAAGAAATATTTGCTCGACTACCCTCCCCTTGTTCTTGGGATCTGGGGGCTTCTCTTTCGTGTTTGCGCTTCCCGCCATCTTCTTTAAGATCCGGACCTCGTCTTTAGTGAGGTCCATGGGCTCTTTCCCCGTTCTCCTCGCAGGAGGAGCCTTGGGGAACCCAGGAGGAGTCGTTCTTGCTGCACTCGCTTTTCCAGCAGCTTCTTTGTTCTTGGGGCCGTCTCCATCCTCTGAATCCCCCAAGTCATCGGGGGGTTTCTTAAGAGAATCTCCCAGGAGCTCTCTTCAGCGGCCTTTTCTTCTTCTACCTCAAGCAAATGACACCGAGGGTCATCAGGGGGATCGGGGTACTTCATGGACAACCCCAGATCAAATTCAACTTTTTCTCCGCTGACGTTTAGAGAAAGTTTTCCGTTCTTTACATCAATCAAAATGCCAGCAGTGGCCATGAAAGGCCGTCCCAGGATGATGGGGGTGTGTGCGTCTTCAGGCATGTCCATGACTACGAAGTCCACTGGCACATGCACCCCTCTTACATTAACGGGGAGGTCATCCACAATTCCCACCAGATATTTGACCGACCGGTCAGCTAGTTGTAGGGTCATACCGGTGGGCTCCAAATCACCCATTCCTATCCTTATATACATCGACAAGGGCATCAAACTAACACTCGCTCCGAGATCGACGAGTGCACGATGAATCTTTACCGCCCCGATCGTGCAAGGAATTGAGGAGCTCCCTGGGTCCTTGATTTTTGGCGGATTTGCCCTCTGGATAAGAGCGCTACATTCTGCCGTCAACTCTACTTTCTCCTTTCTAGACCCTCTCGTCACCAAATCTTTCAGGAATTTTGCATAGGAGGGGATTGTTTCGATTGCTTCTAGGAAGGGGATTTGCAGGCTCAGGTCCTTGACCATGGCGAAGAACTTGCCATATTTCTCATCAATTTTGGCCTGAGCTAACCGTTGTGGAAATGGCACAACGGGTTTGAACACTTTCGGGCTCCCTTTCTCCTTCGTCTTTTTCTCTTCTTCAGAGACTCCCTCTGGAGTCATAGGATCTGATGACGAAGCACCGGCGTCGTTTGATTTTTCGATCGGTCTCTCAACGACCAATGGTGCTTCCGGTTTGCTAGGGGGCACTCTAGTAGGAATTTGTGTCCCGCTTCTCAAAACGATAGCGGACACATTTGTGTGCTCATGCACGAGTGCCGATGTTTGGGTTGCTCCCCTCGGGTTCACCTCCGGTTGTGGCGGTAATTGGTTTTGTGACCTTGAATGGTTCGCCACTTGTAACCCCAGCTGGGTTACTTGGTCCGTGAGGGTCCGCTGACCCATTTCCAGCTTTTGGTTGATCTTCTCCTGGTTGGTTATATATTGAGTCAAGAGAGACTCAACCGGAGAGACGGCCCTCTGTTGGCCATACTGCTGCTGCTGCTGGATTGGCTGCTGATTTCTGGGGGCGTAAAATTGTTGCTGAGGTTGCTGCTAAAATGGTTGCTGCTGAAACGGTTGCTGCTGAACCTGACTCTGCTGTGGCCTAGCCGGCTGATAAGTTTGTTGCTGTGGCTGCTGAGGCGGCGAGGGCTGAAATGGTGGCCGGTAACTAAAGTTTGGGTGGTTCCGGTTGTTTGGAGAGTAGGCCGGGTTGGAATTGGTCCTTGGCGGATACGACGCATTTCCCGTGGGGTTGTAAAATAGTGCGCTCGCCTGATCCAACGGTGGTGAGATGTCACCACCGTCGAATTCCCCAAAGAATTCGGATTCTACCGCTGAAATTTGATGTGTACCGGCCCCACCGGCTCCTACCATTAGTGCGGAGATCTGGGTCGAAAGCAAGTCGAACTTGCTTGAAAGTTTGTCGACGTCCTCGACTCTGTGTATACCCCCGGATCTTGGTGTGGCTCTCTCGTCACACCACCGCTCATTGTTGGATGCCATATTTTCCAGAATATGTCCGGCATCTTCCTCGCTCCTAGACATGAAGGAACCCCCAGCCGCGGCGTCCATAGAAGATTTCAGGTCATCCCTCAACCCATTGTAGAACAGATTAATAATCTGCCACTTTGGAAGCTCATGGTGAGGGCATCTTCTTTGCATTTCCTTATATCTCGTCCAAGCTTCATGCAAGGACTCGTGGCTGGCCTGGGAGAAGGAGGAGATCTCACTCCTCAACTTCATGGTCTTCCCCGGAGGAAAGAACTTCGTCAGAAAAGCGTTGGAGAGCTTCTCCCAGGTGTTGAAAGTGTTGGGGTCCTTCCCCCTAATCCATTGCATGGCTTTGTCTCGCAAAGAGAAGGGGAACAGCTTCAGACGGATAGCCTCTGTCGTGACACCATTAATCCGAAAGGTGTCACACTTCTCCAAGAAGGAGTCTAGATGCTCGATCGGGCTCTCCATGGGTGCACCCGCAAACTGGTCCTGCTGGATCCATGTCACTAAGGACGGCTTCAGGTCGAAGCTTTGGGCCGCAATAGCTGGAGAACGGATGGCGGAAGTCGACTCGATGGATGGCATCGAGTACTCCAACAGGGACTTGTGCGGCGGGGTGTTCTCCTCCATGGATTCGGGATCCTCTCTTCTTCGCTTCTCGATGGCCAAACGCCTAAGGGTGGCGTTAATCTCTGGATCGAGGGGGATCAAGTCGTCAAGACTCCTCGAACTCCTGCGCATGAAAAACAACAAACACCCGTGAAGCGACAAGTGGGAAAGAAACAGATAAAATAAGAAGTAAAAATAAGAAAAATAAAAAAGAAAAAGGAGAATGCTAAAATTATCGCGAGGTAGGGATGTGAGCTAGACACGAGGGTTCAAGAGATCCTAAAATAACAAGCACGTTGCCTCCCCGGCAACGGCGCCATAAACTTGACCGGCGCCCCCGGGTTTACGGTATGGGCGCGGTGTCGTTTACCACAAGTGCACGGTTAGTGTAGGGTGCGGGTTTATCGAACTCAGGGAGGCGAGGTTGTGCTTGGGTCAGGTAGGACCAAAATCACCCCGGGGGGCGAGCTAGCCCGAATCGGTAAATGGTTGTCACGGAAAGAAATAAAGGGTATGAACAACAAGAAAGAAATCCCGGGACTTTGGTTTCCAACCCGACGAGAGACTCTCGCCGATACGGCCTACGGGTATGGATAGCGATCGGAATTAGGGTCTAATGGTGAGACGTTGCCTCTGAAAGTGGTACCGGCATCCCATGGGCCCGATATTCCGGTCGGTGCCCAGGATGATACACCGGACTTCCCGGATTCGATCAGTGGGCACTCCCGTGTCCATTAACACTGATCGATCCCGGGAGCACTAAGCCCGCAACGATAACTCCCAACGTCTCATCCTGCCGCTCCCGCGTGCTAGGATTCGACGTCTACGCTATGGGTGTGAGCTATGGCTAGGGAGTCAACCGCCAAGTTTATTCCCCCTTGGCCCAACGGTCAAAGGCGGTCTTTTTCCCGCCGATGACAATGAAACACCCCGCGTAACCGTTAGATTCCTAATCCCTATCGATTTCCTAACCCCATGGACGCATCGGGAAGAGCCCCCGAAGGGGTTTCCACCAAAATCCCAGATTTGGGAACTACTCACAAAAATCCATGAAAAAGCGATCTAAATAAAAATTAACCGTTGGAATCATAATCGGACGATTGTAATGCGGAAGTAATAGAGTAATTAAGACAATACTAAAATTTGAGGAAGATCTGAAAACTTACAAAAGAACAAAAATTACAGCCGTCACAAAGTGAGAAAACAGTAAAAAACTCGCAGCTCTCGTTTCTGGAACCCTAGGGGTTCTATTTATAGACTCTCGCATCAACCGATCGGTTGACAAGTCAACCGATCGGTTGATCCGTTACAAAATAATAACAGAAAACGGCGAGCTTTCACCCGATCACATGAACCGGTCGGGTGAGTTCTTGAGTGACCGGTTGGATCTTGGAGCCGTCGGGTGAAGCGATCGGTTTGGTGCCAGTGTCTTCAGCTCCTCTTCTTCAGCTACAGATGAACCGATCGGGTGAGAGTCACCCGATCAGTTGGAATTTTGCTCGAGAAAACAGAGAACAGGCCCCCGCTGAACCGGTCTGCGAACCGGTCGGGTGACTTCCATGTGAGCTCCGGCTGAGACCGGGTGGTGCACGCGTGCATCACCCGATCGGTTGGAGATGACCAACCGACCGGGTGAGGGGCTGAAAGATGTATTCTTTGGCGTATGACCCCCTGGATCACGCGTGACTCCTCCCGTTGCTCCGGGGACTTGGGATATCATCGTTAAACGTCCCCTACGTGGTCAACCTCCTGCAAACATGGATAAATAAAGAAAAAGTGAAATAAAACGAGAAAATACAAGAAAACGAATAAAAGACGGCGAAAAACACGGGGAAACACAAAAGAAAATGTGCGTGAATATATGAAATGTAAATGCACGTCACATCTGTATTTCTTATTATTTATTTAAAATTTCACTTTCATATTTTAGCAAAAACAATTAATTTCAGAAATTTTCGTGTATTGTGGGTTTTGGCAACTTACAAAGCTAAAATGTTTTGTGTTCTGGTTAGCTTCATGTTATACTTTCAGTATGATTGCTTATCAGCCTATCAATGTGAGGAGTATATTCCTATATAATTTCTTGGCTTATTGATTGTGTTCTCGAACCAGAATTTTTAATCACAATCATTGATTATTCCAGATCAAACCTGAGTCGTCCTTCTACCAACCCATTTATACAAATCAGCATCATTATTCATAGACATTCTTATTTTGTATAATAGATTTTTTGATGAGTAAGAAGAAACCAAGGGTCAGCTGGTCAGTTTTCCCCCCATCAACATCAATTTTGGTTTATTTCGTTTATTGTCTTCTATATTTGTTATGTATACTGTAGAATCTTGCATATGACTCAGCTTGAGTGGTTTCAATCAAACATGATTTGTCTCAAAAAAAATTTATGCATGAGGTTCTTCCTGGAATTAGTTAAATTCATGGCGGAAAGTTGGGCAAGTGATTTGTTCAATGTAAACATGTCGAAAAGCTTGCTTCAGTGAATTGTTAAATTGGATGGAAGTTGATCCTTATTGCCCGAGGACAAAATAATTTCGTCAACTCCAGTATAATCTGATAAAATTTACTTTTCTAATATTATTGTGGAGATTTTGGTATTAAATCAAATAAATTGTGGAGATCTTTTTTGTGCTTTGCTAGTTGAAGGAGTGGTTGTATGCTTTCCAGGTTTAGTTGTATAATAATGTTTTAGCTGCGTAATTGACAACATTGAATGATGGTCAGACTATCTTTCTGCTCTCATGAAAACTGTGGCCCTCAAATTCGGAAGATTCCTTTCAATGCACTTAACTTTAAAAAATTTCTCCAAGTATTACACGCTTTTGTATGCAGTTTTAAAAGTAATTTTTGTGTGACAAATTGTATAATGCTCTCATGTTGCATTTCATCTGGGTTATGCTGCTGATGGTATTCAGCTAAAAGTGGGATGCACCGTGGGTTTTCATTCAATAAGTTTACTTAGTTTTTTCAATAGCATGGAATTTCCACAAAACATTACTTCAGTCTTCACAAATTTATGGCTCATCCAATATGTCATTGACAAATCCTGATATATGTCATCGGGGCTAGCCAGTTAATTATTTCGGTGCTTCTGAATATCAGGAATCTCTCTTGTTGCTGTTACAGTAGGAAGTACTTTACAGTCTACATTTTGGAGGAAGACATGTTGTTATCTCCTAATATATATTATATACTTAGAGATTATGGGATCAAGAAAGGCAAAATCAGTTTGGAAGGGCAACTGTTGGAGCAACTTATCAATGAGAAACTCTAAAATTAGTTGAAATTTACTTGTAGAGCATTTCATCAATATGAAAGTAAGATATAGAGTGTGTCAGATTGTATCTAATTAAGTTAAATAGATTGAAAGAGATTTTGTGCTAACTGTTGTGTGCAGACTGTGAGTTGAATCTGTTGGCCAACTAGGATAGGCAATGAAGTGAGAAGCCTAATTCTTTCATCTGATGGTACTTGTTCTTTAGCATTTCTTGATTTCTTTGGAAATTGGGACATTTGTATCCGTGTTTAAAAATATTCATGTACATTTCATCCAATTTTAATCTAATTGTCTTATACAAGTATACACCAAAACATTTTCACTGAATTATTATATCCATTGTCTCAGATGTGTGATTTTATTTACATTATTCTTTTAAATTGCTGTCGCTACCAGTCCTAACCCAAGGTTAGCATATATAGTTGAGCTAGCATTAGTAATCCTTCTCCCACTCTTTCAGCGAAGTGGAAGATTTGCCCAAGATGTTTGTTTTCCCATATTGCTTCTTTCTTTCGTGTATCCTAACCAACTCATTTGTATTTAAAATAAAAAATATGAGTTATTTAACCTTTTTGCATTTTGAATCCAACACACAAAAATTAGATCATCTCCTTTATTTAGTTTTTCTCTCAAAATATATTTGCTCATTTTAGCCTAATTTAAATTAATGTGCTTGAAAGATTGGTTAATAATTATATTTTTAGTTGATATATTGCTCTGTTATTCAGTTGATGATCAAAACTAAACTTTATCATAATATATCTACTTTGATCTAAAAATTTGTCATCTTATACCTATGTATATATGCGCGCGCACATTACATATCGTTAAATTTAAATAGTGTACACACACATCACATATTGTTAAATTCAGATAGTTATCATTTGATCTTAAATAATTTGGCTGAAAACCATTCATGGTCTATTACTGGATGGATGCTTGCCTGAATTGTAATGAAGCCTTGCTCATATTCCCTCCCTTTGTTAGTTTACTGATATTATTGCTAATATCATTTTATAAAAGTAGATTGCTTCTTATTTGTATGCTTATATGAATATTTATTTTTTTTTGTTGAGAAAAAAAGATTTTTGTTAACCCTATAACACTAATTAGTTTTTTCTATATGAAGGATGGATAAATCTTGGATCCAATAACCAAAAAGTTCTCATGAATACGTGGCAGGAGTGAATGCATTCTTAGATTTTGCTTTTGAGCACAAGGCTATTCGTGGTACAATTTTGTGCCCTTGTGAACGTTGTAAATTTTTAAAGTCTGGCACAATGGACGAATGTTTCGAACATTTACTCTTCACACATTTTCCAAGAAATTACACCTTTTGGGAATCACATGGAGAGGTGGTTACATCTAGTAATGTCGAACGAGTGGCTACATGATCGCATCTTAGAAGGGATCCAGATCCCCAACTTGGAGATACTGTACGGGAAATGGTATACGATGCATTTACCTGGGGATTGAATAGTCAAGAGACGACTGAATCGGGTGTTGATGGAAACGTAGGGATGTCAAACATGAATAGAGAATCCAGTGGTGGTAATGCCAAAGAGTTTTATGCCTTGCTGAAAGATAATGAACAACCATTATACGTTGGATGCACCAAGTTTTCGAAACTCTCATTTCTAATCAAGTTATATCACATTAAGTGTTTGTGTGGTGTTAGTGATAATGCTATGGATATGATTTTTAAATTGTTGCATGATGTGTTTCCATATGCAAATATCCCTCCATCTAATTACGATGCTAATAAGATCATTAACAAACTTGGTCTTACGTATGAAAAAATTCATGTGTGTCCTAATGATTGCATGCTCTATTGGGGGCCGGATGCGGATAGAGAACAGTGCAAAGAATGTGAGCTGTCTAGGTGGAAGAAAAAATCGAAGAAGACAAAACAACCCGGAAAGGTATTACGTTACTTTCCCCTGAAATCTAGATTACAAAAATTGTTTATATCTTCTAAAACTGCATGAGAGTATGAGGTGGCACTCAAGTGAACCTAAGGTTGATGATATGATGAGACACCCATGGGATTCTGAAGCTTGGAAACATTTTGATTCCATTCATACTGAATTTGCTTCTGAGGAACGTAATGTTTGACTTGCATTAGCTTCTGACGGTTTCAATCCCTTCAGGAATTTAAGCACGAGTTATAGTATTTGGCGAGTTTTGTTGATCCCATACAATAGTCCTCCATGGATGTGTATGAGGTCGACTGAATTCATTGTTTCTATGTTGATTCCTGGGAAGAAAATGCCGGGAAACAATATTGATATCTATTTGCAACCTTTAATAGCCGAGTTGAAAGAATTGTGGTAAAAAGGGGTGGAGACATATGATGCGTCTAGAAAAGAGGTGTTTGTGATGAAGGTAGCTCTATTGTGGACTATTAGTGACTTCCCAGTGCTTGGAAATCTTTTGGGTTGGAATACACATACTGGTTATGCTTGTCCCTCATGCAATTTTGATCAAATTCCTCTCTATTTGGGTTGTAGTAGGAAGTGGTGTTTCATGGGCCATCGTCGATTTTTACGACAAGGCCACAAGTTTCGGTTGAATCGTCTTCGTTTTGATGGACGAATGGAGGATATGTACCCGCCTAAATTGTTATCTGGGTCAGAGATTTTGAATCAAATGGATAATATAGAGTTTTTCTTTGGAAAACATTCTTCAACAACTAGTAGTACTACTGAAAGCAGAATACGGAAGAGAGCAAATGTTGATCAATTTGCAAAGCAATGGAAAAAGAGAAGTATATTTTTCCAACTTCCATATTGGGAGTCTAATTTATTACTTCACAATCTTGATGTGATGCATATAGAGAAGAATGTGTGTGATAATGTGTTGTTTACATTGATAAATGACAGAGACAAAAGGAAAGATCATTTAGAGGCTCGAAAAGACTTGCAAAAATTGGGTATTAAAAAGGAACTCTGGCCAAAGGATGATGGAAAATCTTGTCCAGCAGCGTTGTTCACAATGAAAAGGCAAGAAATTGACACATTACTTGAGACTTTGAAATGTGTCATTGTGCCAGATGGTTACTCAAGTGATTTTACTAGATGCATAGACATTGTGCATCGTAGAGTATTTGGATTGAAGAGCCATGATTCACACATTCTTATGCAGTAGTTGTTGCCTTTGGCTATTAGGAACATTTTACCTCGTGCGGTGTCTTCTGTGTTGGTCGAATTAGGGACCTTCTTCAAGCAATTATGTTCTAAGGTTGTCAATCCTGCTGAATTGAGCAAACATCAAGAACGAATTTCACTGACCTTGTGCCATATGGAGATGTTGTTTCCACCGTCATTCTTCACTCTTATGGTGCATCTAACAATTCATTTGCTTGATGAAGTTAGACTTGGTGGGCATGTACATTATCGATGGATGTATCCTATAGAAAGGTATGTTTCATATTCAAACCATTGATTTTTTTGGTTTAATTAATTGTTCAAATACTTATCCATTAATGTGAATGCAGGTTTTTAGGAAAACTGAAACATTTTGTTCGGAATAGAGCCCAACCAGAAGGCTCGTTTGCTGAGGGGTGGCTATCTGAAGAATGTATGACCTTTTATTTGAGGTATTTGGAGGATGACATTGAAACTAGATTCAATCGCACAGAGCGCGTGGATGATGACCCTTTGTTGTTTGAAGTAAGTTCAACCATGTTTCCTCCGGTGGGTAAACTAGTTGGAGACGGTACACTTTTTAGATTAAGTGACATAGAAATCATGCAAGCACATCGCCACATATTGATTAATTGCCCTCAAGTAGAAGATTTTATTAGGTAAGTTAGGTATTGATATATTTTAATTTTATTAGATTAGACTGTGAGAAATCATATTGATGTTTTTATCTCTGAATGTATAGTCGGTTTCGACGCATCACGACGACGAAAATGAGGAATCGTAGAAGGAATGTGAGTTCCAATGAAATAGAAAAGGAAGTCCATCGCAAAGTTGTCCAGGCATTTAAGATCCATGTGAGTGCGACTTTTTGTCTCATTAGAGTTTATTATTGGAATTTTTGCAAGCTATTAATGTTGTCTGTAATGTGTTCATAGATTAATGATAATCCCAGAGATCAAACTTCAAAGGAAATTGTTGCACTTGCGCAAGGGCCATTGAGACAAGCAAGGAAATTTACTGCTTATAATGTGAATGGGTTCAAGTTTCGAACCATTGAACGAGAGAAGAACTTGAAAACTCAAAATAGTGGTGTGTTTTGTAACTTTGGAATTAAGAGATATGCAAGCACACGTGACAATAGACCAAGAGAGGGTGCAGTACCATATTATCGTAAACTGGTTGATATTATCGAGCTTAATTACCATGATGTTTTTCATGTAACTTTATTTAAGTGTGCATGGGCCAATGCCATGAACCAAAGGTTTATTAGAGTAGATGATTTTGGGTTCACATCAGTAAACTTCTCTCACTTGATTCATTCTGGTGAGCACGAGGATGATGAACCATTCATTCAAGTTGTTGAGGCTCAATTGGTATTTTGTGTGGAGGATAAAGCAGATAAGGGGTGGAGTATTCCTATCCATGTAAAACCAAGAGACTTATATGATATGGGTGAAGATGATGCAAGCTTGCCTTATGATAACGAGATTAATCAAGCTCAAATTTCAGATGTGGTATTTCCAGATGATGATTCACTGTTCGTTGCGAGGGCCGACGTTACTGCAGAGTTTGAGTAGGGTCGATGTTATTTGTATGCCTTTGCATTAATTTTTTGTTACATCTCCGTATCTACAATATCTGATGTTATATTCACAGCCTGTAATATTTCATCAATCCTCTGATGTAACTCGGGCTATTTGAGAAAGACTCACAAAATCCTGCATGAAAGTAGATTTGCTTCACTTGCATCATCAAATCTGTATAACCATTATTTGATATGTATTATGGATAAATTTCTCATAATGCAGGTTGCATATTTACGCCTTTTTTTGCAGGCATTTGCATATTTATCATATTTACTTGCAGTTACATATGGCATCAGAGGGTGAGGGTAGCAGCGTAAGACGCCAGCGCAAGAAAGGAGCGTCATCAATATACAAGTCCACTGGGATCTGTGAGCTAATAGGTTGGTTTAAATTCAAGTCATGATTATAAAAGATCTGTATATTGAATATAATTTAATGATCTTAATTATGCAGATGTTTCAGATCCTGCAAACCCCCAAAAGTGTGGGACAATGATTTTGAAAAATGCTAAAGACATTTATGATAAGGTCTCCTTCCAGAAGAGAGTAATACTCACATTTAAACCAAGGGGTCCCGGCATTGTAGGAGAGGCTGTTAAGCCACTCCACTCTATTTTAAAGGAGGTGATATTGGATAATGAAAAGTATCCTGTGGGCGTAAAGGATTGGAAGTCAATACCTATGGAGATCAAGGATAATGCGATCCTAACTCAAGTTCTGGTATGATTACTTTCACCAAAATATTATGATACATTTATTTTTTTCTTTAATTTTCAATCTTACCCTCAACCTAACTTATTGATTTTCATTTATTTGCAGACTACGTTTTACATTGAACCACGTGAGTGCGAAGAAGTTACTTGACACGAAATAAAGAAAGCAATGGGCAGTCAATGGAAAACTAGAAGGAACAACTTATGGAACAAAAATTACGATGAAACGAAAAGTCAGAAAGATAATGAGGAAACACCACCTGAACGCATTACTAAAGATGATTGGGCATCTTTCATTGCTCTAAGATTTTCTGAAAAGTGGTTGGTAAGTTTATAAATTATTATACATTAAGTAATATATTTCATTTTATATTTTCCATGATTTTAACATTGTGTCAAATCTTTATCTTTATTGAAGTACAATCGTGAGAGGAATAGGGAGAATGCTCTTAAGCAAGACTGTCATCCAACTACCGGATCACGTCCATTAGCTCAACTTTATAGTTTAATGGTAACAAAAACTTATCATAGAATTAATTAAGATTAATATATTTTGTTTTTCGATTCCATGTAGTTTTAGATATTGCTCTAATTAGTGAAGTGGATACATTAGGCTGCAGAAACAGGAGCGGACCCCACCCGAATAGATATGGTGTTGTTGACATGTTCCAGAGATGACGGGTCTTATCCAAATGAATCTACGAGGGAGATCATTGTAAGTATAATTACGTGCATGATGTTGAAGTTTTGCATACATTCAGTATTACCACAATATTCAGCACAACTATATTTTTAGGTCATCAGACAATGAATCTACTGACCAAATAACCACTTAACACTAACTAAACCTACCATTTTACTTCAAACATTATACCTAATTTATCATTTGTCTTATATCCTTTACTTGTGTAACATCCCATTTCTGTTAGTAAACTTACTCGAGATCTGAATTGTTATGTAGCATTCTTTCCAACCCATTATGTTCTTTAGAAAATCAATAATAGAATGGCATCAACTTCACCAGTTAAATGGCATCAACTTCACCAGCCACTACCAATTTGAAGTAAAATTCTTAGTCCTGTTGCAGCTAGACAACAAGTTTCACCAATAAAAACACATATGACATGAGGTCCATGATAAATATATTTGAATAGCTAACCATAATCCTACTCCTAAGTTCTTATCAAGGACAGGTAGTGTTGAAAATCATATAAATGATGGTAAGGCATTGTCTTTTAAGATGATCATAACTTCACTTTTTTCAAGAGAAAAACAACCACCAAGTCAATCTTCCCACAGTAATCTGGCCTGTCTAAAACAAGGCAACAGACTAATCTGGCATGTCTAAACCCCCAACCAGCCCACCTCAACACATAGCAAAAGACCACAAGAAGCTTTCATTTTTATTGTCTAAAGCCAATATTGACGTATAATTACGTGTATAATATTGAAGTTATGCATACATGCAGTATTACCACAATATGCGTACATGCAGATATTGAAGTTAAATGAATTCACCTTTATTTTTTCGAAAAAGCAAATGTAAATGGTGAAAACAATTGTGACACCAAATTGAAAGAAAATTCGTGTCAAATTAGTGTGTGCAGGAAAATGCAACCATCATATACTCGTGTGTGTAGATCGCATCCATGTTTAAATGGTGTTGGCAAAGGAAATTCTTCAAAGTCTGCAAATCGAGAACATATATTGAAGTGACAAAATGATACCATAAAATTTTGAACAAAGAAATTAGTATATATTAAAAGTTTAGAAGAAGAGTGGAACATGATATTTAGTGTATAGTAGATGGCCGAGAGATGCTACCACTTCTGTTTTTCATATTGATCTAACATCTTCAGCTAAATTTCCTCATCAGTTCAATACTTCATCTGACGCTACTTTATCAGATTTGAATCTTCTCATTGCTTTTTAAACAGGTAAAATATCAACAACTTAACATGCTATATCTCATTGTCTCTAATCACGTTAACCCTTCTTTTCAGCATTTTATCTTGTTATTATCTTTTATTTCAATGTAGACTTACCGGAAAGCTTTAATACATCAATATTGAGAGCACTCTATGGGTAAGAAAATGGACACACTGTTGCCTATGGAACCTAGGAGTTAGTTCTGCCTCCTCTAGGATATGATTTTAGGTATCGTTGTGTATTTACTATGAAGTAAAGTTGGATAGAACCGTTTACAGATATAAAGCTCGCGTGGTTGATAGAGGGTTCAACATACTTATGGAGTTGACTTCCTAAAAACTCTCTCCAGTTGCTCGATATAACTTTATACAATTTTTCCATTCTCTAGCAGTTAATCAGCAATGGTCTATATGTTTTACTGGTACGAAGAATGTGTTTCTATTTGGTTATCTTAAAGAAGTCTATATGGAGCAGCCTCCTAGATATATTTTCGAAGGGGAGAAGGTTTACAAGCTTGATTTATAGTCTTAAACAGAGTTCTCAAGCAAGGTTTGATAAGTTTGGCATAGCTGTTGTGACCTTTGACTACTTTCCCAGGTGTTTTTCTGACCATTCTAGTTTTATTCATCACAACAGGTTTAGATTATTAATGCTGGTTGTCTATGTTGATATTCTTTTGACCGGAAGTGATTATGTCGAAATTTTGCAAAGGAGCATGCCTAAATAGTTCCTTGGGCTTGAGATTGCTCCTGTTAACCATGGTTTGATTCTTTCCTGATGGAAATATACCATAGACTTACTAGTTACTACATGAGACTTGACTGCTTATGGATGGTAATGTTAACTTATGAGAATTCACTATCAAGAGGCTATTTGGAAAGCATATTGATATTACAGTTACTAAACCATACAACATCTTTGCAGTTGACATGGTTAGTCAATTCAAGCATGAGATGTTGAAGGTTTTATGGTAGAGATTTACTATATCAGATGAATGTGCATTTAAAGATAAAATATTTCTCAAGCTCTAGTTATGCAAGAGATAATAGAAACATGACATCTACTTCTGGATATGCATTGTTTCTGTTTTGTGAGCTAAGAAAGACATTATATCACCATCCATTGATAAATTGTAAATAACCAAGCATGTTTCGGTTTTATGCCTTTTTTTCTCCTAATGGAAATCTGAGAATGTGAACATTAAGAAGTCATATTTCTTTTGAGAAACTGAAATCCTAGTTCTGTCCAAAACCCCAGCTATCACAGTTTTACAAAACTCGTGAGATTTGGGGCAAAATTAATCCTTTATATTATTTCCAAAATTTGTTTTGTGCTTACAATGGAAGTGTGGTGGAAACATCAATTTCCTTATGTGGTAGTGATCTAAACTTAGATCTTCTAAGTTCTACAAACTCCAGCCTAGCTTAAGTAAATGAACATTCATGCTTTCAGCTCTTTAGAAGAAGAGTGGAACATGATATTTCTAAACTCTGTAGCATTTTAGCCATGCTAAATTCTTTAGTCATGCTAAATTATTTAGTCATGCTTTCAGCTCTTTCAGCATGTTCCACTCTTTTTCTACAGAGATGTTAAACTCTGCAGCATTTTAGAAATATCATGTTCCACTCTTCTTCTATGATTGAACTATTACACAAATTATCAATGCCATAATAGTGGTCAAGTTGATGGATGAACATGTACTTCCAATATTTAAATTAGTGATATCACAGCTTGTGTAATGTTTTTAAAGGTACTTCCCAGTTTTGATGAACTCTGTAGTTCCAGTATAGTCATGCTTTCAGCTTGCAGGTGCGAATAAGACAATTTCACTCAAATTTACCTGTTTGCCTACTGCAGTCTGATCGGAGCCCTGGGATGTGCGAATACGCAATCGGGGCACGCGACTTGCTAGTCTTACCGCAAGCGCACGGTGTAGCGGCGAGCGGGTATCGAACATGAGGAGGCCAAATGACAGTGTCTTCTTCAACTCACCTAGCTATAAGAACAGTCGAGAAATGTTCGCAATAAAGCGGTCACAGTCGTTCAATTGTATAAAAGGAATATCAAATTAATAAAGACGCCTAGGGGGTAGGGAATCCACGCTACAAACCGTATCTCGTCATTGTGATTCGTTGGTTTCACAATTGCTAGACTTGAAATTCAGGTGAACTAGTTGCAACTAAATGTAGAACCAAGCTCACGCTCTCGCGCTATTGCCGGTCTATAGCAAACCTAGGGTAGGGTCCAATCTCTTGCAAACCCTAACCTAGGCAAGCTAGCGTGAAGAACAACATCATCGTTCAATCGTATCTCGAGCCCACTCTCGTGCAAACTCGAGCTACGACCTAGGTTGGGATAGTTCCTACCCGTCCAATCTCTTGCAAACGGGTATTGGCATAGAATTGCAATCGAAAACCCTAGTTTCGGTCCAATCTCTTGCAAACCGATTCCAGAGAAGTTCAATTGTAACCCAATTCGAATATCTAGGGCTTCCTATCGAGTCGGGATCCAATCTCTTGCAAATCCCAATCGGTATGAATCCCTAGCTATTCGTATTAAATCAATCCCAAACTAACCCTAATCAATTCTAACAATAATTTCACCAATTCATCACAAATTAGAAATAGAGTTCGTAGGATTCATCCCTACGCCCTAAGACGGTAAAACTACTCACAATTCATAATGAAATTCAATAGAAATTCACAAATAAAATCAATAGAATTCATAGCAATATTCAATATATCAATAAAAATGGATTTTTTGATAGGGAGAGAGACAAACCAATGAAGAACCAATAGCATCCAACAAAATAACACTTTTCTCTCCCCTTAAAAGCTCAATCTAATCTCCTAAAAAGTAATCTAAAAAAGTCTGCAAAAAGTTCTGAAAAAGCTCGCTAAACTAGGTTAAAACTGGGGTTAAATACCCCCCAAAATTGCCTAAAAAACTCTGACGAAAATGCCCCGGCGCAGCCTTAAAATCGCAGTTTACGCTACAGGCAGCACGGCTCACTCGACCGAGTGACAAATGTCATTCGGTCGAGTGACAAACCCTGACAAATTCCAGTAAGTTCAAACTTTTGGGGATCGGCTCCTCGGGAGTCACTCGGCCGAGTGACTTTCTTTGCTTCGGCCGAGGGGACTTCTTCACTCGGCCGAGTCGGAACTCGGGAGTCGACTGACAATTTACAGTAACTCTGGAATTTTCGTTGTCGTCGTCTTGATGCCACTCGGGCGAGTGGTGTCTCCGTGGTTCGGCCGAGTGGGATGGCGATGCTCGACCGAGTGCATGCTGATACTCTATCTTCTGCGTGTCTGATCTGGCCGACCGAGCGGGCTCTCGATGGTTGGCCAAGTGACTCCTTCACTCGGCCGAGTGACATGCTCAAAATGCCCAATCTTCGTATTTTCGCTCCCTCGTCGCTCCTACGCCGTTCTTTTTTCTTCCACTCCTCTCCAATAGAAAAATTCCCCTCGAAGGAGTCACTGGTGACACTCCGAAGTGGGTGCATCTCATTATCACTCCAAATCGCTCGAAATCTCCTGAAATTCGACAAAAACAAGAAATCGTGAAAAGCATCATAATATTACCGAAAAATCGTGAAAAGCGCGATTAGAGCGATCAAAATGGCATGCAAACATGCAGAAAAAAGGTGTAAAATATGGAGTGATCAAAATCCCCCAAGCTTACCTTTTACTCGTCCTCGAGGAAGATGAGTAAAATGCGAACCCGGTGGATAAAGAAAAGTAGAAACGTTGGAAAGGCGGAAAATGAAAAACGAAAAACAAAATAGAAAACGAAGAGGGAAGTTGCTAGATCATCTTTCTCAGGATGTGGGTTTTGCTTACTCATATAGCACGCATCGAAAGTAAAAACACATGTCAAAGACTTTTATCTCGATAACATAGTATAATGGTGCATTTGAAATAGAAAACCCAAGAATGTCAATATAGCATGAAAAATGGAATAATTCTAGAATTAGCATCGTCTGAAGCATCTAAAGCGGTATACAATATCGTAGATCACACACTTTTCAATTGAATGCTTTCTATAAGGAGTATAAGAGATATCACACAATAGAGTAGTAAGAATAGAAAAGTGTGGTTTTCATGAAATGAATGCTAAGCGTAGATTTCTGGATTTCGTAAAACTTTAGCGACCTAACCGAGTATAAAATATTACTTAGCCTAGGTTGTCATGCACCGTCAAGTATTCACTCTCTCACACATCATATGATCCTCTCCCCCAAGCTTATCCATAAGCGTGATGGCATATACAAAACAATATTTACATCCCCGTTTCTTTTGAAGCTCCAAAAGTCAAAGAAAATAAAAATAAAAATAAAAGCAAAAGAGGGAAGAAAGAGAGAAATGATATGAGATGGGATCGTTTTCGAACTTCTTTTCTCTTTTCTTTTCTTATTCTCAAATCTTTTTCTTTTTCTTTCTTTTTCTTTTTCTTTCTCTTTTTTAATAGCATATATATACAAATGATCCCAAATCAAAGAGAAGGATATACAAGTATTTTTTTCTTTGGGTTTTGGGGAATTTGGACCATGTGATATAATAACAGGGGGATGCCAATAATAGAATTGCTAAGGGGAGATTCACCAATGAATTTAAAATAGAGAAATAATGTTCAAGATATGTGGAGAAAGAAATAAATGTATCTCTCGGTTCACTCTATAGGACGTGCATGACAACTTCAGCAGGGTAATCTAATCTACTCAGTTTGATCTCAAAAAGTAAACTAATCCAGATTTGTCAATGCTAGCAAACATTCAATCAACCTGAAGTGAAGCGTACAAATCATGCAATAAGAAGTGATATGAGAAAAGAAAGCAGTACTCCAGATATAAGCATCAATGCGTGAATCTTGGTGTGTTTTCTACGATAGCATACATATGAATCATCAGACATCAGCTAATAATAGAATTTCATCCATTTTCATACGGAAAAAGAAGTGGGTTACTATTTCTAAATGCAAAACAGGACATAGCATATGATATCAGAAACAAAAGCTATGACATGACAAATTTAGCATGCATATAGAGAAAAGCTAACACCACATCATCGTCATTACAGAAAAATCATCTCTAGCAAAAGATGAAAGAAATAAAGATAAAAGAAAACAGAATATTTACAATGCAGCACACAAAGGAAATAAGAAAAATGTGATGCAAGGTAAAAAAATGAAAACGTGATGAAAAATGGGTGCTAAAGCGGAAAAACGTGAAAAACCTAAAAATAAAGGTGATAAAAGCAAAAAGTGTGAGAACTCACTCCCCCAAGCTAAAGGGCACAGTGTCCTCAATGTGCAAAGTGTGGCACACCGAGAGACGTGAAATGGGTGGGGAGGGTGAGGATGCATGCATGATAAAAAAAGTAAAAAAAATAAAAAGAAAATATGAAGATGATGAATGATGCATGCAAGGATGGGAGTGATGCAGATACGTGTCACCAAAAATAACTCTCCCTCTCTCCCAAAAAGATATAGAAAGATATGATCAAGATAGGGACAAAATAGTGAGGGGAGGAGGGGGGTGGGCAAAAAATCGATCGACAGGACCAGCAGAGAATGGGCAGCATAACGACAAAAAAGATCATTGGCATCAAGGGTGTGCCTAAGCTGGTGGTGCTGCACTGTTCCCGTCCTGTGGCAGAGGGGGAGGAGGTGGTGGGGGTGGTGGTGGACGTGTCAGCTGGGTGGGTGGGTGTAGTGGAGGCAGTCGCACTAGGATCTGATTCAGGCAAACCTGAATATCAGGAAGCATGGCGACGCGGGACTCCATGGAACTGACCGCGGCAGAGAGAGCCCTAAAATCGCCCCTGAGTCCACTCACCACCCCCTCAAGATCACGAATGCTCTGAACTAAGGTGTCAGGGGGTGGTGGAGCGGAGGGACGGACAGGTCTAGGCTATGAAGGTCGGGGCTGTCTGATACGGGCAGTGTAAGTGATCGGGCCAGCTGGTATGTGCAGGAAAGGTGTTGTGCTCACTAGTGGATGCCCAGCCTCAGTGCGAGGCTGGGACACAGGCTGGGACGAGGAGGCAGCATCAGTGGTGGTGAGTGCCAAAATCGGCGACGAGGCAGCAAGAGAGGTCAGTGACACAGGTGTGAGGACAGACGTCACGACACTCTCGGATAGGACAGCTGCGGTGGAGACAGAAGGGTCGACCACTGGGGGGGAAGTGTAAGGGCCAAAAGGTGACACCCCAGCGGACATCAAACCGGACAGGGTCCCCACGACGGCAGCGAAGGAAGGCTCGTCGCACTCTAGTATGGTAGGTGGACACTCGGGAAGAAGTGAAGAAATAGGCTCAATCAAGATAGGCACAGTAGTGGTGGGGGGGTGGTGGTGGACGGCTCAGCAACGGTATTCCCGACACTGGCAGAAGTGGGGAAAGAAGTGCCGGGAGGTGCAGAAAGTGCAGGCTCGGGCTGAGGGATCACGAGGACAGCAGGAGGTGCAGGGTGTGCAGGGGGTGCCTGTTCAGCACCCTCGGCCTCAAGAACGTAAGCAGGTGGGATGAGGAGATCCATCGCTGGGATCCAATCCTCGTGGGCCGGTCATATATGTGTCCGAGCGAGGCTCGGGAGGATCATGTAGTCAGCACTGTAAGGACCATGCAACCACACCCAGTGCCGCTGGCCGTGGGGACGAAGCATCTTCATCCGGGCCATGACGTCTATCGAGAGAGCAGTGGGGCTCGGGACTCGTCTAAGGTCAGCAGGAAGGTCCACGCCGGTCATCAGGGCTAGTAGAGTAATCAGACCGCCGCATCAAATAGGTGAGCGAGCGCCCACCGAAATGATGATGCGGTCTAAGAACCAGCTAGCAATATCAATCTCAATGGCAGGGACCAGGTCATCACTATCCCTATCGAGAACTCTGGGGCGAGTCATCACGTAGAGCATGTAGAGCTCAAGCGTAGACATCGTCCCAGGCTCGTACCTCGCCAAGAAGGTGGTCGCCATGAGGCGCTGGGCTATGCAGAGGCAGGGTGGAGGATGGATGAGGCCTTGGCCCTACTAGGGTCAAAGCCATGGTGGGAGCTCGTGATACGTGTCCAGAACGTGGAAGTGTCGAATGATGGTGGTGGGATGTGAGTGGGTGCGTAGGCTCGGTCAGGGACGGGGACATCGGGCCACTGGAAGAATGCACGAAGCATGGCGAGAGTGACCTCGCACTCTCGGTCCATAAGGAAAAATGTGCATCCTCCAGGGGTCCGGGCGATCGAGCTGAGTACCTCAAGTGTCGGACGGACGTAGGTGTCCACCGACACAGACAAAAAATCGCGCCAACCCACGTTGTGGTACAACGTGAGCATCCCCTCTAGCACCCCTAGGCGGTCCAGGTCTGCTAAGTGTGCGAACCTAAAGGGCACTATAGATCACTGGGCGATACGCTCAAATCAGACGCGCTGTGCGTCGTCTCTGAACGTGATCCCCAGCGGCCCGACAACGGGAGCTGGTGGTGGGACAGGATCGGCGGGGATGGTCTGTGCGTGTATGGGATTGGCAGGAAGCAGCTGTGTGGGTGGTGGTGGACTAGGTGGAGGGGAGTCCTCCCTAGCATGAGAGGGACCGGAATCATCGGTCCTCTTCCGCTTGGAAGAGGCTCCCCGCATGCGTGGCCTAGTGCGGGGCAGCATGTGTGCCGCGAGTGCTCACCCAACAAAAATGTGATGCGGCGTGCTCAATAAAAGGAGTGAGTGTACCTGAACATGCCGCGAGAGCAAATCAACAAGTGCATGCAAAGAGCGCCGCCTCTCCAAAGCTAAAAACGCGTCCTGAAGCTCCCCTAAGCTCCCCCAAGATAGCCTGCAAAACAAACAACGATATCAGCGGGTAATATTCAAAATACATGGGGGAGATGGGGTATAATAGATAGATAAACAATTTAATTTGATTTTTTGGGCGCAACGGGTCTACAGATCGAGAAAAATAGGAGAAAAACGAATTTTGCGCTAAATGGGGGATCACCGGAGCTCAGCCGGCGGTGGGGAGTGTCACCGGAAGTCGACGGCGGTCAGGCGAGTCGTCGCCGACGATGGTGAGGTGAGCGGTGCCAGCGGCGAGGTGAATCGAGCGAGGGAGGGGCTGTCACGGGCGAGGAGACGAAAGGTCGCGGGGACTCGGGCGGGAATTTGGGAATAGCTGCGTTGGAATTTGCGCCGAGCCCGCCGCTACTTATATAGGGGTAGTTACGACTCGGCCGAGTGACTATGTTGCTCGGCCGAGTGACGTAACAAAAAATGAGCCCGCCGCTACTTATATAGGAGCAGATACGACTCGGTCGAGTGACGATGTTGCTCGGCCGAGTGACGTATCGATAAAAAAAGTTTAAATTTCTCCCCGCCACTTACGACTCGGCCGAGTGGCTTCTGTTCACTCGGCCGAAGGGAGAAAACTCCTTCAGCCGAGTGGCACAAGCTACTCGGCAATATTCAGGCTAGGAGGGTATCTGTTTCCCTCGGCCGAGTGACTAAATGTACTCGGCCGAGTGACAGTTAACTCGAAATGCGCAAAAAAAGACAGAGAGTAGGGTTTAGCAGACTTCCCTCGTTGGTGCCCCCACTCAGTCGAATGGGGTTCTTTGCTCGGCCGAGTCACATATGATACTCAGCCGAGTGACGTGCTGTTTTCTGCTTCGGGGCTCCGTTTTCGCTCTACTTTCTGTTTTTCTTCCTCCAGTTGGTTTCTTACTCCTCCCAAGGCCTGAGCGCATTCCTGGAGCGCTCTTCCTTGCCTCTATCTTCCTCCACATGAGAGATCTCCTTTTCTCCTCTCATGTCATAGAATTTAAGACCCGTTGTCACGATTTTTATGGGTAAAAAGACTCAAAACACTAATAAAGTCTAAAATAAAAATAAAAACCAAAATAAAAAGAATGCAAAAACCGTCAGGTTGCCTCCCGACAAGTGCCCGTTTAAGGTCTTGTTCTCGACCCCTTTGGATTTTCTATTAATGCTTGATGTTGGGTGCATATGAGATACACCCGTCGAACTTGCCGGGAAGACCGCTCGGGTTTGGATCGTGGTGGTGTGTGGCCTTCCTCAGCGCCCCTTCATCATGAGCAATGTTGGGGGATGGCTCCCCCAAGCTTGAGCTAGTTCCGGTCCTTGGCTTCACCGGTGACACCGATCTTCGAATCGGTGGAGCTTTCTTCGGATTCTTCAATGTCGAGAGCTTGCAAAGCTCCCGTATTCTCGCGACATCAGCGTCGCCATCTTTATTCACCGTGGAGCTATTGGGAGAGTCCTCCATCTTCTCTTCTTCGACCGAATCTTGGCCTTCTTTGAAGCCGTCATCATGGAGCGCACCGATGGAGAAGGGGATAGCCTCTTCAATGACCTCGTCAAGGAGGTCCAAGTAATATAGCTCCTCATGACACGACATGTGCTTCATAGCCTTCGGTATATGGAGCTCGACTTCAATGTTGCCTACATTCAAGGTAAGAGTCCCTTCCCACACGTCGACGATTACACCGGCGGTGGCGAGGAATGGGCGTCCAAGTATGAGCGATGTGTCACCCTCTTCCTTGATGTCCATGATCACAAAATCACAAGGCAAGCATATGCCTCCTGGAACTTGGAGTGGGATATTCTCCGCGATCCCAACCGGCCTTGTAATCCGACCATCTGCGAGTTGAATCCTCATGTCGGTTGGCTTTAAATCCGTGCCAGTATTCAACCTCCGGAACATGGTGAGAGGCATGAGGCTTACACTAGCACCCAAATCAACCAATGCTTTTTTTAGGGGGACGCCTCCGAGTGTGCAAGGAATCCGGAAACTCCCGGGATCTTTAAATTTGGCAGGCTCCTTCTCCTTCCTAGTGAACCACGTTCCTTGTTCCGCAAGCATGATCTTCTCCTTCCTTTTCCTTCCCGTAATCAAGTCCTTTAAGAACTTCGCATAGGACGGGATTTCCACTAAGGCATCAAGAAAAGGGATATTGAGGCTCACACCTCTCAAGTATTCGAGGAACTTGGCTAGCCTCTTCTCGATCTTGGCTTTAGCTAGCCGTTGAGGGAAAGGCACCGGTGGCATGAATCGGCGCTCATCAATAGGTTCTTCCTCTCTAGATTTTGCTCCTTCTTGCGGCTCCTTCTCTTTTTCCACCTCAATTACCGGCTCGCTTTCTTCTAGAATCTCCACCACGGGTTCCTTGATTTGAGTCATGTGGGGAGTGATATCCTTCCCGCCCCTTGTCGTAACCGCAACAACCGCGTTGATATGGCCGATGTTGCCCCCTTTGATTTGGCTCAGGTTGAGCCGGCAATTGTTGGTTATTTCTATTGAGCAACGCATGTTGCTCCTCAATTTGAGCGACGACGGTGGCGAGAGAATCTTGTCCCGTTTTCAATGTGGCATTAATCTTTCTTTGCTCCGTCATAAACTCCTCCACCTTAGCTTCAAAATCCGAACGCGGTTGAGCTTGCGGAGGGTTAGGATTTCTCCACCCTTGATTATACCCGGGTGGCCTATAAGGTCCCACTTGTTGCCTCTGTGGGAAGTTTTGTTGTGGTGGCCCCCTTGGTTGATAATTCGGTTGCGGTGGTGATGCCCGAGCTTGAGGAGGTTGTTGCGGCGGGGGGTTCAAGGCACCATCATTATTAGCATAAGAAAAACCCGGATGGTTTCTAGCAGCCGGGTTGGCCCAATATCCGGAATTCCCCGCAACATACTGAATTTGCTCCAAAGCTCCTTCTCCTTGCTCTCCTCCTACATACATGGCTTGGGATTGGTCTTGCCAATCACTCATATGGTTTGTCGGTGTGGATGTAGTAGGGGCTCCTTGCGGTTCGGTTATGTATTTTTCCAACCTCTCCACTACCTTGTGGAGAGAGTCAAACTTACTAGCAAGCTCCGCCACGGCCTTGGCCTCATAAATACTCGTGGGCTTCAAGGAGGATGAAGAATGTCCTCGCTCGTCCCCCATTATTGTTTATTGGAGGCCATCTCCTCTAGCAAGGCTGTAGCTTCATCGGGAGTCTTCGACAAAATGGCTCCATTTACGGTAGCATCAATAATCTGCTTTGTGCCCGGTTGGAGTCCATTGTAGAAACTGTGGACAAGCTCCCAATCTTCAATGCTGTGATGGGGGCATTGATGTTGCATGTCCTTGAAGCACTCCCATGCCTCATAAAGAGTCTCCTGTGGTCCTTGCTTGAAGGACATGAGAGCACTTCTTATTTTCCCCGTCTTGGAGGGCGGGTAAAATTTGTCGACGAAGGCACTCGCCAATTCATCCCAAGTGGTGAAGATTCCTTCAGCTTGCGTCCTCAACCAATATAAGGCCTTGTCCTTGAGTGTGAAGGGGAAGAGGCGTAGTCTGATAGCATCTATGGAGACGCCCGACATTTGGAAGGTGGCACATTTTGATAGGAAGAGCTGGATGTGGTAGTGGGGGTTTTCATGGGAATTCCCATGAAAAGGATCTTGTTGCATCAGAACCACCAATCCTGTCTTCAATTCGAAATTTTTGTCGGCCGCCAACTCCGGCATAGCTATGGATGAGGTCGTGGAAGAAGTCTTAGGCCGAAGCCTGTCTCTTATGGAAATGATCCTCACCATTCGCTCCACCAATTCTTCGGGTGTCTCAGGATGGGTCATAAAATTTCCTTCTGTATCGAGTCTCTTCTCCGCTCGGATCCTCCTCAATGTACGCTCGATCTCCGGATCTTATAGTATTTCTTCGGGGTTCACCGAGGATCTTGTGTACATGCAAGGGAGAACAAAGTTTCAAAGAAATAGTTAGCACAAAGGAAGGGTAAACTAAAAATAGAAATAATAGAACAAAAAAGAAAAATAGCTAGGTAGGTAGAATCAAACACTATTGCCTCCCCGGCAATGGCGCCAAAAACTTGATCGGAGCCCCGGGATGTGCGAATACGCAACCGGGGCACGCGACTCGCTAGTCTTACCGCAAGCGCACGGTGTAGCGGCGAGCGGGTATCGAACACAAGGAGGCCAAATGACAGTGTCTTCTTCAACTCACCTGGCTATAAGAACAGTCGAGAAATGTTCACAATAAAGCGGTCACAGTCGTTCAATTGTATAAAAAGAATATCAAATTAATAAAGACGCCTAGGGGGTAGGGAATCCCTGCTACAAACTGTATCTCGTCATTGTGATTCGTAGGTTTCACAATTGCTAGACTTGAAATTCAGGTGAACTAGTTGCAACTAAATGTAGAACCAAGCTCACGCTCTTGCGCTATTGCCGGTCTATATCAAACCTAGGGTAGGGTCCAATCTCTTGCAAACCCTAATATAGGCAAGCTAGCGTGAAGAACAACATCATCGTTCAATCGTATCTCGAGCCCACTCTCGTGCAAACTCGAGCTACGACCTAGGTTGGGATAGTTCCTACCCGTCCAATCTCTTGCAAACGGGTATTGGCATAGAATTGCAATCGAAAACCCTAGTTTCGGTCCAATCTCTTGCAAACCGATTTCGGAGAAGTTCAATTGTAACCCAATTCGAATATCTAGGGCTTCCTATCGAGTCGGGATCCAATCTCTTGCAAATCTCAATCGGTATGAATCCCTAGCTATTCGTATTAAATCAATCCCAACCTAACCCTAATCAATTCTAACAATAATTTCACCAATTCATCACAAATTAGAAATAGGGTTCGTAGGGTTCATCCCTACACCCTAAGACGGTAAAACTACTCACAATTCATAATGAAATTCAATAGAAATTCACAAATAAAATCAATAGAATTCATAGCAATATTCAATATATCAATAAAAATGGAGTTTTTGATAGGGAGAGAGACAAACCAATGAAGAACCAATAGCATCCAACAAAATAACACTTTTCTCTCCCCCCTAAAAGCTCAATCTAATCTCCTAAAAAGTAATCTAAAAAAGGCTGCAAAAAGTTCTGAAAAAGCTCGCTAAACTAGGTTAAAAACTGGGGTTAAATACCCCCCAAAATCGCCCAAAAAACACTGACGAAAATGCTCCTGCGCAGCCTCAAAATCGCAGTTTATGCTACAGGCAGCGTGGCTCACTCGGCCGAGTGACAAATGTCATTCGGCCGAGTGACAAACCCTGACAAATTCCAGTAAGTTCGGACTTTTGGGGGTCGGCTCCTCGGGAGTCACTCGGCCGAGTGACTTTCTTTGCTTCGGCCGAGGGGACTTCTTCACTCGGCCGAGTCGGAACTCGGGAGTCGACTGACAATTTACAGTAACTCTGGACTTTTTGATGCCGTCGTCTTGATGCCATTCGGGCGAGTGGTGTCTCCGTGGTTCGGCCGAGTGGGATGGCGATGCTCGGCCGAGTGCACGCTGATACTCTATCTTCTGCGTGTCCGATCTGGCCGGCCGAGCGGGCTCTCGATGGTCGGCCGAGTGACTCCTTCACTCGGCCGAGTGACATGCTCAATATGACCAATCTTCGTATTTTCGCTCCCTCGTCGCTCCTACGACATTCTTTCTTCTTCCACTCCTCTCCAATAGCAAAATTCCCCTCGAAGGAGTCACGGGTGACACTCCGAAGTCGGTGCATCTCATGATCACTCCAAAATGCTCGAAATCTCCTGAAATTCGACAAAAACAAGAAATCGTGAAAAGCATCGCAATATTGCCGAAAAATCGTGAAAAACGTGATTCGAGCGATCAAAATGGCATGCAAACATGCAGAAAAAAGGTGTAAAATATGGAGTGATCACAGTCACACCAGCAATCATGTGCTAAACCAAATATGTCTACAACCTTACCCCGGATAGGCCTGGAGAGTATCAAGTATGAATGTTTTGCTAAGTATTGAGATCAATTCCAATATCTCATGCTACTCATTTTGTTAATGGAGAATGGGTCCAGATGGGTAACATTGCAAAAACAATTGAAGCAGTATTAAATTAAATACAAGCATGCACAATTATATAATGGGTTGGTAATTGATCAAACACCAAAGGCTTGCATGTTAAAGGTGTCAAATACAGATATAACTATATGAGTAACTATGATCATTGATGTAGGTAAAATGTGCCACAAGCTGATCTTATGATATATGTTAACATTTCATAAGAAACCAATTGCTTAAAGATCAACCATAACTACTTTAATTTTATGTGATGTGTTTTAATCTGGATTTCCCTTTTTTTGGCCTAATGATGCATTTTCTGTAGATGGTTCATCTTTCTGACCTAGAACTTTTTGGATTTAGCTTCCATTTTAGTATTTTTATCTAGTTTCTTTATAACCTTTTTAGGTTGGACATGCAAGCTAATCTGCTGCAAACATTTATGTGCTTTAGTTTTTAAGGTCCTAGCAACTTTCTGTATGTAATAGTTTCGTTTATAAATGTTAGCTACGGCTCCGGCTTTAGCTGGTAATTTGTTGATATCGAAAGAAATAAATATTAGCTACAACTTTCTGAATGTAATATCCTATCTGTGCATGCATGATATTTGGATGATTTCATGCATGTGTTTATTCGCGGATGGATATAGAATTGGGACTTATGTCATCTGAGTTCTTGGTTTGACATCAACCTGTCTTTCTATTGGAAGTACCGACTTCTAGTCTTATAGAAAGTACCCATTTCTAGTCTTATATCTTACTATATGTGCTTATTGGCTGATGTATGTTTGGTGAGATTTAGGAATCCTTTTTCTCTTCCACCATTTAAATTTAAGAAAGATTAGTAGAACAGTATTTAATTAAAACATAATAAATGGTGGATTGTTTTCATTGTAAGATGTGTGATGAGCTCTTGCATGGAAGATCATAATCTATAGCTAAGGAGATACCTTTACAATTACTTTGAGTCAAAATTTCTATCTGTTATTTCATGCACTGTTATGATTCAAACAAACAAAAAGAACTATTTATCTTCTAATGGAATATTATAGTTCTTTTATCAAAACTAGTGTTTGCTAAAATATATAAAGAAATGTACATTAAAAACTTGTATTATTCTATGAGGTGTCCTAATTTTTGAGGAGATAGTGCATTGGCATATGTGTTTATATTATAGTTGCATTTATTTTGCGTTCCATTTGCCTTACTTGCATTTCATATACTTTCTGGTTAGTTACCAGGTCTGCAAGATTTTTTTGGCTTCCAGGATAAGTTATGTTCATGTTTGATGCGGTGACAGTGTTACATGCTTGATGCAGCTCGATATGAGGCCAACATTTGTGCATTGGGGAAGGTCTTGTATGCAAGCTGTTTGTTTGCCTGATTCAAGCATGCTATGTAGTGATCATTTTCAAATTCTCCCATAGCTTAACACGTCCATTTGATTTTCCATAGATTAATGATGTCATTGAATTTCCTCAGCTAGTCAATTACCTCAGTTTTTTGTGCTTGGGTGCCGGCTAATGTGCTTGGTCATGTCCACAAATTGGTCCAAATGTTGTTTATATTCTGAAGGTCCCCCAATATGTTGCAAGGCATGAACAGCTTATGCTGATAGAGTTGCTTTTCCTATACATACTGTCAGGCAGGAATCCTCATATTACTGTATGGTTGAGCCTTAGTTTTCTTTATGGTTCACTTTATATTGTATAAGTTATTTGAATATTTTATTGTATAAGTTATTTGAATATGTTTGTTTTTGTTAGACTGAAATGTCTAGAACTAGAATGACAGTAACTAATCACTTTTTCATTGAATAGGAGAGCATTCGATTACACTCACAACATGAAGGAGTTGAGATGCAAGGAAGGGATGATGCTGTTGCTCGTGTTTTAGGAGAAGACCACCCAGGTCGGGTGTTTGGTCTTGGTTCAAGTGGGTCTCAATCTCGTATATTCGGTACATATAGAAGATTTGTCCCTTCTCCTTCATTCGGTTTTGACGGTGCATCACGTCCCAGTTCAAATATGGTGACGCGGGAGGAGTTTGAGAGGCAACAACAACAGCTTGATCAGTGTAGGACTCTCTTGAACTTCTTCGTGACACATCACCATACTCCAGAACAACTGCAGAAATTACAGGAAGACCCTCAAGTTCGAAATCTCTTCTCGTCGTCCCAGTCTTAGTTTCTTTTTTCCTTAGTTTCTTTTTTGTTAAAGACTAGCGTTTTTATTAATTATCATCATGTGGTGTATGTTGGGTTGAAGACTTGAGTTTTTATTAAATATCATCATGTGGTGTATGCTCATGTGGTGTATGCTGTGTTGTGTTGAAGACTTACAGTTTTTATTAAATATTATAATGTGGTGTATATTGTGTTGAAGACTTGCTTTTTTTATTAAATATTACCAAGTGGATATGTGGTTATATTTTGTGTTTTTTGGATGCCAGTTTTTATTTTTTTGTTAATTATTTTTGTTATCAGCGGTTTAGAACCCCATTCAAATAGATCATTTTTAATTTTTTTTAAAATTTAATTGCATTTTTAGCGGTTAGTAACCGCCATAAACACAATGACGTGCGTTTATATTTCATACATTCACGCACGTTTTCTTTCGTGTTTCTCCGTATTTTTCCGCCGTCTCTTATTTGTTTTCGTGTATTTTCCCGTTTTCTTTCACTTTTCTTTGTTTTTCCATGATTGCAGGGGATTGACCACGTAGGGGACGTTTTACGATGATATCCCAAGTCCCCGGAGCAACGGGAGATGTCACGCGTGATCCAGGGGGTCAAACGGCGAAGTATTCATCTTTCAGCCCCTCACACGGTCGGTTGGTCATCTCCAACCGATCGGGTGATGCACGCGTGCACCAATCGGTCTCTGCCGCAGCTCACAACGAAGTCACCCGACCGGTTCACAGACCGGTTCAGCGGGGGCTATTCTCTGTTTTCTCGAAGCAAAGCGCCAACCGATCGGGTGACTCTCACCCGATCGGTTCATCTGTAGCTGAGAAAGATGAGCTGAAGACACGGACGTCGAACCGGCTGATTCACCCGACCGCTCCAAGATCCAACCGGTCGCTCAAGAACTCACCCGATCGGTTCATGTGATCGGGTGAAAACTCGCCGTTTTCTGATATTTATTTGTAACGGATCAACCGATCGGTTGACTTGTCAACCGATCGGTTGACTTGTCAACCGATCGGTTGATGCGACGGCCTATATATAGAACCCCTAGGGTTCCAGAAACGGGAGTTGCTGTTTTTCTACTGTTTTATTTCCTTGTGACGGCTGTAATTGTTACTCTTTTGTAAGTTTTCAGATCTTTCTAAAATTTTAGTATTGTCTTTATTACTCTATTACTTCCGCATTGCAATTGTCCGATTATGATTGTAACGATTAAATTTCATTTAGATTGCTTTTTCATGAATTTTTGTGAGTAGTTCCCAAATCTGGGATTTTGGTGGAAACCCCTTCGTGGGCTCTTCCCGATGCGTCCATAGGGTTAGGAAATCGATAGGGAGTAGGAATCTAACGGTTACGCGGGGCGTTTCATTGTCATCGGCGGGAAAAAGACCGCCTTTGACCGTCGGGCCAAGGGGGAATAAACTTGGCAGTTGACTCCCTAGCCATAGCTCACGCCTTTAGCGTAGACGCCAAATCCTAGCACGCGGGAGCGGCAGGATGAGACGTTGGGAGATATCATTGCGGACTTAGTGCTCCCGGGATCGATCAGTGTTAATGGACACGGGAGTGCCCACTGATCGAATCCGGGAAATCCGGTGTATCATCCTGGGCACCGACCGGAATATCGGGCCCATGGGACGCCGGTACCACTTTCAGAGGCAACGTCTCACCATTAGACCCTAATCCCGATCGCTATCCATACCCGTAGGCCGTATCGGCGAGAGTCTCTCGTCGGGTGGAAACCAAAGTCCCGGGTTTACTTTCTTTTCGTTCATACGCTTTTATTTTCTTTCGTGACAACCAACCACCGATTCGGGCTAGCTCGCCCCTCGGGGTGATTTAGGTCCTACCTGACCCAAGCACAACCTCGCCTCCCTGAGTTCGATATTCCCGCACCCTACACTAACCGTGAAACTTGCGGTAAGCGACACCGCGCCGCCGCGACGCAAGCGGGGCGCCGGTCAAGTTTATGGCGCCGTTGCCGGGGAGGCAACGTGCTTGTTATTTTAGGATCTCATGAACCCTCGTGTCTAGCTCACATCCCTACCTCGCGATAATTTTCGCATTCTCCTTTTTCTTTTTATTTTTCTTATTTTTATTTCTTATTTTATCTGTCTCTTTCCCACTTGTCGCTTCACGGGTGTTTGTTGTTTTTCATGCGCAGGAGGTCAAGGAGTCTTGACGACTTGATCCCCCTCGATCCAGAGATTAACGCCACCCTTAGGCGCTTGGCCGTCGAGAAGCGGAGAAGGGAAGATCCCGAATCCATGGAGGAGAACACCCCATCTCAGAAGTCTCTGCTGGAATACTCGATGCCATCTATCGAGTCCACTTCCGCCATCCGTCCTCCAGCTATCACGGCCCAAAGCTTTGAGCTAAAGCCGTCATTGGTGACGTGGATCCAGCAGGATCAGTTTGCGGGTGCACCCATGGAGAGCCCGATCGAGCATCTAGACTCCTTCTTGGAGAAGTGTGACACCTTCCGGATCAATGGTGTCACGACAGAGGCTATCCGTCTGAAGCTGTTCCCCTTCTCTTTACGAGACAAAGCCAAGCAATGGCTAAGGGGGAAGGACCCCAACACTTTCAACACCTGGGAGAAGCTCTCCAACGCTTTTCTGACAAAGTTCTTTCCTCCGGGGAAGACCATGAAGTTGAGGAGTGAGATCTCCTCCTTCTCCCAGGCCAGCCACGAGTCCTTGCATGAAGCTTGGACGAGATATAAAGAGATGCAAAGAAGATGCCCTCACCATAAGCTTCCGAAGTGGCAGATTATCAATCTGTTCTACAATGGGTTGAGGGATGACCTGAAATCTTCTATGGACGCCGCGGCTGGGGGTTCCTTCATGTCTAGAAGCGAGGAAGATGCCGGGAATATTCTGGAAAATATGGCATCCAACAATGAGCGGTGGTGTGACGAGAGAGCCACACCAAGAACTGGGGGTATACACAGAGTCGAGGACGTCGACAAACTTTCAAGCAAGTTTGACTTGCTTTCGACCCAGATCTCCGCACTGATGGTAGGAGCCGGTGGGGCCGATACACAGCAGATTTCAGCAGTAGAGTCCGGATTCTTCGGGGAATTCGACGGTGGTGACGTCTCACCACCGTTGGATCAGGCGAGCGCACTATTTTACAACCCTACGGGAAATGCGCCGTACCCGCCAAGGACAAATTCCAACCCGGCCTACTCTCCCAACAACCGGAACCACCCGAATTTCAGTTACCGGCCACCATTTCAGCCCTCGCCGCCTCAGCAGCCGCAGCAACAAGCATATCAGCCGGCTAGGCCACAGCAGAGTCAGTTTCAGCAGCAACCATCTCAGCAACAATCCTACGCCCCCAGGAACCAGCAGCCGTTCCAGCAGCAGCAGCAGTATGGCCAGCAGAGGGCCGTCTCTCCGGTTGAGTCTCTCTTGACTCAATATATTACCAACCAGGAGAGGATCAACCAGAAGCTGGAAATGGGTCAGCGGACCCTCACGAACCAAGTAACCCAGCTGGGGTTACAAGTGGCGAACCTTGCAAGGTCACAAAACCAATTACCGCCACAACCGGAGGTGAACCCGAGGGGAGTAACCCAGACATCGGCACTCTTGCACGAGCACGCAAATGTGTCCGCTATCGTTCTGAGAAGTGGGACACAAATTCCTACTAGAGTGCCCCCTAGCAACCCGGAAGCACCATCGGTCGTTGAGAAACCGATCGAAAAATCAAACGACGCTGGTGCTTCGTCATCAAATCCTATGACTCCGGAGGGAGTCTCTGAAGAAGAGAAAGAGAAGAAGGAGGAAGAGAGCCCTAAAGTGTATAAACCCGTTGTGCCATTTCCCCAACGGTTGGCTCAGGGAAAAATTGATGAGAAATATGGCAAGTTCTTCGCCATGGTCAAGGACCTGAGTTTGCAGATCCCCTTCCTAGAAGCAATCGAAACAATCCCCTCCTATGCAAAATTCTTGAAAGATTTGGTGACTAGAGGGTCCAGAAAGGAGAAAGTAGTGTTGACAGCGGAGTGTAGCGCTCTTATCCAGAGGGCAAATCCGCCGAAACTTAAAGACCCGGGGAGCTTTTCCATTCCTTGCACGATCGGAGCAGTGAAGATTCATCGTGCACTCGTCGATCTCGGAGCGAGTGTTAGCTTGATGCCCTTGTCGATGTACAAGAGAATAGGAATGGGTGATTTGGAGCCCACCGGGATGACCCTGCAACTAGCTGACCGGTCGGTAAAATATCCGGTGGGAGTTGTGGATGACCTTCCCGTGAATGTGAGAGGGGTGCATGTGCCTGTGGACTTTGTGGTCATGGACATGCCCGAAGACACACACACCCCCATTATCCTGGGACGGCCTTTCATGGCCACTGCTGGCGTTCTAATAGATGTGAAGAACGGAAAACTATCTTTGAACGTCGGCGGAGAGAAAGTTGAGTTTGACCTGGGATTATCTATGAAGCACCCCGATCCTCCTGATGACCTCCGGTGCAATTTGCTTGAGATAGAAGAAGAAAAAGCTGTAGAGGAGAGCTCATGGGAGATTCTCCTGAGAAACCCCCCCCGATGACTTGGGGGATTTAGAAGATGAAGAAGGCCCCGAAGACAAAGAAGCTGCTGGAAAACCAAGTGCAGCAAGAACGACCCCTCCCGGGTTCCCCAAGACTCCTCCTGCGAGGAGAACGGGGAAAGAGCTCACGGACCTCACTAAAGACGAGGTCCGGATCCTGAAGAAGATGGCGGGAAGCGCCAACACCAAGGAAAAGCCCCCGGATCTCAAGAACAAAGGGAGGGTAGTCGAGCAAGTATTTTTCCAGCCGCTGACTACTCCAAGCGCCTTCAGCTCCAACAAGGAAGAGATGCCGAAGTTTGGGCATCACCCGTATCAGCCACCATGAGCATCTCTTGCGGGCGTCGAGCCAACGACGTTAAACAAGTGCGCTTCATGGGAGGCAACCCATGTTCTAAACTTTTTCCCACTTTTTAGCGTTAATTTTTACTTTATTTTATCTATTTTTTAAATAAAATCAGCCGCGAGAACATCCGTTCGGGGACTTAAGCAAATTTCTTGGTTTTTTGCAGGAAACAGGCCCCAACCGATCGGGTGACAACTCACCCGATCGGTTGGGATGTATCAGATACATGCCGAGATCTGTCCCCATATGACCCGATCGGTTGAGTAATGAAGAGACCAGGTGGCAGACCGGGTGAGCTGGGGAGAACTCTCGGGAAATTCTGGGGAATATCAACCGATCGGTTGAGTTCGAGCGCGATCGGTTGACCTGACCGGGTGAACAGCCCTAAGTTCTCGGGAAATTGAGTGGAGCGGCCAACCGATCGGTTGACAATTCAACCGATCGGTTCGCCTGTAGCATTTCTTCGGCAAGATTTTCGACCTAACAGTCAACCGATCGGGTGACAAGTCACCCGATCAGTTCGACTTAAAACCCTATATAAACCCCCCCGACACCCGCTCGTTTCCATCTCGCCCGATCGCAAAAACCCCCAAAATCTGCCGTCGTTTCGCCTTCCCCTCTTCGCCAACAACCGATCTTCACTCCCCCACGCCCTCTACTCCTCCATCACTCCCACTCTCCACCTCCTTCATCAACCCCTCCATCATCTACACCCTCTCTCTCCTCCCATTCCGAGATTTTGACCTAATTTTCCCCCGAACCACCCCCATTTCGAAAATTATTGCCGAAGGAGTTCGCCGCGGCTCCACGCTACTCTCGCTAAACAGTGTGGGGCATCAACGAGCAAGCTCCGCCACTCCGCTTGGGTAAACTCGCTCCTAAGCTTATTTTATACATTTGCCCTATTTATTGTGCTTGCTCGTTTGCTTGTGTTGGTGTGCATCCACGATTTTTGCACTAATTCTTGCTCGCACACACACACATGGCTAAAGATAAGGATAAGGGGAAGGGTATCATGAGGGAAGAGGAGCCGTCTCGAAAGAGACGAAAACAAACACGCCCCCCCTTCCCGTGCACGAGCACTTACACTTGGCCCTCCTCCACCTGTTATTCCCCCTGTGGACCCAATGTTGGGCCCACACGGGTATATATTTCGGAACCAGGAGCACAAAGATTTTTACCGTAGGCTTGATGCTCGAGGGCATCTATCCACCAAGTTCCCGCACGCACGTACACTTGTCGATCTCGGTGTCTTCACCGAGGTCGAATCTCTTTTCGCTAACTTAGGGTGGTTAGCCTTTCTTAATACACATGCCATATCCTACCCGGCCCTCACACTCGAATTCCTCTCTACACTTGTCTGGGAGTCCGGGTCGATCATTAGATTTAGGGTGCGTAACCGTAGTGTCACCACAAATCTGAATACGATTAATGATATATTTGGTTTCCCCAATCTCGGGGATGATGCCATCCGACACTACGGGTACATGCCCGAGTTTGATGTCGATCAGTTCTGGTTCCGCCTCACATTGATCCGTGACTACCCCCGAGGTCGGGCCAAGGCCTCCTCCATCATTCATCCCGTGTTTCGATTGGCCCACAGAATCATTTCATCTGCATTCTTTCCTAGGGACGAGTCAGGCACTGTGACTATCCCTGACCTTTTTATCCTTTGGGCCATGACTTTTCCTTATGTCCGGGATGATGATGGAGTTAGCTTCAGGGGCCCTACCGCCCCCATCCATGGCGGCGATTGGCTTGTTTACAAGCTACTCGAGATCAGCCGGGCCGGTAAGGGGAAGTTTTGTTGCGGGGGCATCATCACGATCATCTGCTCTCACGCCCAATTCAATATTACCATCCCCGGTAATCTTCCTGCTGCCGCAGGACCCTCACATCTTGATATTGATGTCCTGCGGCACATCCACATGATCAAACCCCGCTCGGATGGCCGCTTCATATTTCATTATGGCCACCCCCCAGCCCCTTACACCATTCTGCCCAACCCCGCTCGCATGACCCTTGCTCTCGTGGGAGATTGGACTTTCCCTCCTGATCCCGATTTCTTAGCTGGGTTGAATCTCCCTTTCTTTCCCGCAGACGCCCGCAGATCACCGTCCCCTGCCGCCCACTTAGGCGAGCAGGATATCCCTGCGTCTGGGGGAGATTTAGGGGCTGGCCCGAGTCGTCCCGTTTCTGCTCCGGGACCGATCACGTCTGAGCACCTCCTTGCGGCCATTTCTGGCCTTGTCTCTTGTGCTGGCATGACCACTGCCGCCAGCACCTCTTCGACCTTACCTGGCGGCACCACCTCTGCCTCGCATCAGTCTACGTCTTTTGGTCGCCGTCAGGTATCTGCCCGTCTAGGACTTGAGAGGGAGGTCGCTGCCCTTCGTGAGCTCGCCATGTCCTCTGTTTCCTCGGACACATCGCCATCCTCCTTTCTTACTCACCCATGTTTCCTCGCACTTGAGAGGAACGTGGCGGCCATTCTCCGCCTTCTTACCCATATCCACGGACCACCTCCACCTTCACCACCCCCACCTTCACCACCCAGGCGATCTTCTCTTCCACCCACCCACACTTCTCCACATCCATCACCCCCCTCACCACATTCCTCCCCTCCCTCTTCACATCCCATCCCAGCATCCACTTCACCCCTCCCGACTACTTCCACCGCACCCACGCTACCTCACCCCTCCTCCGTCACTCCATACGTGCGCCGGAGGAAATTGCCGGTGCGCTCCAGATCCCTCCCACCACCTCTCACTACCGTCACCACCGCACCTACTTCCTCCACTTCTATTCCTCTCACCACCGCCTTGATCTCCTTCCTACCACCACCACCCACCACCACCGACACTCGTCCCATTGTTCACACCACCACTGCCCCTACTACTTCGCCTCTTCCCCCACTTCTCAGCACACCCCCAGCCTCCCCCGACCACCCATCCACACCCTCTTCCGAGGAGGACGAGGACTCAGCTCCTCCTGCTTTCTAGATTCGCCCCTTTTGTTTTTGACTCCCCCCTTGCACATCTCTGCATTTCATTGATCATATCATTTCGCTAGCACTCTCTGGTCTAGCTTGGGGGACGTCTGTTTTGGTGTGCTGTCGTGTTTTGTTTGTTTTTTCTCATTTTGTGTGTGTGTTTGTTTTTCACTTTTTGAGTGTCGTGTCGTGTAATTTTATTTTATTTTTATTTTCGTATTGTTTGATTTTGATTTTGATCTTTCTTTCTTTTTCGGTTTCATCTATGTGTTTTCCTCGTTTTCATTTCTTTTCGTGTCTGTGCGTATCCCCCCATCTTCATTGCCCTCCCGTACTCACTCTTATTGCATTGAGGGCAATGCAAGTTTCAGCTTGGGGGAGTCGCCCTTCGTGCGCCATTTGTGTTGTTTTTCTACATTATTTGAGTCGTTTTCCATCGTGTTTTTCTTTTTTTTCTTTTTCCTTATTTCTTTAGCTCTTTCTCCTAGAAATGAATCCTATGATGAATCGCCACAAAGTCACACACACCTAGCATTGCATCGATAATCACACTCACTAACCCTAGGATTTCGAGTCCTCTTGCCTTTCACGCATCGTGGGTCCACTTAGCTTTTTGTGAGTCGTGTGTCGTGACTAGCATTTGGTGTGCTTCTGCTTTGTGGTTTTACTTTATATACCTGTTCAGGAATGACCCCTAGAATATCATGTTTCGATATTGAATATGCGGTATTTGCTTCTAATGTCTGCTTCTATATGCATGCTATTTATATCGTATACTTAAATTCGCATGCGTCGGGATTCCACAACTAAGGACTAGGATAACCCATTTAGCCTAAGCTCTATTTAGCAAGAATAGTCTCCTTTGCCCGAGTGTTTACATTTCGACTTCTTTTTTGTTTTACTTGGTGCAAATCCCCTCGTCGTGTACCGTTCTCCCACTTGGGAGAGTACACATGTGTATAGCCAATATCCCAAAAATCCAAAAAAAAGGAGAAAAGAAAAGAAAAACCCAAAAAGAAAAGAAAAGAAAAAGATTGTATAGCCAAAAAGCCAAAAAAATATGCAAATACCCAAAACCCAAAAAAATTCCCGTGTGAATATTTTCATACTTGCCAAGAATAAAGGGAAGGCGAGAATTTGCACCGAGTGTTCTTCTCCACATCATCTCAACCCCCGTCGTTATCGAAAACACTTGGCTTGGGAACTTTTTAGCTAGTATCTAGGCTATAGTGGCGTGATTTCCTTAACCCTAGTTGTGGAGTCCCCGATGCATGATACGCTTCTATTCTCTCTATTCTCATGCATGCTTGAACTTATATTCGCCGCTTAATTCAATTCGATTCGATATTTGGGTCATATCTTGGATTTGTGTATATCGAGCCTCGTAGCACATCGTAGAAAGCATCACCATTTGCTAGCACACGACCACGCTCACTCGCGCTTCACTGCGTGGACCCACGACACTTATTTGGACTCGCTTTCCTAGGTTTAGTGGTGTGATTTGGCGTTTGCTTGCTAGGTGAGTGGTTTTTGATTTTGTTGGCTCTGATGGGCGATCTAGGGTTTAGAGTTTTCGTTTTCTTTCTTCCACTCTATTTTCCCCTTCCGAGCTCCTACTCTCACTCGTCTTCCTCGAGGACGAGGAAGAGTTCAGCTTGGGGGATTTTGACGTGCGTTTATATTTCATACATTCACGCACGTTTTATTTCGCGTTTCTCCGTATTTTTCCGTCGTCTCTTATTTGTTTTCGTGTATTTTCCCGTTTTCTTTCACTTTTCTTTGTTTTTCCATGATTGCAGGGGATTGACCACGTAGGGGACGTTTTAAGATGATATCCTAAGTCCCCGGAGCAACGGGAGAAGTCACGCGTGATCCAGGGGGTCAAACGGCGAAGTATTCATCTTTCAGCCCCTCACCCGGTCGGTTGGTCATCTCCAACCGATCGGGTGATGCACGCGTGCACCAATCGGTCTCTGCCGCAGCTCACAACGAAGTCACCCGACCGGTTCACAGACCGGTTCAGCGGGGGCTATTCTCTGTTTTCTCGAAGCAAAGCGCCAACCGATCGGGTGACTCTCACCCGATCGGTTCATCTGTAGCTGAGAAAGATGAGCTGAAGACACGGACGTCGAACCGGCCGATTCACCCGACCGCTCCAAGATCCAACCGGTCGCTCAAGAACTCACCCGATCGGTTCATGTGATCGGGTGAAAACTCGCCGTTTTCTGATATTTATTTGTAACGGATCAACCGATCGGTTGACTTGTCAACCGATCGGTTGATGCGACGGCCTATATATAGAACCCCTATGGTTCCAGAAACGGGAGTTGCTGTTTTTCTACTGTTTTATTTCCTTGTGACGGCTGTAATTGTTACTCTTTTGTAAGTTTTCAGATCTTTCTAAAATTTTAGTATTGTCTTTATTACTCTATTACTTCCGCATTGCAATTGTCCGATTATGATTGCAACGGTTAAATTTCATTTAGATTGCTTTTTCATGAATTTTTGTGAGTAGTTCCCAAATCTGGGATTTTGGTGGAAACCCCTTCGGGGGCTCTTCCCGATGCGTCCATAGGGTTAGGAAATCGATAGGGAGTAGGAATCTAACGGTTACGCGGGGCGTTTCATTGTCATCGGCGGGAAAAAGACCGCCTTTGACCGTCGGGCCAAGGGGGAATAAACTTGGCGGTTGACTCCCTAGCCATAGCTCACGCCTTTAGCGTAGACGCCAAATCCTAGCACGCGGGAGCGGCAGGATGAGACGTTGGGAGATATCGTTGCGGACTTAGTGCTCCCGGGATCGATCAGTGTTAATGGACACGGGAGTGCCCACTGATCGAATCCGGGAAGTCCGGTGTATCATCCTGGGCACCGACCGGAATATCGGGCCCATGGGACGCCGGTACCACTTTCAGAGGCAACGTCTCACCATTAGACCCTAATCCCGATCGCTATCCTTACCCGTAGGCCGTATCGACGAGAGTCTCTCGTCGGGTTGGAAACCAAAGTCCCGAGTTTACTTTCTTTTCGTTCATACGCTTTTATTTTCTTTCGTGACAACCAACCACCGATTCGAGCTAGCTCGCCCCTCGGGGTGATTTAGGTCCTACCTGACCCAAGCACAACCTCGCCTCCCTGAGTTCGATATTCCCGCACCCTACACTAACCGTGAAACTTGCGGTAAACAACACCGCGCCGCCGTGACGCAAGCGGGGCGCTGGTCACACAACAATTTTTCGCAATAAAAGCGAACCAAAACATATATTGTGGCGGTTCGAAACCGTTGCAAAACGATTTTGTTTTGGCAGTTTAGAACCGGTATACATACGTTTTGTGGCGGTTCTTAACCGCCAAAGACAAATGGAATTAATTTAATTTTTTGTAATGAACAACCCGCCAAAAACGTAGATTGTGGCAGTTCGAAACCACCACAAAATTGTGGTGCAGGCGGTTTGGTAGTGGCGGGTCGTAACCGCCAGTAATGACGTTTCTCTCGGCGATTTCAGTGGCGGTTTCCAGAACCGCTTGAAACGGGAGTAGTGGCGGTTACGACCCACTAGTAACGGATTTTGAAACCGCTTTTACTATTCGCCCTTCTTGTAGTGGTCATCCCAGCTCAGTGGCGATAGACATTTATTACCAAAAAGCATGGCAAATGGCACCATGTCAATGCTTGCATGGTACCTGTTATTATAAGCAAACTCCACATGATGAAGATGATCCTCCCATGATCCCTTGAAATCCAACATGCATGCTCTCAGCATGTCCTCCAGAATCTGAATCGTCCTCTCGGACTGGCCATCTGTCTGCGGGTGGTATGCGGTGCTGAAACTAAGGCTCGTACCCAGACTCTTCTACAGAACTCTGCCAAAACTGAGATGTGAATCTCGTGTCTCTGTCCGACACGATACTCACGGGGACTCTGTGAAGTCGCACGATCTCCTGCACGATTCACGATACATCACTATCTGTACTAGGGAAAGGAAATAAAAACGGAGAGTAAAGAATTTACCTCCATGTATCTCCTTGCTAGCGTTTCCATTGACTGTCCTACTCGAAAAGGGATGAAGTGCATAAATTTGGTCAATCGGTCTACGATTAACCAAACCGCGTCATTCTGCTTCGGACTCCGAGGTAGTCCAGTCACGAAATCCATAGTGATGTGTTGCTACTTTGACTCTGGAATCGGAAGTGGCTGTAGCAACCCAGTCGTATGATGATGCTCCACCTTAACCTGCTGGCATACTAAACACTTGGCAATGCTTCGTGCCACACTCCGCTTCATGCCATACCACCAGTAGTTCAGGCGAAGGTCCTTGTACATCTTTGTGCCTCCAGGATGCATGGAATACGACGAACTATGTGCCTCAACAAGCAGCTCTTCTCTAACATCTCCAGCTGGCACACAAACTCTGGCTCCATACCTCAACGAGCTATCATCATGAATCAGAAAGTCAGACCAGAGACCGGCTTCTACCTGCTCACGGATCTTCTTCAGCTACGGATCTCCATCCTGACCTGCCTTGATCCGATCTGCGATCGTCGACTGTATCTGCATACACATCAGCGACGAAACCTCTCCAGGAAGTACAATCTCAATGCCTAACTCACAGAACTCCTGTTGCAACCTCCACTGTGAAGTCAACATCATAACTGCTGGAAGTCCGCTCAGTGCATCAGTAACCACGTTCACCATGCCAGGGTGATACTGCAAGTCGATCTTGTAATACGCCATGATCTCCAACCATCGACGTTGTCGTATGTTGAGCTCCTTCTGCGTAAAGACGTATTTCAAACTTTTGTGATCAGTGAAAATCTTTACTTTCTCACCCAGCAGGAAATGCCTCTAGATCTTGAGCGTGAATATGACTGCAAGTACAATCTCAATGCCTAACTCATAGAACTCCTGTTGCAACCTCCACTGTGAAGTCAACATCATAACTGCTGGAAGTCTGCTCAGTGCATCAAGAACCATGTTCACCATGCCAGGGTGATACTACAACTCGATCTTGTAATACGCCATGATCTCCAACCATCGACGCTGTCGTATGTTGAGCTCCTTCTGCGTAAAGACGTATTTCAAACTTTTGCGATCAGTGAAAATCTTCACTTTCTCACCCATCAGGAAATGCCTCCAGATCTTGGACGCGAATATGACTGCAGCCAACTCTAAATCGTTCGTCGGGTAGTTCTTCTCATGAACGTTGAGCTGTCGAGAAGCATACGTGACCACGTGTCCATGCTGATGCAAAACGCAACGGAGACCCTTGCCAGATGCATCGCAAAAGACCTCGAAGCCACCACTCCGATCTGGCATAGCTAGAACAGGTGCTGACGTCAATCTCGCCTTCAGAATAGAAAAGGCCTCCTCACAAGCATCGGACGAAAGGAACAGTATATCCTTCCTCATCAGTCTAGTCATTGGCTCTGAAATTTGAGAGAAATCCTCGATGAAGTGTCGATAATATCCTGCTAGTCCAAGAAAACACCTGATCTTTGACGCTGTCTACGGAATTGGCCACACTCTGATATCCTTGATCTTCTCCTGATCCACGGATATGCCATCTCCTGACAACACATGTCCAAGGAAGGCAACTCTATCCAACCAGAACTCGCACTTGGAATACTTCGTATACAGACGATGCTTCCTCAGAATCTCCAGAACTGTCCTCAAGTGCTCGACATGCTCCTCTTCTGACTTCGAATAGACCAAGATGTCGTCAATAAAGATAACGACGAACTTATCTAAGAAGTCGTAGAAAATCGGTTCATCAGGTTCATGAAAACTGCGGGTGCGTTGGTCATACCAAAAGGCATGACCACGAACTCATAGTGTCCATACTTCATTCTAAACGCTGTCTTTTGCCCATCATCCTTCTTCACTCTCAACTGGTGATATCCGCTCCTGAGATCCAGTTTAGAGAAAACCCTCGATCCTCCAATCTGATCGAAAGTGTCGTCTATACAAGGCAATGGATACTTGTTCTTGATGGTAACGCCATTCAACTCTCTGTAGTCCACGCACATACGGTGCGAACCGTCCTTCTTCTACACCAGTAATACAGGTGCTTCCCAAGGGGACACACTAGGATGAATATAACCCTTCCGCAAGAGCTCAACCAACTGTCTACGTAGCTCCTCCAACTCTGCCAGAGCCATACGATATGGTGCTTTCAAAATGGGCTGCGCTCCCAGAATAAGATCAATCGAGAACTCAAGAGCTCGATCGGGCGGCGGTCTTGATATCTCCTCGGGGAAGACGTCATCGAAGTCCCTCACCACAGCTGGTCTTCTCTCCTCCATCTGCATAGCTACTATCTCCATCACTGGCTTGACCCGAAATCTGACAGGCCCAAGCGAACTGCTACCGCTGCTGAACTCGAATGACGGATGACCTGGAATATCAAACACCACCTTCTTCCATCGGCAGTCGATTGTAGCAAGGAAACTTCCCAGCCAATCCATCTCAAGAACAGCATCATAATTGGTGATGTCGTAGACGATAAAATCGGCATATAGCTCGTGTCTACAGACAACCAAGGGACAAGATCGGCAACCATGGTGCACTGAGATTACACCATTCAACATAATGATATCCCAACTCTTGGAAAGAGGGGAAATCGACAGAGAATGCTTGTCCACAAAACTCCGAGATAAGATGCATATAGATGCATCGGAGTCGAAGAGAACTCGAGCAAGAAATGCACAAACAAGGATAACTCCTAACAAACAAGCTAGCAAATCAAAATCTATACTAGCAAAGAAAGATCTAATCTAACATGCAAGATCAACTAACGAAAAGTAAAGACTAGTATGAGGATTACCTGTAATAACTCCATCCTCAGCCTCTGCCTCTATCGTAGTCATCCTGAAAGCTTGCTTCCTATGCCGACTGCTTGCTCGAAAGCCAACTTCTAAGATATAAGAGGTGTTCCATGTCCGACAGCTACCGGTGTTCTCTACTGCTGATTAGCACGCGGGCAATCCTTCAATGTATGCATTGCGTCGCCACAAAGTAAGAACTGGCCCAGCAACCATCTGCACTACTCCTTCGTATGACCAGCTTTACTACAGTGATAGCACACCTTCTGACTAGGCCCACCTGGCCTCTTAAACCGTGCAGACTGATTAGGCTTAAACACAGACCTAACCATTGCTCTGACCTGCTCCATGGGCCTCTTTCCTCTTCCTAAAAACTACACCTTCTTCTGATTAGCAATCAATTCCTACCTCTTCGTAGCTATAAGCAACCTCTGGTACGAGTCCAAGTCAGAAGAAGACATCAAACTCTGCAGATCCAAGGAAAGACCCTGAAGAAATCGCTGAGCTCGATCCTTGGGGGTCTGCACCAAATTCAACGCGAAGCGGCACAACCTGGTGAACTCTTGGTGGTACTGGTCCACCGTCAGACTTCCTCTCTTCAAGTTGATGAACTGTTGCATCAACTCCCTCGTGACAGCTTAAGGGAAGAACTCCTCGTCAAATCTATCTTTGAATGTAGCCCAATGGATAGGCCTCACTAGCATCTCTTCCTCAGCATCGCACCAACTACAGGCGTTGTCCTTCAGCTGCTTCTTCAACAACTCGACCCATCCAGCCGGGTCATTCTTCGAAAGAAGCAAGTTGTCCTCAGTTTTCCTCATCCATTCTTCAGCAGCCAAAGGTCCTTCTGATCCAGTGAAGTACGTCGGGCCCAGCTCTCAAAACTGCTTCGCTCTAGGCTCGAAGCAAGGGGCATTCTGAAGCATGCCCTGCTGTACTTGCATCATCTGCTGCATCAGCCTCATCATCTCAGGAATGGTATCGGCTCCATCAGCTCCATCAGCTCCATCCCCATCTCCTACTCGACCACCAGCTCGGGTAATACGTCTTCCAACCATCTAAGACAAGGAAAACGTTCACCTTAGACTCCAATTTTATGACTCGAATGTTACGAACGTTTCAATGGATGTTTTATTATTATCATTGTTTCAATATTTTGTAGGTGCAACGACCTACATGGGCCATAACAAAAACCTGTCACGCCCCGCTTCTCAAGTATGGAAGGTGAGACGCGAAGAGGTCCGCTCAGACTTGAAGCTGTGAAGCTACAGTCTGATAAACGTCTGTGTGTGCATCCATTTGTAGATTCTTGCATTGCAATGCAGCAACAACAATAATAATTTAGAAAGCAGGCAATAATTTACCAACATTCAAAACAACATCCAATCTTTATTCAAAACATCCAGAGATAAAGTCATAAAAGAAGTATAAGAGTCTGAAAAGAAAGGCCCAAAGCATGGCCGAAACTAAGACATAGATATGGTGCTACACACCGAAAAACCTAACAGCAGCAACTAGGAAAACAAACAACAACTAAGAAAAAGCCTCCAGCTAAGACTAGGATAGGTCTCCAGTATCCTCGAACTGAACGTTAGCAGAAGCCTCAAGCTCGACGTCAGCGAACTGTTCGTCCTCAGCAACTACCTCAGACTCAAAGCCTAACTTGCGACACCCAAAGCACAAAGGGCCCATGTCAGTAAAAATCTCCAAAAGGTAAAAACGAAGAGACTTTTGTGCAAGGAAACATAAAGTTAACTAATGCAACTAGCGGTTTAAAACATGATGGCATGACATAATATTTAATGAATGCAGCAATTTAAAATGAACATGATAGTTTACAATGCATGTCACGTCACCTAAATTTAGCAATGTGTAGTCGGAACGGGGATATCAGATTTAAATATTTATAACCGTAAGCGCACGGTGTTGTAGTGTGGCTTAGGGGTCGAACACGGGGAGTCGTGTGGTGTACTTGTTGTCAAACAGGAACCGGATCACCCGGTGGATGAGCTAGCCCTATTGTTAGGTGAGTTGTCACGAAATGATACTGCTAAAGATGTAAGATATAAAGAGGATGTAACGACTGGTTTTTCATGTATGGATTTTATTATATATATATATATATATATATATATATATATAGGGCAATCTTCGGGTGCGAAAAATCCCGTGCGAAAGACGTGCGAAAACTTTTTTTTTATTTTTTTGAAATTTTTTTTTCAAAAATTTTTTTTTTGATGTTTAATCCATACAATTATATACCCCAGGGAAAATAATGGGTGAACCCGTTGGGCATTAGAGCACCCATCCACCCGTTACAAATTTAACGGTCTCAAAACGTGCGAATTTGATGAAATGGCTTGATCGAAGGCCAAATGACATTATTTCTCAACCATTATTTTTTGAGGGGGGGTATAACAACATATAATGAGGGTGGAAAAAAGAATTTTTGAAAAAAAAAATTTCAAAAAAAAGATAAAAACATTTTCGCACGGTGCGAAATGTTCTCATTTGAAAATTTTCCTATATATATATATATATATATATATATATATATATATATGGTTGCTTCTCCTTGGTTGCGATTTCCATTTCCGTCTCCGTAGTTTTCATTTTCGTTCGTTTCGTCGTGATTCTCTAGATTCTTCCGTCGGTCGGCGTGTTTGGAGTAAGTCATTCGTGACGGGCTTCATAACATCGATATCTTAGAGTTAGAACGAGCATAGGAGACTTAGGAAACCATCCCGGAGCTTCGCGCTCCATTTCGGAACTTTCAGTGTACATTAGCCGGTGTAAGAAGGGGCACCGACCGACTAGATGACGATCCAGTCGGTCAGAAAACCTTCTTGAACCGACTAGTGGGCTTTGTTAAATGTTCAGGAGTTACTGTTTATCGTTAGTCGGTCTAAGAACGTTGGTCGACCGACTAGGTTGCAAACTAGTCGGTCGGCAATGCTTCTTTAACCGACTAACTCATTAATTATTTTTGACACTAGTTACTGTTTACTCTTAGTCGGTCTAAGAACGTTCATCGACCGACTAGATGTCAAACTAGTCGGTCAGTAGTTGTTCTTTGACCGACTAAATCTAAATCCTAATTTTCGTCAGGGGTTACTGTTTACACTTAGTCGGTCTGCGTTGGTCAACCGACCGACTAGTTTCCAAACTAGTCGGTCAGTGGTTGCTCTTTGACCGACTAAACAGTACAGGAAACCCTAGTTTTGCCCTAGCCGCCACCAAACTCTATAAATACCCCTCCAAACATTTTCTTCTTCTTCCTCATGACCTAAAACCCTAGTTTCTCCCCCATTGAGCCCCCTACTACCTCAAACCCTTATTCCTTCATCCCAAGCCCAAAATCCATCATCCAAACCCTCACTTAACACATTCTACCTCTCATCTTCCTCAAACTTTCATCAAACCCCCAAAATCCACATCCAACCCTATTTCTCCAGATTTTTCCCTCATTTCCAGATCTGAGCCGGATCGTTCTTCCGTTGCCGTGGTTGCTCGGCATCGTTCCTCCGCTTCTTCACGGTAATACTCGATTCTTTAGTTTTAGCATAACCCACATTGACATTTGTGAAACCCTAATAAAATGGATTATTAGACAATTAGGATTCTATTAAGAAATCGATTTAGAATCGTTGTTCTAATAATTGTTTTGCTATAACAGTGATCTATTCCGTAGTTAGCTTGTGTGACGATCTTCATTGCTCGTCAATCCCGGTATCAGGCAAGTGAAACTTGCATCTCTTGATTTGGGCCATGTCTTAGGCCATTTCCTTGCTTATCGTAAAAGAGACTAGACGGTGAAAGGATAGCCGTCTAGACGCCATTGACCTAGCTTGACAACGAAGCTTGGTCCGTCACCTTCATCATGCTTGTATGTCACGTTTACTTTCCCTTAACGGTACGCGTATTAACTGTTCATGTCATCCATGCATCCTTAACTGCTATTGCATTTTAACTGCCATGTTTAATTTAAATTAACGGTACGCGAATATGTTCATGTCATTGCATTTTGCCTGTCATGTTTAATTACATTAACGGTACACGAATATCTGTTCATGTCGTTGCATTTTGCCTGTCACGTTTAATTTCAATTAACGGTACGCGAATATCTGCTCATGTCATTGCATGCTTGAACACTCATCGTGATTGCGTAGCTTCGCTACATACTTGTACTATTTGTTCCGGCTAGGCACCCGTTCTGCGGGCACAACCCTAGGCCAATCACAATTCTGGCTCGTGGTCCAGAAAACGAGCTCAACACAGCCTGCGGGTAATAGGGCACTCTCTGAGTGATCCCTTAGACATGAATACAGCCTGCGGGCAATAGGGCATCCATGTGTGGGTGATACCTTGTACTTGTACTTGTTACTTGACATTACATGTCACAACTACCACTTGCTAATTGTACTTTACTTTACTTGTTACCACCTTACTTTACTTGCCATGCACCATACTTTAACTGCTAGGTTGTTAGTTTACCTTTCTTTCAGTTTCCTTGCACAAGTGTTTCGACTTGCTGACATATGCCCCTTTTCTCTTTTGGGTGACACATGTTAGAGCCCGAGCCTGAGATACTTGCTGTGGACGCGATGTTCGCTGACGCTGAGTCAGAACCCGCGTTGATCGAGGACTTCGTAGACACTGGAGATCAGTCTTAGTGTCTATGTCTGGTTTTTGTTAGACTGCTTAGGTTGTCGGTGCGTGGCACCTAGTTTGATACTCTGTTTGTGTTTGTGCTTTGTTTGGCCTTGTTCTGGGCCTTTAGACTCTTTCTATTTAGCCTGGTGGCTTTTTCTGTGATGTTGAATATTTTGTGGACAAACTTTGGGATTGGTATTTCATATCCGACTCCTTTTTCTATTATTATTATTGTTGTTCTGTTTGCGTTTACAGGGACCTGCTTATACTAAATTGACGCTTATCAGGCGTGCAGCTTCACAGCTCCACGCTTGAGCGGACCTTCTCACGTCTCGCCTCCATTTAAGGGAAGCGGGGCGTGACAGGTTTTAGTGGTGGCCCATGCAGGTCTCTCTGTAACTGCAATTATCAGGATAACGATAATAATATAAGATTGTCCAATAATTAAAATTCGATATCCGAGCCCTAAGCTATGAGTCTAATTGTTTCGTTTTCTGTGTCATTAGATGGCAGGAAGGCGAATCACCCGTGGTGGTGGTAGTGGTGCGCCCCCTCATGACGAGGAGCCTGAGCGGGAGCCCACTAATGGGGAGATGATGAGGATGATGATGCAGATGATGCAGGTTCAGCAGGGTGTGCTGCTGCAGGTCCAGAATGCCCCGGCCGCTCGAGCTGCTCGGGCAGTGGAAGCCCCTCGCCCCGAGCCTGGAGCGAAGCAGTTCAGGGAGCTGGGTCCTGCATATTTCGATGGTTCTGAATGTCCTTTGGCTGCGGATGAGTGGATTCGAAACATTGAGGATAACCTGGCGATGGCAAAGATTAACCCGGCTGGATGGGTTGATTTGGCCAAGAGACAGTTGAAGGACAATGCCAGAAACTGGTGGGATGCTGAAGAGAAGATGCTGGTGGAGCCGATAGTTTGGGCTACCTTCAAGTCCAGATTTGATGGAGAGTTCTTCCCGAAGGCTGCTAGATAGGTGATGTTGCAGCGCTTCATAGATCTGAAGCAGGGGAGCTTGTCGATGTATCAGTACCACCAAGAGTTCACGAGGCTCAGTCGGTTTGCACCAAAGATGGTGCAAGATGCCGATGAGAAAGCTCAGCGATTCCTTCAGGGACTTGCCTTGGAGCTTCAGGGCTTTGTGACCTCTTCTGACCTGGAAACATACCAGAAGGTCCTGGTTGCTGCGAGGCGGCAGGAGTTGAATTTGAACCAGAGGAAGGGACATGTTTCATGAGCTGGGAAGAGGCCTATGGAGCAGGCCAGGGTGGTGGTTAGGCCTGGTTTCAAGCCTAATCAGCCTGTTCAGTTCAAGAGGCCAGGAGGGCCTATTTTGAAGACTTGCCATTTCTGCGGCAAGACCGGGCACCTCAGGGATCAGTGTAGGAGGTTCCTATGTCAGTGTATTGTCTGCGGAGATCCTGCCCACACCATCAGAGAGTGCCCGAGGTCGAAGCAGCCTTGGCGGGGACCTATTGCTGCTCAGCCATTGCAGCAGAGAGCCCCTGTGCCCGCTGGACGTGGAGCGCCCCTTGTTCCATAGAGACAGGCCTTTCGGCAGGCTGTTCCGCCGAGAGGGCAGGCCTTTCTGATGACTGAGGAGGAGAGCATGGCCGTGGACGAGGTTATTACAGGTAACGCTCATTCTAGCTATTTTTCTTCCTTAGTAAGTTTGATTGTTGATTATATTGGTTGCTTGCTCATGTTTGTTGCTAGAATATGATTTGATTGTTAGACTGTTTGCTAGGTGTGGTTTTGGTTTGCACATTCCCTGCACGAGTCCTCTTTGACTCAGGTGCGTTTATGTGCATTTTGGCCCGGAGCTTCGTGGAGAAGCATTCCTTGTCGACGTCCTCTCTTCCTAAGAGTTGGAATATCGTCACAGGGAACGGTGTGGTCTCGGTGCATCGTGGGTGCAATTCTTGCCCGTTGGTGGTTTGTGGACGTGAGCTTTGTGCTGATTTCATTGTCCACAACATCATCAACTACGATGCGGTCCTTGGGATGGATTGGCTGGCGAGCTTCTATGACACGATCGACTGTCGGAGGAAGAAGGTCATGTTCGAGATTCCCGGACACCCAGTGTTTGAGTTCAGCCGTGGTAGCAGTTCGCTTGGTCCTATCAGATTTCGAGCCAGACCAGTGGAGGTTGTGGCTATGCAGATGGAGTTGGAGAGGCCAGCTGTGATGCGAGATTTTGATGACGTCTTCCCCGAGGAGATGTCTGGATTGCCGCCTGATCGGGCTTTGGAATTTTCTATTGATCTTATTCCAGGAGCGCAGCCCATTTCGAAGGCACCATATCGTATGGCGCCAGTAGAGTTGGAGGAATTGCGTAGGCAGTTGGATGAGCTTATGCAGAAGGGTTATATCAATCCTAGTGTGTCTCCGTGGGGAGCATCGGTGTTGCTTGTGAAGAAGAAGGATGGTTCGCGTCGCATGTGCGTGGACTATCGGGAGTTGAATGCGGTGACCATTAAGAATAAATACACGTTGCCTCGCATCGATGATATCTTTGATCAGCTGGGAGGATCGAGGGTGTTTTCTAAGTTGGATTTGAGGAGTGGTTACCATCAGTTGAAGGTGAAGAAGGATGATGTACCGAAGACAGCTTTCAGGACGAAGTATGGACACTATGAGTTTGTGGTTATGTCTTTCGGCGTAACTAACGCACTCGCAGTTTTCATGAATCTGATGAACCTGATTTTCTATGAATTTTTAGATAAGTTTGTCGTTATCTTTATTGACGACATTCTGATCTATTCTAAGTCAGAGGAGGAGCATGCCTCGCACTTGAGGACAGTGCTGGAGATTTTGAGGAAGCATCTGTTGTATGCTAAGTTTTCAAAGTGCGAGTTTTGGCTGGACAGAGTTGCTTTTCTCGGGCATGTGGTGACTGGAGATGGTATTTTAGTGGATCCCGAGAAGATTAGGGCCATCAGGGAGTGGCCTGTTCCGTCGTCTGCGTCTGAGATTCGGAGTTTCCTTGGTTTGGCGGGATATTATCGGCGTTTCATTAAGGACTTTCCTGTATTGCAGAGCCGATGACTAGGTTGACGCGGAAGGATGTTGCTTTTGTTTGGTCGGGTGATTGTGAGGATGCCTTTGGTGTTCTGAGGGAGAGGCTGACGACTGCCCATGTTCTTGCTGTGCCTGATCGCAGTGGAGGATTCGAGATCTATTGTGATGCTTCTGGCAAGGGTCTTGGTTGTGTTTTGCATCAGCATGGACATGTTGTAGCTTACGCTTCTCATCAGCTCAAGGTTCATGAGAAGAATTACCCGACGCATGATTTGGAGTTGGCTGCTGTTGTGTTTGCTCTTAAGATTTGGAGGCACTTCTTGCTGAGTGAGAAAGTGAAAATCTTCACCGATCACAAAAGATTGAAGTATATTTTCACCCAGAAGGAGCTCAACATGCGACATCGTCGATGGTTGGAGCTCATGGCGGATTATGAGATTGATTTGCAGTATCACCCTAGCAAGGTGAATGTGGTTCCTGATGCGCTGAGTAGGCTTCCAGCGGTGATGATTTTGACTTCGCAGTGGAGATTGCAGCAGGATTTTTGCGATTCTGGTGTGGAGATTGTTCTTCCTAAAGAGGCTTCTTCATTGATGTGTATGCAGATACAGTCGACGTTTGTGGATCGGGTCAAGGCTGGCCAGGCTGTGGATCCGAAGCTGGCGAAGATTCGGGAGCAGGTGGAAGCCGGTCTACGGACTGACTTTTTGATTCATGAGGATGGATCGCTGAGATTTGGAGCCAGGTTGTGTGTGCCAACTAGGGATATTAGAGAGGATTTGATGGTGGAGGCACATAGCTCGCCGTATTCTGTGCATCCTGGTGGGACCAAGATGTACAAGGATGTTCGTCTGAACTATTGGTGGCATGGTATGAAGAGGAGTGTGGCTCGAAGTGTGGCCAAGTGTTTGGTTTGCCAGCAGGTAAAGGCGGAGCATCAGCGTACGGCAGGGTTGCTGCAACCGCTTCTGATTCCAGAGTGGAAATGGCAGCACATCACTATGGATTTCATGACTGGACTATCTCGGAGTCCGAAGCAGAATGACGCGATTTGGGTGATCGTAGATCGATTGACCACATTCGCGCACTTTATTCCGTTCTGAGTGGGACAGTCAACCGAGACGCTTGCGAGGAGATATATGGAGGAGATCGTGTGACTTCATGGGGTCCCCGTGAGTATCGTGTCGGACAGAGACACGAGATTCACATCTCAGTGCTGGCAGAGTTTGCAGAAGAGTTTGGGTACACGTCTGAGTTTCAGCACGAGGTACCATCTGCAGACGGATGGCCAGTCCGAGAGGACGATTCAGATCTTGGAAGACATGCTAAGGGCGTGCATGTTGGATTTCAAGGGTTCGTGGGAGGACCATCTACACTTGGTGGAGTTCTCTTACAACAACAGCTTCTAGGCGAGTATTGGCATGGCGCCTTTCGCCGCTCTTTATGGGAGGAAATGTCGATCGCCATTGAGTTGGGATGACGTTGGTGATCGGGAGTTGTTGGGACTTGAGATGATTGTGGAGGCCGTGGATGTTGTCAGGAATATTCGGGAGAGGTTGAGGATTGCTCAGGACCGTTTTAAGCATTGGGTGGATGCTAAACGCCGTCCTTTGGAGTTTCAGCCTGGGGATCATGTGTTTCTGAGGATTTCCCCGAATCGTGGAGTGATTCGCTTTGGGAAGCGAGGGAAGTTGAGCCCACGATACATTGGACCGTTTGACATTCTGGAGAGGGTTGGCGAGGTAGCTTACCGCCATCTTTGGAAGGAGTTAACGATGTTTTCCATGTGTCGCAGCTTCGTCGATACATCAGCGATCCATCTCATGCTGTGGATTTCTCGGAGATCGCCGTTCGCCCAGATTTGACGTATGACCAACATCCAGTGCAGATTCTAGACAGGCGTCAGAAGTCACTTCGGAACAAGGTCGTCGATCTTGTTAGAGTGATGTGGCGGCATGGTTCGCCGGAAGAGTCTACTTGGAAGAGAGAAGATGAGATGCGAGAGCGATACCCACTTTTGTTCCCGGACACGTGAGTGTTGGGAATTTTGAGGACGGAATTTTTCTTAAGTTGGGGAGGATGTAACGACTGGTTTTTCATGTATGGATTTTATTATATATATATATTTGGTTGCTTCTCCTTGGTTGCGATTTCCATTTCCGTCTCCGTAATTTTCATTTTCGTTCGTTTCGTCGTGATTCTCTAGATTTTTCCGTCGGTCGGCGTGTTTGGAGTAAGTCATTCGTGACGGGCTTCATAACGTCGATATCTTAGAGTTAGGACTAGCCTAGGAGACTTAGGAAACCATCCCGGAGCTTCGCGCTCCATTTCGGAACTTTCAGTGCACATTAACCGGTGTAAGAAGGGGCACCGACCGACTAGATGACGATCCAGTCGGTCGGAAAACCTTCTTGAACCGACTAGTAGGCTTTGTTAAATGTTCAAGAGTTACTGTTTATCGTTAGTCGGTCTAAGAACGTTGGTCGACCGACTAGGTTGCAAACTAGTCGGTCGGCAATGCTTCTTTAACCGACTAACTCATTAATTATTTTTGACACTAGTTACTGTTTACTCTTAGTCGATCTAAGAACGTTCATCGACCGACTAGATGTCAAACTAGTCGGTCAGTAGTTGTTCTTTGACCGACTAAATCTAAATCCTAATTTTCGTCCGGGGTTACTGTTTACACGTAGTCGGTCTGCGTTGGTCAACCGACCGACTAGTTGCCAAACTAGTCGGTCAGTGGTTGCTCTTTGACCGACTAAACAGTACAAGAAACCCTAGTTTTGCCCTAGCCGCCAACAAACTCTATAAATACCCCTCCAAACATTTTCTTCTTCTTCCTCATGACCTAAAACCCTAGTTTCTCCCCCATTGAGCCCCCTACTACCTCAAACCCTTATTCCTTCATCCCAAGCCCAAAATCCATCATCCAAACCCTCACTTAACACATTCTACCTCTCATCTTCCTCAAACTTTCATCAAACCCCCAAAATCCACATCCAACCCTATTTCTCCAGATTTTTCCCTCATTTCCAGATCTGAGCCAAATCGTTCTTCCGTTGCCGTGGTTGCTCGGCATCGTTCCTCCGCTTCTTCACGGTAATACTCGATTCTTTAGTTTTAGCATAACCCACATTGACATTTGTGAAACCCTAATAAAATGGATTATTAGACAATTAGGATTCTATTAAGAAATCGATTTAGAATCGTTGTTCTAATAATTGTTTTGCTATAACAGTGATCTATTCCGTAGTTAGCTTGTGTGACGATCTTCATTGCTCGTCAATCCCGGTATCAGGCAAGTGAAACTTGCATCTCTTGATTTGGGCCATGTCTTAGGCCATTTCCTTGCTTTATCGTAAAAGAGACTAGACGGTGAAAGGATAGCCGTCTAGACGCCATTGACCTAGCTTGACAACGAAGCTTGGTCCGTCACCTTCATCATGCTTGTATGTCACGTTTACTTTCCCTTAACGGTACGCGTATTAACTGTTCATGTCATCCATGCATCCTTAACTGCTATTGCATTTTAACTGCCATGTTTAATTTAAATTAACGGTACACGAATATGTTCATGTCATTGCATTTTGCCTGTCATGTTTAATTACAATTAACGGTACGCGAATATCTGTTCATGTCATTGCATTTTGCCTGTCACATTTAATTTCAATTAACGGTATGCGAATATCTGCTCATGTCATTGCATGCTTGAACACTCATCGTGATTGCGTAGCTTCGCTTCATACTTGTACTATTTGTTCCGACTAGGCACCCATTCTGTGGGCACAACCCTAGGCCAATCACAATTCTGGCTCGTGGTCCAGAAAACGAGCTCAACACAGCCTGCGGGCGATATGGCACTCTCTGAGTGATCCCTTGGGCATGAATACAGCCTGCGGGCAATAGGGCATCCATGTGTGGGTGATCCCTTGTACTTGTACTTGTTACTTGACATTACATGTCACACCTACCACTTGCTACTTGTACTTTACTTTACTTGTTACCACCTTACTTTACTTGCCATGCACCATACTTTAACTGCTAGGTTGTTAGTTTACCTTTCTTTCATTTTCCTTGCACGAGTCTTTCGACTTGCTGACATGTGCCCCTTTTCTCTTTTGGGTGACACATGTTAGAGCCCGAGCCTGAGATACTTGCTGTGGACGCGGTGTTCGCTGACGCTGAGTCAGAACCCGCGTTGATCGAGGACTTCGTAGACACTGGAGATCAGTCTTAGTGTCTATGTCTAGTTTTTGTTAGACTGCTTAGGTTGTCGGTGCGTGGCACCTAGTTTGATACTCTGTTTTTGTTTGTGCTTTGTTTGGCCTTGTTCTGGGCCTTTAGACTCTTTCTATTTAGCCTGGTGGCTTTTTCTGTGATGTTGAATATTTTGTGGACAAACTTTGGGATTGGTATTTTATATCCGACTCCTTTTTCTATTATTATTATTGTTGTTCCGTTTGCGTTTATAGGGACCTGCTTATACTAAATTGACGCTTATCAGGCGTGCAACTTCACAGCTCCATGCTTGAGCGGACCTTCTCACGTCTCGCCTCCATTTCAGGGAAGCGGGGCGTGACAGAGAAACCTAGGACCTTGGTTTCTACCCTATCATGTGTCCTCTCTATTACGACCGATGGATAGGAATTCGATCGGATTCTAGGGTTTAGTGGTGAGACGTTGCCTCTAAAAGTGATATCTAGCATCCCATTGGCCCGATATTTCGGTCGATGTCCAGGATGATACGCTAGGTCTACCCGGCTTCGGACGATGGGCATTCCCATGACCATTAACACCGACCGACTCCGAGAGCACTAAGCTCACAACGATTGCTCCTGACATTTCATCCTGCCGTTCACACACGTTAGGATTCAATGTCTATGCTAGGGGTGTGAGCTGTGTCTAGTGGATCAAACGCCAGTTTTATTTTCCCTTGGCCCAACGGTCAAGGGCGGTCTTTCTCCCACCAATGACAATGAAACGCCCCGTGTAACCATCTAAATTTCTATATCCTATCGAAACCCTAATCCTATGGTCGTTCTAGGGAGAACCTACGAAGTGGTTTCCACCAATGTCCCAGATTAGGAAACTACTCACGATTCATTGCAAAAAGAGCAACACAACAATTTATAGCCATTAAAATCAAGATCAAGCAATAGAATAATGGAGCAAATAGTATGAAGAACGCAATGTTAAAGTATCAAGACAATCAGAGAACTTACAAATCAAAATAAATTCGCAGCCGCCAAAATAAAAAAAACAGTTTAAGAAAAGGGGATCTCGTTCTGAGAAAAAACCTAGGGCTATATATAGAATACACGTCCAACCGATCGGTTGAAGCATCAACCGATCGGTTAAGACAAATGTCGAAACGGTCTTCAGCCTTTGAGATACTTCACCCAATCGCTGAACCGATCGGGTGAGTCATCGAGTCGTGAGCTGGGAGAATTTCGGCTACAGATGAACCGATCGGGTGAGATTCACCCAATCGGTTGGAATTCAGCTCCAAAAGACAGAAAGGACTGCGGCCACCACCTGATCACTGAACCAATCGGGTGGATCTTCTTCACTCCTGCTCCAGATCAAGTCGGATACGTGTGCATGAACCGATTGGGTGGGTCTGTCCACACGATCGGTTGAGGGCTGATATATGATATTCTTTGACGTTTGGCCATCAGGTTCTCGCGTGTGACCGGCGCCCCGTTTACGGTATGGGCGCGGTGTCGTTTTACCGCAAGTGCATGGTTAGTGTAGGGTGCGGGTTTATCGAACTCAGGGAGGTGGATGGCTTGAGTGGCTACTAGCCTCGCCTAGGTCGCGTGCTAGCTACACGGATGATATGGGTGGAAGTGTAGGAATAAGGGAAAGAAATGAAAAAGACACGAAATGAATCCCCGCTAACACGGGCTAGAGCACTCATGACACTTGGCATTTGACTTGATCCAGGGTGAGACATTGCCCCAAAAGGTGGTACCTAGCGTCCATGGCCCGATATTCCGGTCGGTGCCAAGCACGCTAGGCCTACTCGGTTCCGGACGGTGGGCATTCCCATGTCCATTAACACCTTCCGCAACCTGGAGCATTAAAGCCACAATGATAACTCCCAACATTTTGTCCAAGCCGTTCCCACGTGCGAGGACTCGATGTCTATGCTAGGGGCGTGAGCTATGGCTAGGGAGTCAACCGCCAAGTTTATTCCCCCTTGGCCCAACGGTCAAAGGCGGTCTTTCTCCCGCAAATGACAATGAAACACCCCCGCGTAACCCTAATGGCCAAATAGGTCAAATGTGATTTCTAGCAATACATCGAAACGGATCTTGACAGGACAAGCACCGGACCCCAGTCCCCAACACATCTAGTGTGTCGTCGTACGAATTGGACCCAGATTGCTAGAAATCCCAATTGACACATTTCATCGAACACATGCCATGCAACCAAGTCAAATGAAACAACCAAGCATCAATCCTACCCTACCCCGTATTAGGGTTCATCAATACTACTCAATGATGAAAAAACATATAAACCAACAACAAAAAGGCATACAAACATTCATCATCAAGAAAACTTAACACAATACAAAACAAAGGAGAAAGAGAGAAGAAAATACTTATCTCCGTTTGAATCCAAAGATCCAATACAAGATTTATTAACCAAAAGCCCTAATCTAAACTAACCTAGAACTCACAAGAGAAGGGGGGGGGGGGGGGCAAAAAGCCCTAAAAACTCCAGGAGATTCCCCTCAAGTCGGCCAGCCTCGTGTATTTATAGCCCCACTTCAAAACCCTAATGGTTCGGTTCCAAACCCGCAGGAAAAACGCCACCCGATCGGTTGACAAGTCAACCGATCGGGTGATCTGTTACAAATAATAAACAGAAAACGGCGGAGTTTCACCCGGTCATATGAACCGGTCGGTTGAGTTCTTGGAGTGACTGGTTGGATCTTGGCGCCATCGGGTGAAGGGATCTGTTGGGTGCCCGTGTCTCGGCTCCTCAGCATCAGCTACAGATGAACCGATCGGGAGAGAGTCACCCGATCGGTTGGAATTTGGCTTGAAAAGACAGAGAATCAGCCCCATTTGAACCGGTCTACGAACCGGTCGGGTGACTTCCATGTGAGCTCCGGCTGAGACCGGGTGGTGCACGTGTGCATCACCCGATCGGTTGGAGACGACCAACCGACCGGGTGAGGGGCTGAAAGATGTATTCTTTGGCGTATGACCCCCTGGATCACACGTGACTCCTCCTGTTGCTCCGGGGACTTGGGATATCATCGTTAAACGTCCCCTACGTGGTCAACCTCCTGCAAACATGGATAAACAAAGAAAAGTGAAAGAAAACGAGAAAATACAAGAAAACGAATAAAAGACGGCGGAAAAACACGGAGAAACACAAGAGAAAACGTGCGTGAATATATGAAATATAAACGCACGTCAAAATCCCCCAAGCTGAACTCTTCCTTGTCCTCGAGGAAGACGAGTGAGAGTAGGAGCTCGGAGGGAAAAATAGAGAGGAAGAAAGAAAAAGAAAACTCTAAATCCTAGATCGTCCGTCAGAGCCAACAAAATCAAAAACGACACACCAAGCAAGCAAACGTCAAATCACACCACTAAACCTAGGAAGACGAGTCCAAATAAGTGTCGTGGGTCCACGCGGTGAAGCGCGAGTGAGTGCGGTCGTGTGCTAGCAAATGGTGTCGCTTTCTACAATGTGTTATGAGCTCATATACGCAAATACAGGAAATGACCCAAATACCGATTCGAATTTGAAATTTGCGGTGAATATTAGTTCAAGCATGCATGAGAAGAGTAAGAATAGAAGCGTATCATGCATCGGGGACTCCACAACTAGGGTTAAGGAAATCACCACACTATAGCCTAGATAATAGCTAAAAAGTTCCTAAGCCAAGTGTTTTCGAAAACGATGGGGGTTGAGATAATGTGGAGTAGAACACTCGGTGCAAATTCTCGCCTACCCTTTATTCTCGGCAAGTAGGAAAATATTCACACGGGAATTTTTTTTGGGTTTTGGGTATTTGTATTTTTTTGGATTTTTTTGGGCTATACATATATTTTTGTTCTTTTCTCTTTTCTTAACTCTTTTTTGGGTTTTTCTTTTCTCTCTTTTTTTTTTGGATTTTTGGATATTGGGATATAAACATGTGTACTCTCCCAAGTGGGAGAACGGTACACGACGAGGGGATTTGCACCAAGTAAAACAAAAATAAAATCGGATTCTAAATACTTGGGCAAAGGAAACTATTCTCGCTAAACAGAGCATGGGCTAAATGGGTTATCCTAGTCCTTAATTGTGGAATCCCGACACATGCGAAATGAAATATACGATATAAATATAGCATGCATATAGAAGCAGATAGTAGAAGCAAATACCGCATATTCAAATCGAAGCATGATAATCTAGGGGTCAACCAAGGATAGGTATATAAAACATAATCACAAGGTAGAAGCACATCGAACAGCTAGGCACGACGCACGACTCACAAAAAGCTAAGTGGACCCGCGATGCATGAAATGCAAGAGGACTCGATATCCTAGGGTTAGCGAATGTGATTATCGAAGCTGTGCAAGGTGAGCGTGTGATTTTCGTGGCAATTCATCATAGGGTTCATCTCTAGGAGAAAGAGATAAAAAGAAGAAAAGAAAAAGAAAAAGAAAAACACGGAGAAAAACGACTCAAATAACGAAGAAAAAGAGACAAATGACGCACGAAGTGCGACTCCTCCAAGCTGAAACTTGCATTGTCCTCAATGCAGTAGTAGTGAATACGAGAGGGCAATGAAAATGGGGGGGAGTTACGCACCGACACAAAAAAATGAAAAACACGAAAAGCACATGAGCGAAACTAAAAAATAAAGAAAAAGAAACACTCAAATAAAAGGTATAAAATGCAACGAAGGACTCAAAGACACAAACACACGACAACGACACACGAAAACATGCACCCAAATCGATTTCCCCCAAGCTGAACATGACAATGCCAGCGAAACGATATGATCAATGTGATGCAGAAATATGCAAGGGGAAGTTCGGAAAAGAAAAGAAAGAAATCAAAATGCAGGAGAGACGGTGTGCTCATTCTCATCGGAAGAGGATGAGGGAGAAAAGATAGAAGGGCACGACATGAAGGGTTATTAAGATGCAAAAGCAAATCCTAGATACGCTCCCCTCGCTAAAGAGAGGAGACGAGATTATTCAAATCTAAACTAGAAAGCGGTAAATTTTTACACTACTAGATTAGGATACACCTGAGCATAAGGCGGATCCAAGATCTCAAGCGGAGCAGGAAGTTGCTCTTCCGGTTCTTTTTGTGGCTTCGCCAATGTTCCGGTGCCACGAACACCAACGAACTCAAGCAATGCTCCCACAAGCTTCTCTCGATGATGTCCACCTAAATCATTCGAAAGAAAAGGAGCATCAGTCCGTGATGAAAAATTCTTCCCCGCAATAAATGTATCCCAAAGAGTATCATCAAAGTTAAATGTAAAGCGTGGAATAGGTTGACGACGACTCCCTGAGAATGTGGTGCTATGCCCTGGTGGTGACGCGATGATATCATGTCCACGTTCAGTGGCGAGCTCGTCAGGTGCTGACATGCCCTGACGTATCTCCATATAATGTGAATCTGGATCTAATGGAGCGTACGTCATGTCAGTAGTATTTGAATCTAAAAATATGTGGAATGTAATACGAGATTCAGAAATAGTGTCTAAAAGATCTCCCTGAGTGGGAGCAGTAAGCTCTGGTGGATGTGTTGCTTCTGGTGGAGTAAAGTTGAGATGTGGAGGTAGTGGTAGAGGCAAGGGAGCATGAGGCTCAATAGAATGAGTCGTGACGTTCACAGCTCCACGCTATCCCTCCTCGTCGATATGGACATCCTCCATGGCCTCCTCGATGCCGTATGTCTCAAAAATTGTACCTGCATGGGGAAGGGGACTCATATTAAAAGTTTCAAATTGTAAACCATAAGAGTTACCTTCCGCAGTGCAAGTCATCGATGAAGTATGAGACACGACTGCTTCACCCCCAAAAGTAGAAGTGGTCGGCGGAAATGGAATTGGTGAATCCACCTGGCTCTGCGTTATCATGGAATCCTCCATCAATAACTCAAGGATAGATTTCCGAGGTGGAGATGAGGGTGATGGTGTTGTCGGGCCTTGATTTACAAAGGAATTCACCACTAACAACTCAAGATCAGGCGCATGTGGTGGAAGTGGAAGTGGTGGAGTCATCTGGCCTTGGTTTAAAATATTGTCTTCTAATAACAATTCAAGGTCAGACATCGGTGGGGGAAGTGGTGGTGGAAGTGGAGGTGATATCCAGCGCATCTGAGTTGCAATGGAGTTTTCCAAGAATAATTCAAGGCTCGATTTTGGTGGAGGATGGGGTGTGAAATTTTGGGGGTAAGGATGGGAGGATTCTTGATGTAGGTCGTGGGTATATGAGTGTGGGGTGTAGGGTTGGGCAGTGAATTGGCAATGGATGGCTGTGTGTCCCTGCATCCCACAAGCTTCGCAAACCGTCACGACCTGTGGATAATTCTCATATCCACCCATCTGAGCACCGTATGGAATATAAGCATCAAAATTTCCGATGTATGATCCATCGGGCATCCACATAGCTCACCTGACAAACAAAATTTTTGGCTACGACAAGCGCGTCAGTGGTACAAAGAACAGCACAAATTTATAATTGTGGTAAGGAAAGAATATGTTTATTGTATTTATTTATTTATTTTTTTTTGTTTTTGCGTAGTCTAACGAACCCAAGCTAAGCTAATATCAAACCGAACGCCTCCCCGGCAACGGCGCCAAAAACTTGACCGGCGCCCCGTTTACGGTATGGGCGTGGTGTCGTTTTACCGCAAGTGCACGATTAGTGTAGGGTGCGGGTTTATCGAACTCAGGGAGGTGGATGGCTTGAGTGGCTACTAGCCTCACCTAGGTCGCGTGCTAGCTACGCGGATGATATGGGTGGAAGTGTAGGAATAAGGGAAAGAAATGAAAAAGACACGAAATGAATCCCCGCTAACACGGGCTAGAGCACTCATGACACTTGGCATTTGACTTGATCCAGGGTGAGACATTGCCCCAAAAGGTGGTACCTAGCGTCCATGGCTATATATTACAGTCGGTGCCAAGCACGCTAGGCCTACTCGGTTCTGGACGGTGGGCATTCCCATGTCCATTAACACCTTCCGCAACCGGGAGCATTAAGGCCACAATGATAACTCCCAACATTTTGTCCAAGCCGTTCCCACGCGCGAGGACTCGATGTCTACGCTAGGGGCATGAGCTATGGCTAGGGAGTCAACCGCCAAGTTTATTCCCCCTTGGCCCAACGGTCAAAGGCGGTCTTTCTCCCGCCAATGATAATGAAACACCCCCGCATAACCCTAATGGCCAAATAGGTCAAATGTGATTTCTAGCAATACATCGAAGCGGATCTTGACAGGACAAGCACCGGACCCCAATCCCCAACACATCTAGTGTGTCGTCGTACGATTTGGACCCAGATTGCTAGAAATCCCCATTGACACATTTCATCGAACACATGCCATGCAACCAAGTCAAATGAAACAACCAAGCATCAATCCTACCCTATCCCGTATTAGGGTTCATCAATACTACTCAATGATGAAAAAACATATAAACCAACAACAAAAAGGCATACAAACATTCATCATCAAGAAAACTTAACACAATAAAAAACAAAGGAGAAAGAGAGAAGAAAATACTTATCTCCGTTTGAATCCAAAGATCCAATACAAGATTTATTAACCAAAAGCCCTAATCTAAACTAACCTAGAACTCACAAGAGAAGGGGGGACAAAAAGCCCTAAAAACTCCAGGAGATTCCCCTCAAGTCGGCCAGCCTCGTGTATTTATAGCCCCACTTCAAAACCCTAATGGTTCGGGTCCAAACCCGCAGGAAAAACGCCACCCGATCGGTTGACAAGTCAACCGATCGTGTGATCTGTTACAAATAATAAACAGAAAACGGCGGAGTTTCACCCGGTCATATGAACCGGTCGGTTGAGTTCTTGGAGTGACTGGTTGGATCTTGGCGCCATCGGGTGAAGGGATCGGTTGGGTGCCCGTGTCTCGGCTCCTCAGCATCAGCTACAGATGAACCGATCGGGTGAGAGTCACCCGATCGGTTGGAATTTGGCTTGAAAAGACAGAGAATCAGCCCCGTTTGAACCGGTCTGCGAACCGGTCGGGTGACTTCCATGTAAGCTCCGACTGAGACCGGGTGGTGCACGCGTGCATCACCCGATCGGTTGGAGACGACCAACCGACAGGGTGAGGGGCTGAAAGATGTATTCTTTGGCGTATGACCCCCTGGATCATGCGTGACTCCTCCCGTTGCTCCGGGGACGTGGGATATCATTGTTAAACGTCCCCTACGTGGTCAACCTCCTGCAAACATGGATAAACAAAGAAAAGTGAAAGAAAACGAGAAACTACAAGAAAACGAATAAAAGACGGCGGAAAAACACGGAGAAACACAAGATAAAACGTGCGTGAATATATGAAATATAAACGCACGTAAAAATCCCCCAAGCTGAACTCTTCCTCGTCCTCGAGGAAGACGAGTGAGAGTAGGAGCTCGGAGGGAAAAATAGAGAGGAAGAAAGAAAAAGAAAACTCTAAATCCTAGATCGTCCGTCAGAGCCAACAAAATCAAAAATGACACACCAAGCAAGCAAACACAAGGAAAGTGAATATATAAAATATAAACACACAAAAACACAAAAACACAAAAACGGCACAAAAACACAAATATATAAACTCTATATTTTATATGTCTCCAGCGTTGGCAATCTCCTACAACGGCACAAAAACACAAGGAAAGTGAAAGAAAACTAAAAATCACAAGAGAATGGATACGAAACAACGGAAAACAACGAAAAATCACGGAGAAGATGTGCGTGAATATATAAAATATAAACACACGTCAAAATCCCGCAAGCTGAAGCCTTCCTCGTCCTCGAGGAAGATGAGTGAGACTAGGTGCTCGGAGGGAAAAAGAAATAGAAAGGGAGAAACATAAAAAGAAAGGAAATCCCAGGTCACCCGTCAGAGCCAACTAAAACCAACTCACCACACTAAGCAAGCATGCGATAAACACATCACTAAACCCAGTAATATGAGTCCATACAAGTGTCGTGGGTCCACGCGGTGAAGCACGAGTGAGTGAGGTCGTGAGATAGCAGACTGTGGAACTATCTAAATTGTGCAATAAAGCTCCATATACACATACCCAAGGAATGACCCAAATATCGATTCAATTGAAATTAGCGGTGAATAATAGCCCAAGCATGCATGAGAATAGAATAAGAATTGAAGCATATCATGTATCGGGGACTCTACTGCTAGGAACTAGGAGATCACCGCATGATTACCTAGATAATCGCTAGAAAATTCCTATGCCAAGTGTGTTCGAAAACGAAGGAGGTTGAGAAGGTGTGGAGTAGAACACTTGGTGCAAATTCTCGCCTTCCCTTTATTCACGGTGGATAGGAATAATATTCACAACGAGAATTTTTTTTGGGTTTTGGGTATTTGTATATCTTTTTGGATTTTTTTGGCTATACATATTTTTTTTCTCTGTTTTTCCTTTTTGAATTTTTCTTCTCTCTCTTTTTTTTGATTTTTGGATTTTGGGCTATATTTTTGTGTACTCTCCCAAGTGGGAGAACGGTACACGACGAGAGGATTTGCATCAAGTAAAACAAAAAAGAAATTGAATTCTAAACACTTGAGCAAAAGAAATTTTTTTGGCGAATCAGAGCATAAGCGAAATGGGTTATCCTAGTCCTATTTGTAGAGTCCCGACGGATGCGAATTAAAGCGTAAATATATAATTCATGCATAAAGAAGCAGACAGTGCATAAACACATCACTAAACCCCGGCATGTGTGTCCATACAAGTGTCGTGGGTCCACGTGGTGAAGCGCAAGTGAGTGAGGTCGTGAGCCAGCAGACGGTGTAACTATCTACATTGTGCAATAAAGCTCCATATACACATACCCAATGAATGACCCAAATATCGTTTCAATTTGAATTGGCGGTGAAACATAGTTCAAGCATGCATGCGAATAGAATGAGAATAAAAGCATATCATTTATCAGGGACTCTACCGCTAGGAATTAGGAGATCACCGCACGAATGCCAAGACGATTGCAAGAAAATTCCTATGCCAAGCGTGTTCGAAAACGAGGGAGGTTGAGTAGGTGTGGAGTAGAACACTTGGTGCAAACTCTCGCCTTCCCTTTATTCAGGGTGGATATGAATAATATTCACAACGAGTATTTTTTTGGGTTTTGGGTATTTGTATAGTTTTTTTGGATTTTTGGCTATACATATTTTTTTTCTTTTTTTCTTTTTTGGAGATTTTCTCTCTCTTTTTTTGAATTTTTGGATTTTAGCAAAAATGTGTACTCTCCTACGTGGAAGAACGGTACACGACGAGAGGATTTGCACCAAGTAAAGCAAAAAAGAATTCGAATTCTAAACACTTGGCAAAAGAAAAATTTCGCGAATCAAAACATAAGCAAAATGCGATTTGAAGCGTTATATATATATATATATCTATTCTATAAAGGAGGACCTTTTTTGAATTTTGTCCCAGTCATAAGTCCAGTCATATTGCTTTGTCCCAGTCATCAGTCCCTCATATATTAAATACAAATGATTTTGAATTTTGAACATGCTGAAGAGATTTTGAAATTTGATTTTGAAATCAAAATTTTGGTGGCTCTCAGCAGCCGCCCAACGAAAATCCCAACACCCGCTCACGTGCCTGCAGACCTATCCTCATTAAAAATCTTGCTCATCAGACCCAAAAAATCTCTGTTCCCCAAAATCTCTCCTCCCCAATGGTGCTTCGACCCTGCCACCGGTGACCTCGCGAGAAGAGAGTCATCAACGAGCTATTCAGTGGGCAAAAGAGAGTTGAGATGAGGAAAATGGCTATAAAGTGGAGGGATGGTGCAATCAGAGCAACCAACCCAGATGGAAAATGGCTATAAAGGACCGTATTTGAATTTCTCAGGCTTGCATGTCCTCCCTTGAGGAATCCTCTTACGACCTCTGCTACAGATCCAATGTATTGGGCCAGATCTCAAAGAACAAGCCAGAGAATCTGAAAGGGGTCAGCGTCAAGGTCCTCATCATGTGGCTCAACATCGGCCAGGTCGAGCGGAGGGGCGAAGATCTGGAGTTCTCCGTCGGGATCACAAAGGCAGATTTCTACGAGATCCCTCACTATGGGTGTGGGTTGGATTGCGTGAATCACGGCGAGGGTCATAAATTTTTCATGGGGTAAGGTTGATCCCTAATGCAGATCAGTAATATCTAAATTTTATTTTATGATTCTGAGTTTCACGATAAATATTATGTAGGATTTTGAATTTTCTACTTCAGTGGTTCGATTAATGACAATATTAATTATTTATAATATTATTGATTTTTATTCTCTGTTTTTGGTAATCTCTCCACGCCAAGCACCACAATAGCCACCGCCTCCTCACCTTCATCAATATTAATGGTGTTGTTGACAGAGCAGTGGACGCTACTCATGAGGGTGGAAGCTACACAAATGGTGTTGTTGACAGAGCAGAACATCCAACTGCAGGGCTCAAAATTTGACTGCAGAAAGAAATTTGATTCCTCCTCATATTAATTTTTCACAGCTTGATTGAATCTTTGGATTCTATTTTTAAAGGTTGGTACAAAGCCTCCAGGATTTGGATTCTATTTTAAAGGTTGGTACAAAGCCTCCAGGATTTCTGCACACCAACTGTTTGTACCAATGCTCAAAGGTTCTTTTCTAAATTATTCAATAGGAATCAATGTGTTATATGATGCAGACAAATTTTTTTAGGTTGTTTTGTTAACAATTGCTTACAGAATTTCAGAATTTTCATGTTTTGTAGGGTTTTTTGTTTATAAATTTCAGATTTATTAATTGTTTAGTCATTTTTCCGAACTTTCAAGACTTTCAGATTTTTGTCAAGGGGCCGTGAGTCCCTTACATATGTTTTTATGTAGCACTGAGATTCAACTTGATGATGGTTTTGAGTGTGCATCTTGGACCAATCCTTGGGTGATACAAATGCTTCGATCATTTCGTTGTTCATGCTTAATGCTACTCCTTGGGAAGGATATGAGTTGATTTCTTAATTGTTGGTGATCTGAAGTTGGTTGAATAAGTTTGGTATTTGATGATGAAATTGTTGCATTTGGTTTTATATGTCGGTGGCATTGGCAAAAAATTCCCTATTTTGTAGCTTAACTATGAATTGTAGATAATAGTCAATTTGTTGGCTGGTTGTTATTCTTATGAAGTTCATTAGTAATCTTTTGTTGTACAATGCCATGCAAAAAATTTATAGTATATTTCTCATTTAAATTATTTCCATGAAACTGAAGTTAATGTATGGAATTTAGTGGTTTTCCTTTATATTTTGTTGTATCGATTAGTATTGATGGTGCGTTCTTCATGCATAATTGTGACTTGATTAATGATGATGTTTTCCAGGATGGTGAAAAAAATTGATGGCCATATACAGCTGTCGTAGCAATAACTGAACTTGAGAATGCTTCACGTGAAGCTCTTGGTTCTGATTTTCAGAAATATAACCAGAAGATGCGGCAGTTAGATTTTAATCTCAAGGTAAAGAATTTGATATCATGATACTGTATTTCTTTGTTTACAATCTTGGCCCTACGTAAATCGTTTCTGTGTGGCCCATTTATGATATTACCTACTTTATGCATGTTAGCAAGGAAAATGTCTTATCTAATTGTTTGGAATTGTCCTTAGCAGTAGGTTCCACATGCCTCTTCCGATCTCTCCACATCACAGCTCTTCTCTTTGCTTCTTCATTTGTTGCCCGATCTCAATCAGGTAAGATTTTTAAAGTGAACACATGTTTCTTTGATTGTTAAAGCTCATGAGTGGGGTTTCTCTCGCCATAGGCTCCTTAATCGAACCACATCCTATCGCACACAAGCGCTATCTGTCATCTCGCTGAGAACCCCAGTAAGTTTGAAATATTGCAATTGAATATATAAATTTGATTCACCACTTTTCGTGTAATGGTTGTGTTGTGATTGCAGAGACTGACAGATACTATGCGACAGTTGATTTGGAGAATTTTTGTTCCGGCACTGAAATCCATTGATACAAATGATTTATACTTTTTTGGCTAATTTTGTGTTTCAATTGCAGAGGCCTTCAGTAGTGGGCATATTGATGAGGCACGATTTTATGCATGAACACATACTAGGATTGCATCCTTCTCTTAGAAAGAGTGGATGGAAGAGAATGCGGTTCGGAAAAATTACTCTTGATTAGACTTTTTGATGGTCTCAGTTTAAAGATTTGGGCAAGTAAGTTGAAACTCAGGCCACTTTGAGATATAATCTAAAGTGTCCTGAGTTTGTAATACTCAACATAGCAAATAGTTCAACTTATTCATTCATTCATCTATTTGTTTAAAGTTCATTTCGTGACATTCTAAATACTTGAGGTTGAATGATTTAGGCTCATCAGGTACAGAAAAACAATTTATTGTCATGAATTAGTCTTTATAAAGTAAGTTGTACAAAAAGGTATTTAAGAATAAAACAGTCAGTATATTTCTCTTGCTCATATGGGGAAAAAATATATTTCTTCAGCTTATTGTATCTTTATTTGAAAACAGATGCATGTGATACTTGACCATTTCTTTTCGGTTGAGACAATTTTCTCTGAAGTAACAGAAAAATAGTATTTTTCTTATTTTTCTCTCAGTGTTGCTTTTAGGCTCCTTCATATATCATCAGATGTTACTTTTAGTCTCATGGAGATGTAATATCTGAAATTTCAATTTGATGTTACTCTTAGCTTTGGTGTTGGCAATATGTATCCTGCAGAAATAAGGATTGAGCAGGTAGGTTGGAATGTTGGATATCTTCAAAATTTGATGTATGTTCAAAATAATTCAGATTCCTTCAAAATTTTGTTTCTAGACAGTAAATTGGTGTCTGATCATGTCCAATGGTAAGGATATTCTATTTGGATGGTGTGCATCATTCGATGCAAATCAGAAATATTGGCATCATGGATGCTTCTAAATGCATATCATCTATCTTTTGATTTTTTGGTGCTATTGCATTAAAACTGATTACAGTGCAACCAAATTTTATAATGATACGGTACTTTAAAGGAAACTATAAGCAATATTAGCGTCTTTGTTTGGATGGTCATGGTAGTCTCCATGTACTTTAGCCTGATATGGAAACTAAAAATATACACAATGAGGAAAGTTATTTGCTTCTTCAACCTATTGTGCATTTGTTTTTGAATGCTGGTGGAGATTATAAATTCTTAAATGCCTATTGGATACATGTACTGAAATATTGTACTGTCAATTTAGATGGTACTGATGGGTGTGCTTTTTAGGTTATCTGGAAGACTGCAACCCTTTCTCGCACGTAAATTCATACTAAATTATTATTTTTTGAACATGTTTCCCCTCTTTGAATCTTCCTCCTTTCTTTATCCAGGTTCTAAAAACCACATGTCTGTTTTATATATTCACATCCCTATTTTTTGATTTATATTGTAATATAGATAAGATTTTTATTTATATATGCTCATTAGAATTATATTTTCTTCAGATCGTATATTTGGATTTTTATTGTATGTATGCATGTTTCCTCCAATTTTTTTACCGTTTTGTCTTTTAAGCGTATATTTACCTGCCATACTAGGGTCTGATGGGTTCAGCTAGGGTCTGATGAGCCAGAGTCTGACGTCGATCGCACCGAAGCAAATCACCACCTGGGCTCCTGTTGGCGTTGATCTCCCCAAAGCACCACCTTGGGTGACCGTTGGCCTCATCGGATTTCAAGGTGCTAATCTTAAATTTTTAGATTGCCAGCAACTCTTCCAATTTTGAGCTGTCATTTTGGGGAAGACGATTGATTTCAGGTCATCACTGGCTTTGAATTTTGTCAATTTTTATGCCTGATTTCTATGCCTTCAGGATCTCAATTTTTATGCCGTCAGGTCTCACGCCTTCTGTGCCTGATTTTGAAGGCTATTAGCAAAGAGGAAAATGTTGTATGTCAGCTGATAAGTATGATAAGCAGTGGTAATCTTCATTTTGTAAGTGGCATTTTACTTTTAAAACCTGCAATAATAGTAAGAAAATGGACAATGAAATGAATGTGTCCTGTTGCTGTCAAGAAATAGATGAAGGGAATAAACAAGCTGGCATTATACTTCAGATCCAATTTACACAACCATACAGATAATTAGATGGAAGATGTTGCCTTGAACAAAAAGAAGGGACAGATACATGGGGACCTTTAAGCCTTCATTAAATCTGATGTTTTATGCAGTCTTGGCGCACCTAGCCATGTGGCCTTGAGCGAAAATGACTTGCTCAGAAAAGAAGTTTCAATCATTGTACAAAAATAACTGTCTGATTGCAGGACCTCTCGCCACCTAGCACATTGGTCACTAAATTGGAGGACAATTTTACCCAGAATCTCAAGTCTATCAACAAATGTTGCATATCACACCATTTATCACATGCAGTGTACCAAACTTGTGGGTTCACCCACCAGAGTTTCATTGACAACAGATGAACATAAGATTGTATTAGTATTGATGTAGTTAGCTTGAGTACTCATTTCATGAATTTCTTTTCTTATATTTATCTCATGATGCAGGTTGAACAAGCATGTTTTGCTCTTTCTTCACTAGCAACAGATGTTACGTTGGCAATGCAGTTAATTAAGGCCGATATTATGCAACCTATTGAATTAGTTCTCAGATCAGTTGACCAAGAAGAGCTAATTTCTATCTTGCAAGTTCTGGTCCCCTTGGCTTTTTCCTCTGATAGTGTTGTTCATAAGATGCTAACTAAAGATGTCTTGAAATCTATGAAATTTCTCTGTGCCCACAAGAACGTAGAGGTATGCATTTTCGGCTCAAGTTAAGAAAGTTCAGTATATCTTCAGGTTTGTCAATTTTTCTCAGCTTCAGGTTTTTCTGTGCCTTTTGTTTGTCAATCGCTGGAACATGTGATTTCCTATTTTGTCAATTGTTTATCGATCGCTGGAATTGTTTATGTGGGCTACATGTTTTTGCACTAAAAATCCGATTTGGTTAGCCAAGGACATGAAACTCATGAATCTGAAAAATGAAAAATAAAATTAAATTCAATTGCATTGTCCTGAATAGTGTATACTTATTCCAAATCAATTATCCGCATATCATGTTTATTCTGGTTACTTTTGGTATTAGGCCATGCTTTGCGTTTTGTACACTTTGAGAGTTGTTTTCTCTGTATAAAACGACGAGGCATGTTAACAGGTCAGGATATGCACATACACACATAAAAATGCACGCGTTCGTGTGAATCTCACTGCTGGACACAACCAAGATGTGTAATACGTGGCTTAAATGTGTATCACTTTCAAAAGCATGGAGTTTTTGTCTTCACTTTTGTTTAATTTTTGAATAATTTTGGTTCAATGAAATATGTAATACGTGGCAGGAGAATTTAGAATCGTGTTTGCAAGTTATGGGACTCATTACAGACATTGTTTGTTGCATGTAGCATTTACTGGCGATCTCTTTACCCATGATGTTGTTTTGTGTTGAAATGTGTATTATTATTTTTGATTTTAACTGAAACATATAATCAAATATGTTGATTTTTCAGGATTCTTTTGAAAGTGATGACAGAGCAAGGAATCTTTTGCAGAATGTGTCGGCTTTGCTTATACACGAGGATTATTTCTTTGATATTACTCCGGAATCATCTACCATATGGTTTGTACTTAAGATTATTTGATACTTTGGTATTATTGCTTTGGTATTATTGCAATCCAGGGGTTATTTCTTTGATATTATTGCAATCTTTGGACGTAATATAGTCTGGAGTCTATTTAAATTTCTATTGGGGTAGAGCATGATATAAAAGTAGAACTTTTATGGTGAAAATATTTAATAGCTATATCATAATTAGTGACATCATTTTGAATATTTCAATGGAAAAAAGAGTGGTATGTTAGTTTCAGTTTTCTCTTTACGATAAGTTTTTTACTTTGTTGTGTGCAAACATGATTGTTTTCTTATGTGTCATCAAGAAAGTAAGATAACAAGTGACTAACATCCTTATGTTGAATCCAGGTGTTTCAATTTTTTTATGTAATGGATGTAAGATGGATTGATCCAAGATTGCATGGCATAGAAAAGCAGAGCTACACGACATTCAACAAATCAATTCAATTGGAGCCAAAGTTGTGGAAATTCACCTTTCATATTTACACAAGGAGCCTATTCTTAAGGCAAGACGATCAACTTCCTAAACATTATGGTGAAAGTAAACAAAAGTCCAAAATAGGAGCATAAATTTGACTTTTCCCAAATCCACAATGTATGGCGACTGAAACTTACATAAATCCTTCCTTGGTATTAAATTGATTTTAGAGCACAAGTGATCTTCTGTGAAATTCCTTCTTTGGTATTAAATTGAATGTTGTCATTTGATGCATTCTTTGTTATTGAGTTATTGGATGATTTAGGCTTCTTTGTGTCTTGGTAGAAAATTTTCTGAATGATTGTGACACTCTGATGCATTATAAACTTCTTTCAGGTCGATAAACATTACATATGCATCGACATATGCATCGAACATGTTGATTTAGGATATTCAGGCTTGATATTCATATTCAGACTGTTTGTTTTTGCATGTATGGAGTATCCATGCTTTTGAACTATGTTCAAGATATTCACATTGCCATACTCCTCTTAGCTAATAATGGTGTCAGGCATGTGCATTTCCAGGCATATACATTTTTCTTCTTCTTTTAACACTGAAATTTGTGTCATTCTGTATGTGTAGGGGCATTCAAATAACAGTTCTCAAAATATATTTGATGTTAATCTGGACGGTTGGTATTAACTACTACCCTAACCTTTAAAAATTGGCATAGGTATCAAGCCAATTATTTGAAATCAAGCCTGAGTCCAGTTTGTATTTTGTTAATTTTAAAATTTTCTTTAACCGATGTTGTAGAAGCTCGCATAATGGCGCCCATATACCGCTTTCCCGTGAGAACCTTTAAAGCTATGGTGAGCATGTTCTTTGCAGCAAATATGTTTTGCCCTCTTTATTATTTTTCGTTTGTTTAATTCAGGAACATGAAAGGATAACAAGCATGAGTCCAGTCATGTGTTTCGTTTAAAACCTAAAAAATTTCAAATCTTTATTAGTTTCAATTATGTTCTTGATCTGTGTGATTTTTTTCCTTTCTTTTGGCATAATATGGTTTGAGTGCTTTTGTTCTTGGGTTTGAATGAATTTGAGTCCAGTTTTCTTTTGGCAAAAAAAGTAATATTGTGGAGTTGAAGTATAATTTGTCATGTTAATATTGTGGAGTTGCTTTACATATTTTTGTGTGGCTATACTCAACTTATTGGTAATATTTAGGTGGTTGGGTTAAGGCTGGCATTGATTTCCAGATACAGAGCTTCTGTATGAACACAATCACCAAAAACTGGAAATGATTGGTTTCTGTATAAGCCCAACGAAGATGGTGATAATGGAATTATCAGGTAATGTGTTTGCTCATTTTTTTGGCAACTTGCTCATTTTTTGAATCTTCCATGTTTGGAGCAATTTTGTATTGAATATGCCATGTTTGCTTTTTTTTGAATTTTCCATGTATGTAGCAATTTTGTAGCTTTTTGAATCTGCCATGTTTTCTTTTTGAATCTGCCATGTTTGCTCATTTTTCCCATTTCATGTTGTGAGGATTTGCTCATTTTTTTGCAACTTGCTGATGGGTTTTCGTTGGGTTGCTTCTTCTGACAGGCTTTTTCACTTGCTAATTGGTTCTGGTTTTTTGTTATTTTAATGTCCACCAAATGAATAGATAGAGATTATAGGATATACATGAATCTGTGAGGGCAGTTGCCCCGTCAATTAATTGTCGGAGAAACTTGAGGTAAATAGATAGAGAGTATATGCCCATGATCTCCAGAGTTATCGTGCCGGTAAGATGATTATACCCCAGGTTTAACAATTGCATGTTCTTGCAGTTTCCCAGTGTCTTTGGTATCATGCTTGTGAAGTAATTTATATTCAGATAGAGTAAACTCAACTGGGTAAGGTTGCCAATCTCCGTCGGAATTTTCGCAGAGAAAAAATTTCCATACAGCTTCAACTTTATCAGATTCTGAAGGTTCCCTATACTGGCTGGAATAAGCCCTGCAACCATAGGGAAGAAACTCTGATTTTAGCACATATTTCGACTAACAGGAGCTACTGATGAAGCTTGATTACATGTGAGACGATTTTGACTGATTCTGAACTGGGTTAGTCCGACGAGGTTTGCAATCTCAGGTGGAATGCTGCCAGAGGAATGGTTGCCCATCATCCCTAACCATGTCAGTCATGTAGAGAGGTTTGCTATGGCATCAGGCAAGACGCCTCCAAGCATGTTGTTGCTCACATCAAGTATCTGCAAGTTTGTGCAGTTAACCAGACCAGTGAAGAAACTCCAATCTCCGACACCGTTGGCTTCAAGCTGATTATCACCTAGGATTAGGCTGTGCAGATTCTGTAATGATCCGAGGTTAGGAGGGATTGTGCCACTAAACACATTGTTATGGAGTTGAATACGTTGGAGTCCAGATGCGTTGGAGATGGACATGGGAATTGGCCCCGTAAACGAGTTCTCTAACAGCAACAGGCTATTGAGGTATGGAAGCATGCTTCCCATATCGGCCGGAAGTGTTCCTGTGAGGTTGTTGGTGTGAAGCTCAAACCGTGTGATGATAGACAGGTTCTATATGGACATGGGTACGTCATCCGACAGGTTGTTGCTCGATAGATCGAAAAAGGCGACAGACAATAGCATCCCCACGGACGAATGGATGCTTCCCGACAGGCTGTTATTCGATAGATCGGGATATGTGAGGGTGGAGATGTTTCCTATCGAAGGCGAAACGGCTCCTGTAAACATGTTCGTCAAGTCAATAATGGCGAGCGGCAAGAAGCTTGCCTTCTTGCCGGGATGTCCCCTTGGAGGATATTGCCCCTCAAACTGATGCTTTGAAGAGGGGAACAGTTGAGCAGGCAGGAGGGAGGTCTCCTTCGAGTGTGTTCCTGCTCAAGTTGATTTGTATTTTATTGTTTGAAACAATGGAAACATGGGAAAGAAAGAAAAACAATTGATATGGACTCTATTCAATTAATTGTTGTGTCCAATGGTTACTTCTCAATGTTTCATGTATCATTTTGTTGATTACAATTTGCTCTCCAGTTTAAAATGTAGAGTTATTTTCATACCATGCGAATTACACTTCCAAATTATAAATGGGTTCAATAGTGACACAGTCTATTTTAAATCTTGCGTTTATTGCTTAAATACAAGAAATGTGTACAAAATTATGTTGATTTTACCAATAACATTTTGATTAAAGTCCCTAAACCCAATACCAAACTACCGGTTCTTCTTACATATATAATAGATTCAAAATTAGTAATGCATTAATCTATTTATTTATATAATTTTCAAAATAACTGGATGTTAATCTCAATCCATATCGAAGGAAACATGAAAGGGGTTCACTTTTACAAGACCATATACACATGTATTGAGGTATTGAAAGGGTCCGAAAAAGAAAATCAAATGTTTTTTAAGTTTTACAACCATCTATATTACATTTGACAACTGAAACATGTTGATAGAAAAAAGGCTGAGATTCCATCTTGAAAAATAAACAGATTGGATGAGATTTTATTAAACTTTTGGGAGGGGAACATAAACTGGAAAACAAAGAGACATGCAATCAATAGAACCATCTTTCCATAAAGGGCAATCAATTTTTTTGGAAACGAAACCCCATGTTCCCGCATCCTATACACGTGCCCCTTTCCACATCAATCCACAGCAGTCAACAGAAGCACAAAACATTTAATTTCTCATTAATTTACTCACTATCCAACTGTCGCTGGGTTGCAACTTGCAAGTCGCTGGGTTGTGAGGATTTCTGACGTGTGAGCATGGAGTCACAAGTATGGCTAAAGTGGCACCGCACCGAATTTGTTCTTCTATGTCGAATACGTCGAATTTGTTGTCCCATGTCGAAGGCGCCTGCGCCGAACCAGCACAGAATTTGTTGGCCCGTGCCCGCGCCTAAGGCACCCGCACCATTTTTTACGCTAATTTGTTATTTCGCGCCATATGCACCCGCGCCGAAATTGTTGTTCTACGTCGAATTTATTGTTCTGCGCCAAAGGCGCCTGCGCCGAATTTGTTGTTCTGTGTTAAAGACGCATGTACCGAATTTGTTGCTTCGCACCGAAGGTGCCCACGCCGAAGGCGCCCGTGTCGCTAAATATTTTTACTCTAATTTGTTGTTCTTTTAAATTTTGACTCTGTAATAATTTTTTGGGGAACAAAGATTCGTAAGGTAAAATCTTAAATGAACCGTGCCCGCGGGCACGGGTTATGACTAGTATATATATATATATATATATATATATATTATTCATTCATAAAGAATCAGACAGTGGAGGCAAAATACCGCATATTCGTAATTGAAGCATGATAATCTAGGGGTCAACCAAGGACATGTATATAAATCAGAATCACAACGTAGAAGCATACCAAACAGCTAGTCACGACATATAACTCACATAAAAGCAAAGTGAACCTACGAAGCATGAAATGCAGTAGGACTCGGCTTCCAAGGGTTATTGAAAGTGATTATCGTAGCTAAGCTGTGTGTGTGTGTGTGTGTGTGTGTGTGTGTGTGTGTGGTTCAGTGGCAGTTCATCATGTGGAGTCATCTCTAGAAGAGGGAGAATAAAAAAGAAGGAAAGAAAAAGAAAAACACGATGAAAACGACTCAAAAACGATGAAAAAGACACAACTTACGCACAGAGTGCGACTCCCCCAAGATGAATCTTGCATTGCCCTCAATGCAATAATAGTTAATACTGGAGGGCAACGGGAATGGGAGGGAAGTACGCACCGACACAAAAAGATGAAAAATATGAAAGACACACAAGACGAAAATAGGAACATAAAGAAAATAAACACTCAAACTAAATATATAACACACATGCACCCAAACACATATAACAGGCACACAACAAAGACATGACATGACAACATGCACATAAATTGATTTCCCCCAAGCTGAACATGACAATGCTAAAGAAAAGATTTGATCGTGAAGAATCAGAAAAATGATCTAGGGGAAAATCGAAAAAAACGCGAAAATCAAGATGCATTAGGGGTGGGCTCCTCATCCTCCTCGGAAGAGACCTGAGGGCTTTGGACGGGAGAGGTGAAAGGTGTGCAGAGAAGTGGGGAAGGATGAGGAGATGGAGGATGGATGGGAGATGTGGTGGTGTGAATAATGGGTGGTGTGTCGGTGGTGACGGGGGATGGTAAAGAAGCGGCGATCGATGAGGTGGGGGTGGGTAATGATTTCAAGCACACAACTAATTTCTTGCGACGCGAGTATGCGGTGGTGAAAGATGTGAAAGGTGGTGGGGGTGTAGGATCGACGGTAGTGGTCGTGGGTGGAGAAGAAGTGGAAGGCGGAAGGGATGATCGCCTAGGAGGGGATGGAGGTGATGGGGGTGGAGTAGGTGGAGGATGACCGTGAATGTGTGTAAGAATGCGGAGAATGGTGGCCACATTTTGCTCGAGTGCGAGGAAACGTGGATGTGAAAAGAAAGAATAGGATGGGTCCGAGGAGGTAGAAGAGGATGTGCCAGCGCACAGAGCAGCCAGCTCAGCCTCAAGAGCAAGGCGATCAGAGGTGGCCTGTCGAACAGCAGAGGTGGTGCCGGTGGTAGTGGTCGTGCCGGTACCGGAGGCTAGGCCTAAGAGGGCCGTAGTGAGTGCCTCAGAAGAAACAGAGACAGCAGCCAGGGTGGTGACCCTAGGGCCAGCCCCGGGGTCCTCCCTGAACGCAGGGATATCCTGCCGAAGTGGGCTGTAGGGGATGGTGGTCGAGGTGTGTCAGGGAGTGGAAACTGAAGATGTAACCCCCTACAAACTATGGATCAGGAGGACACGACCAATCTGCCTCAAGATGAATAGCCATGCGGCCAGGATTAGGCAGAGTGGTGTATGAAGCAGGGGGTGGCCGTAGTAAAAATCAAAACGATCGTTGCCATACGGTCGGATCATGTGGGTGTGCCTCAGGACATCAAGATTTAGATAAGTAGATCCTGGGGCACTCGGAAAATCGGGGAGGATAAGGATGCTGAACGGGGGGTGTAAGTAAATGAGAATAATGAGGCCACCACATCAATATTTACCCCTTGCCTGCACGGCTAATATCAATGAGCTTTTGAATTAGCCACGCAGCGACGTTAATGCGTACGCGCGGGGCCTCGAAGGAAATCCCGTCAACACCGGGAATGAATGGAAAGTCATCGCCCAAAGGATGAATATGTCAGGGATAGTCACAGTACCGGACTCATCTCTAGGGAAGAAAGCACTCGATATGATGCGGTGGGCAAGACAGAATACTGGGTGGATGATGGAAGAGGCCTTGGCCTTGCCTCGAGGATATTGATCGTGAAGAGTGAGGCGTCCCCAAAAATAATCGACGTCGAAGTATGCATGAAATTCATAGGGATGGATATGGCCTTCGAGAATTGGGAAACCGAAAATGTTATTGGTGGTGTTCAAATGGGTACGGAAATTTCGGTTTCGGAGGCGAAAATCGATAATTGACCCATCCTCAGATTTAAGAGTCGAGAGGAATTCGAGTGTGACGGAGGGGTAAGATGGTGCATAGGAGTTTAAGAAACCTAGCCAACCTAAGTTTGCAAATAAGGACTCGACTCCGGAGAAAACTTCGAGATCGATTAGGGTTTGACTATGGGCAAACTTAGTGGCCAAGTGAGATCGTTGGTCGAGTCGAGTATAAAAATCTTTGTGTTCCATACTCATGAAACAGATTCCCTGTGGCCCCATCAGTTGGTCCACAATGGAAATGATGGGTTGAGGTGGTGGTCTGGTAGGTGCAGGCGGAGGAGCATGTGCATGCTGTAAACGTGTGGATTTGTGTCTCTTGTGAAACATCTCCTCTTCCTCTATGATGCGCTTACCCTTGTCTTTATCCTTAGCCATGATTATATGGCGATGTAATGTGATATGCAAGATTATTGAATGCACACAATCAACGACAATGAAGAAAAATGCAAATACTTGGGCAAAGTAAAAATAGAGCTGAGGAGTGAGTGTACCCAGTAATGCAGTGAGTCCAAGCTCCCGAAAGATCCTACGCCGTACGATGGAGGGATTTCGGGAAGCCTCCGCACGTCAATCCAACAAGGGATGAGATTTCGAAAATCTTAGGGCTAGGGCTAGGGTTTGGGCGGGTTTGGGGATTGAACGTGGTTGACGGAAGGTTCGAAAGGTCGGAGAGTGGTGGGGGAAGTGGGGAAAAGAAAATGGGAGTAGTGGGAGAGAGGAAGAGATCGTTTGATGGAAAAGGGGAAATGAACCGCTCGGAAGAGAGTGAGGGATCAAGTGAAATGAAATCGGGTGAAGGGGGGTTATTTACAGGGTTAGGCGAACCGATCGGTTGAGATTTCAACCGATCGGGTTGGTCATCTTCGAAAATTTCTTGCGGATCAACAGCTACAGGTGAACTGATCAGGTGAGATTTCACCCGATCGGTTGGCCGCTCTTCAAATTTCCCGAGAGCTCTATACTCTCCACCCGGTCTGCCACACGATCGCAGCTTTTATCAACCGATCGGTTGATTTTACACCAAAATTCCTGAGAGCTCTGTTGTCATCGCCCGATCTTCCATTGCATCATCCGCATGTGCCACCCGATCTGTTGGCTTATGTGCTGATACATGGCCATCTTCAGACACGGCCCACCCGATCGATTGATGCTTGAACCAATCGGGTGGGGGCAATTTCCTGCATAGATACAAAAAGTTGTCTAAGTCCCCCAACGAAAAATCCCCATAATGAAATTTATTCACTAAAACTAGTAAACTAATCCTATAAATAATGACAAAAGTTCAGAACATGGGTTGCCTCCCATGAAGTGCTGTTGTTTATAGTCGTTTGCTCGACTCCCGATATATGATGTTCATGGGGGATTGTACGGGTGATGCCCAACGTTTGGCATCCTTTCAGCTTTTAGAGCAGGGGCTCTCGTTGTTGACAGTGGTGAAAGATGAATTGTCTCAACAACTCTCCAGCTAGTGATGTCTGGGGCTTTTCCCTCATGTTGGCATCAACTGCCACACTTCTAAGGATCCGTACTTCATCAGCTGTGACCTCCAGAGGCCCTTTTCCTTTGCCCTTTATCAGAGCAACCTTCTTATATCCTAGGAGAGTCATCCGGGAGACACACACTCCTTCAGCTACATCTTCTCTTTCCAACCCAATGTGCTCCTCAATGCCCTCTAAGCTATCGGGGGGGAGGTCCTTGAGAGAACTTCCCAAGATCCAGCCTCAACGATTCTTTCTTCCTCGACTTCCAGTAGATGACATCTTTGTTCCTCCGACGGAGACTTCATTGACAAAGCTAAGTCAAACTCGACTTTCTGATCTCCCACATTTAGGGACAGCTTCTGACGTGTGTGTATATTTTATATATTCACGCACGTCTTCTTTGTGTTTTTCCGTTATTCTCCGCCGTCCTGTATCCGTTTTCTCGTGTTTTCTAGTTTTCTTTCACTTCTCCTTGTTTTTTGTGTGTTTGCAGGAGATCACCAGTGTAGGGGACCTATAATGAAGATATCATAAGTCCCCGAAGCAATGGGAGGAGTCACACGCGATCCAGGGGGTCAAGCGACCGAGATTGCTATCTTGCAGCCCCCCACCCGATCGGCTGGATACAGCCAACCGATTGGGTGATGCACGCGTGCACGACCCAGACAGCAGCTGAAGCAATGTGAGCATCAACCGACCGGTTCGACGATCGGTTCAGACCAACAGGCTTCTCGGGAAATTGAAGCTGAATTCCAACCGATCGAGTGACCTTCACCCGATCGGTCCATCTGTAGCCGATTCCCCCAAGAGACGACCCAGAGAGCTCACCCGACGGCCAGCTGACCGTGCCAAAACGTCGCAAGTTTCTGTATTTTGGGCGACGTTTCCAATCGATCGGTTGATTTATCAACCGATCGGTTCACCTGATGACCGCAAGATCCAAACGACGAGCCGTTTGCGCCAACCGATCGTGTCACAAGACCGGGTGAAGTTTCTGAAGACCGTAGCCGAAGCACGTAGCAGCTCACCCGATCGGATGATTCTTCAACTGATTGGGTGACGTCGTTTTCTATATATAGAAGCCCTAAGTTTTCAGAAACGAGAGCTATGTATTTTTCTGTCTTTTTTCCCTATTGTGACGGCTGGAATTTTATCTTTATTTGTAAGTGTTCTGATCTTTATGAAACTTTGATATTATCTTAATAGCATTATTACTATCGCATTTCAATTGCCTGATTATGATTTTAATGGTCGATTTTCATTTAGATTGCTTTTTAGCTATAATGTGTGAGTAGTTCCCAAATCTGGGATTTTGGTGGAAACCCCTTCGTGGGTTCTCCCTAATGCGTCCATAGGACTAGGATATCGATAGGGAATAGGAATCTATTGGTTACGCGGGGTGTTTTATTGTCATCGGCGTGAAAAAGACCGCCTTTGACCGTTGGGCCAAGGGTGAATAACTTGGCGGTTGACTCCCTAGACATAGCTCGTGCCTTAGCGTAGACATCGAATCCGAGCGCGCGGGAGCGGTAGGATGAGATGTTGGGAGTTATCGTTGTGAGATTAGTGCTCTCGGAGATGGTCAGTGTTAATAGATATGGAAATACCCACTGACCGAACCCGGGTAGTCCGACGTATCATCCTGGGCACCGACCGGAATATCGGGCCCATGGGACGCTGGTATCACTCTTAAAGGAAACGTATCACCACTAAACCCTAATTCCGATCTTTATCCTATCTGTCGATCGTACTAGCGAGAACACATGATAGGGTGGAAACCGAAGTCCCAGGTTTCCCTTTATATTGTTTAACCTCATATTTACATTTCATGACAACCCATCTATCGATTCGGGCTAGCTCACCCCTAGAGTGAATTGGTTCCTTTATGACACAAGCACAACCACGCCTCCTTGTGTTCGACCCCCAAGCCACACTACAACACCGTGTGCTTGCGGTACAAATATTTTAAAACTGGTATCCCCACATCATATTGCACACTTGCATGACCTTAAACTCCACGCTTTCTGGGGGGACGTCAAGCTTTATGGCGCCGTTGCCGGGGAGGCAACGTGCTTGTTATTTTTAGATCTTTTGAACCCTTGAGTCTGGCTCACATCTCTATCTCGCGATAATTTTTGCATTCTTCTTTTTCATTTTTATTTTCTTATTTTTATTTTCTATTATTTATCTGTTTCTTTCCCACTTTTGCTTCACGGGTGTTTGTTTCTTTTAATGTGCAGGAACACAAGGAGTCTTGATGACTTGATTCCTGTTGATCCTGAGATAAACGCCACCCTAAGGCGTCTGGCCGCAGAAAAGAGAAGAAGAGAAGAGTCTGATGCCATGGGGGAGAATACCCAACCGCATAAATCCCTGCTGGAGTACTCGATGCCATCCATCGAGTCCACATCCTCTATCCGACCACCTGCTATTACGGCACAGAGCTTCGAGCTTAAGCCGTCTTTTTTGACGTGGATCCAGCAAGATCAATTCTCTGGCCCTATCGAACATTTGGACTCCTACTTAGAGAAGTGTGACACATTCCTGATTAATGGAGTCACAACTGAAGCAATCCGTCTGAAGTTATTCCCTTTCTCTCTACGGGATAAGGCCAAGCAGTGGCTTAGGGGAAAGGACCCGAACACCTTCAACACCTAGGAGAAGCTCTCGAATGCGTTCTTGACTAAGTTCTTCCCTCCGGGGAAAACGATGAAGCTGAGGAGTGAGATCTCCTCCTTCTCCCAGGCCAGCCACGAGTCCCTGCATGAAGCTTGGACGAGATACAAAGAAATGCAGCGGAGATGCCCTCATCACGAGCTTCCTAAGTGGCAGATTATAAATCTGTTTTATAATGGATTGAGGGACAACTTGAAGTCTTTGATGGATGCAGCGGCTGGAGGCTCTTTTATGTCTAGGAGTGAAGAAGATGCCGGACAAATTCTTGAAAACATGGCATCGAACAATGAGCGGTGGTGTGACGAGCGAGCCACACCTAGATCTGGGGGTATCCATGTTGGATATGGAAGACATAAATACACCCATGAGGGGATGTATGAGGGTATACGGACCTCAGATGTCGCGTGCACGAAGGCGTGTGCGAAGGGAACCTTTTCTCGTGTGAAAAGGACCACTCGATAAGTGGAAAAAGCCACTCGATAAGTGGAAAAGGCCACTTTATAAGTGCAAAATGGCACTTGATAAGTGGATAAAGAAGAAGATAAATGAATGTGCTAATATAGGCTAATAAGCTTATAATTGGTTATTTCCTACAATAACCACCCCTAAAGCATATAAATAGGACCCAAGGGTAAGGCATTCATTCACACTTTCCATGCCATAAGTTTGCATAAGGCATCTTATGTTCTTCTTCTCCCTTCCATTAAAATCCTCTTCTAGTTAGAGATTTAGGCGGTGAAATTCTGCTTCGATCCTCCGTGACGAATTATCGACCGTTGTGGCAAATCCGAGGGCGAAGTTCCGAGATTACCGTGCCGCGTACGCAAGCGTAATTCTCAACTTCATTTATCGATCCTAACGTTGTTTTGACAGGATCCTACATTGGTATCAGAGCCATACGGGTTCGGCCCGGTCAAACCGCCGCCCTGTCGAACCGATGAATGAGGCGTTGTCTTTTTCACGAATGGGTATCCTACCATTACGGATATGGTAGGAACGCTTCATGACGGAGAGAACGCAGCGGTTGTTCTTTTCACGTTAGGATATCCTACCATTACGGATATGGCAGGAACTCTTCGTGACGGGAAGAACCGACCGTTCACGTCGTCAAGCTCGCACTCTTATGGATGCCGAGTCTCCATTCATTGGGAATGTGAACTCTCTTCATGTGGAGCGTGTAGTTTACGAATTTTAAAGTATGTTATTTTTCATTTTTGGCACACGGCCATTAGAAGATAACTACTTTCTCGACGAACGGGTGCTTCATCGAGGAAGATGATGGTAGTTATCTCCATCGGAGAAGATAATTTTTGGTGCATTATTACCATGGCCAAATGGGCTATGAAGGCAATGCACCCCCCTCCCCATGCGGAGGGGGTTGGCTACGGCCAATAACCACCACGGCCACCCCTCCGGCGGGGTGTGCGGCAACCCCATACAAGGGGGTGGCCGGCCATGGCCAAAGGGCCATGGCCGGCCACGGCCAGGCCGGCACTGGCCGGCCACGGCCAGGGCCAGGGGGCCCTGGCCATGGCCAGGCCAGGGCAAGAGGGCCCTGGCCAGGCCAGGGCCGGCCCTGGCCGGCCCTGGCCGGCCCTGGCCGGCCCTGGCCGGCCTCGGCCAGGGCCAGGGAGCCCTGGCCGGCCTCGGCTAGAGGCCAGGGCCCTACCGACCCTGGCAGAGGCCAGGGCCGTTGCCCTGGCCTTAGGCCAGGGCCTGGCGGGCCCTGGCCAAGGGCCAGGGCCCTGCCGGCCCTGGCAGAGGCCAGTGCAGAGCCTGTCCGGCCCTGGCCTCTGCCAGGGCCATGGCCGGCCTTGGCAGAGGCGAGGGCTAGGCCCTGGCCGGCCTCGGCCAGGGCAGAGGCCCTGGCCGAGGGGCCAGGGCCCCTGGCCGGCCAGGGCAGAGGCCCTTGGCCGGCCCTTGGCCAGCCTCGGCCAGGGCAGAGGCCCTGGCTGGGAGGAGTGCAGATCATTGGTTGGTCGACCAATCTAGGAGTTTTGGTCGACCAATCCGGCAAAAGGCCTTGGTCGATCACGAACATGCTGACTAGCCCATACAGGGTGGCAAAAGGCTTTGGTCGAACACGAATGTGCCGACTAGCCCATACGGGGCTAACGACAGTCGTCTGCAGCGAAATTCTCCCATACGGGGGGAAGCGCCTGGATCCATACGGGAACCGGCGACAATGGCTTTCTGAAAAATCCCCTCATGGGGATCCGGCCTTGGCATGGCTACGGCTCATTCCTGGCAAATGGCCAGGAAGTGCCAAATATTTCGCTAGTATTATAAGGGTACTAAGTCGAAATATACAATTTTGAAAAATACATTTCATACGTTTTGAAAAATACGTTTTTAAAAAACGCTTTTCCGCTGCGAAGTACTATAAGAGTACTAACATTTGATAAAGTGATGGGGAAATATTGGAAGTTACTCTAGATGGTGATTGGAAACGAAGTGACCTTTCCGATTCTAGGGTAACATTTTCAGTATTTTTCGAAAGTAACTTATCAAATTATAAATGTCGTTCCAAGTGGGAGTTGAAATTAGAACTATCCAAATGGGATATTCTATTATCACTTCAAATGGGAATTATATTTTAAGAATTTTTCAATACAATGTTTTTGATCAAACCTTCGGTTTTGTGTCTTTTGCAGCATTTTAAAAGTAAAATGTCTTCCGCTTCAAAGAATATCGTCGCTGAGTTAAACATAGGTGAAAAAATCAACGGCGATAATTACAAACTTTGGTCCATCAAGATACAATACGTTTTAGAGGAGCAAGAAGTGCTCGAAACTCTAAAGAACGTAATAATTGAACCCGAGTCGGTCACTACGGCCCAACACAGACGAGACAAGGAAGCTTTTGATGCTTGGTCTCGGAAGAACAAGATAGCACGCATTACGTTATTAAGCAGTATGGCTGATGACATAATACGCATCTTCCGAGAGCATGACTTAGCCATGGACATATGGTCCAAGCTTGATGAAAAGTTTGGTGGCACATCGGTGTCCAAACTTCGCGCCTTAACTATAAGATTTGATTCATACAAGAAACGTCCAGATCATTCCATGGGGAAACATCTGCGACATATGGCGAATCTTATCTCAGAGTTAAAGGATGCGGGTCATGTGCTCACTGATGAGCAACAAATCCAAGCAGTCATACGTTCCCTACCAAATGGGTGGGACCAAATGAAGATGCATCTCACTCACAATGAGAGCATCAAGACCTTCAGCGATGTTTCCAAGCACCTCGAATTAGAGGAAGAGCGGCTTGCGGCTGCCAAGGCAAGTGCAGAAGTGCACATGGTTGCTAGTTCCTCACACGGGGGAAAGAAAAGGAAAGATCGTTTGAAGTCTACCAATGAACGTAATAAGCAACCTGAGTCTACCAAGAAACCCAAACATAAGGGTGGGCACAAGAAATGGCACAAGAAGAAAGACTTAAAGAGGATCAAGTGCTTTAAGTGCAACAAGCTCGGTCACTATGCTCGTTCGTGTACTAGTGGAGGCGACGAGGTAACTTGTAAATATACTAGTTACATATGTGTTTCTAGTTCAATATTTATTGTGGAATCTAATCCATTTTGGATAATTGATTCAGGTGGCACCGACCACATAGCAAGGGACAGACGGTCCTTCGTGGAGTATCACCGGATACCCCAAGGAACGAAGTGGATCTATGTAGGAAACAACACACGTGTTGAAGTGAAAGGCGTTGGGACTTGCAAGCTAGTCTTGGACAACGGCCGCATTCTCCTACTTCATGATGTCCTCTTCGCTCCAAATATTCGAAGGAATATAATTTCTGTAGTCTTGTTAATGGGTCTTGGCTATAACTGGTTTTTTCATGATTGTAATGTGGACTTAAGTTGTAATAATACTCTTATTGGTACTGGGTTTTTATTTAAAGGATTTATTGTAATGAGTACAATGTATGATTCCTCGTGTAATGAAAATTTCCTTATTGCAAATTCTAAGACTTATGAGTCTGATGTGATTTTTTGGCATGCAAGGCTTGGTCATATTGGACCAACGCGTATGGATAGACTTGCCAAACGTGGCCTTCTATCCAATGTTTCAAAGGTTGAAATGTCGACCTGCGAACATTACCTAGTGGGGAAATCTTGTCGCAAACCGTTTGGAACCGGCACAAGGGCTGAGGTTCCATTACAGCTTATCCATTCGGACATATGTGGTCTGATGAATGTCAAGACAAGACGCGGGAAGTCATATTTCATCACTTTTATTGATGATTTCACCCGATTCGGACATATCTATTTGATATCCCACAAAAGTGATGCATTGTCTTGCTTTAAAAACTATATGAGTTTAGTGGAGAATCAATTAGATCGCAAGATTAAGGTCTTGCGAACCGATAGGGGCGGTGAATATCAATCAACATGTTTTAAGGAACTTTGTGATGAAAAAGGCATAGTACATCAGGTAACTATGCCTTATACTCCTCAACAAAACAGTGTCGCAGAAAGGAGAAATAGGACTTTAATGGAAATGATCCGTTCAATGATGGCACAAGCTAACTTGCCAATCACCTTTTGGGGTGATGCATTATTGACGGCCGCTTTCATTTTAAACCGCGTACCCTCGAAATCAGTTAGCTCCACTCCTTATGAGTTGTGGAACCAAAGGTCTCCTGACTTAAACATTTTGAAACCTTGGGGTTGTGCATCCTACGCACATATTTCCTCCCATAAGTATGGCAAACTTGGGCCAAGGGGAAGGAAATGTATCTTTATACGATACACAGAAAACTCCAAAGGTTATGTTTTTGTTAGTCAGGAAGACAATGGTGGGCTAATTGAGTTTGATTCGAGGGATGTCACTTTCTTGCAAAACGAGTTTCCAAGACAGGGCGAGATAAGTCAGGACTTATCTCTATTTGAGATTTATGATCAAGAAGGATTACCTCATTCGAGTGGGAGAATTCTTGGTGAAAACAAAAATACGTTTCAACCTTCACCAATGGATTATACGAATGACGATTATCCTATTCCATACGGGAATAATGATCCAAGTGGGAGCAATTCTAACGACATTCCAAGTGGGAGTGATATTAGAATTGATCTAAATTCGAGTCAACAAGGACTTGAAGAATCTCAAATACGACGTAGTAGTCGTACAAGGTTGGCTCCTCTAAGATTTGAGGATGAATTTCTGCAAACCGTTATGACTTTACTGTAAGAAGATGACGAGCCTGCTACTTTCAAACAGGCCATATCTTGCCCTGCTAAAGACAAATGGATGGAAGCGATGCAAGAGGAGTTAGAATCCATGAAAGTTAACCAAGTCTGGGACTTAGTTGACTTACCCAGAGGACGTAGAGCTATTGGGAACAAATGGGTTCTCAAGATCAAGCATAAGGCTGATGGCTCTATTGACATATATAAAGCTCGCCTTGTCGCGAAAGTTTTTACGCAACAGGAAGGGATAGACTACGAAGAGACCTTCTCACCTGTTGTTCGTTTTACCTCGATTCGCCTGATTCTGGCAATGGTAGCTTGCGTAGACCTCGAATTACATCAAATGGATGTAAAGACTGCCTTTCTCAATGGAGAATTAGACGAGGAGATCTATATGGAACAACCAACAGGGTTTGTAAAAGAAGGAAACGAACATAAGGTTTGTAAACTTCTTAAATCCATATATGGTCTTAAATAATCCTCGAGGCAATGGTATATACGATTTCAAGAAGTTGTCTTATCAAATGGTTTTACCATGCTTGATGAAGATAACTGCGTGTATATCAAGAGGATTAAAAGCAAGTATGTTATCATGTCTCTATATGTAGATGACATTTTAATAGCCGGAAATGACTAGGGCTTTGTGATGGATATCAAGGCTTGGCTTTCATCAGTTTTTGAGATGAAAGACATGGGAGAAGCCGCATATATCCTTGGAGTTAAGATTTCAAGGAATCGTTCGAAGAAACTTCTTTCTCTTTCACAGGAGACTTATATAAAGAAGGTTCTAGAACGATTTAATATGCAGGACTGCAAGTCCATTGATACTCCTATAAGCAAAAGCGATAATTTATGTCTGAAATCATGTCCTAAGAACCAAAAGGAGAAAGAGATTATGGAAAAAGTTCCATATTCCAGTGCAGTTGGTAGTCTTATGTACGCTATGATGTGTACAAGACCAGACATCTGTTTTTCCGTTGGAATGGTAAGTCGTTACCAATCCAACCCAGGGCAAGTACACTGGAAAGCGGTTAACAGGATAATGCAGTATCTCAAAGGAACTGCTGACTTTGCTTTATGCTATCAAGGAGATGCCTTGAGGCTCGAAGGCTACACTGATGCTTATTGGGCGGGTGATCTCGATGAGCAATGATCGACCTCAGGATATGTTTTTCTACTCGGATCTAGTGCAATATCCTGGAGTAGCAAGAAACAATCCTGCATCGCACTTTCAACTATGGAAGCCGAGTTTGTAGCATTTAGCATGGCAGTCCAAGAGGCTGTTTGGCTTAGGAAATTCTTAGACAGGCTAATTGATGCAAGTGACTCAGGTGATGTACCTATACACAGCGACAGTAAAGCATCTATAGCTTATGTCAAAGATCCTAAATTTCATTGTAAGACCAAACACATTGATATCCGCTACAAATTTGCAAAAGACTATGATAAGACCAAGAAGGTGGACATAAGGTACATATCTACGCATGAGATGATAGCGGATCCGCTCACGAAGGCGATCCCCAGAGATGTGTTTTACAAACACTTATCATCCCAAGGATTGCGTAAGAGCTGAGTTGTACCAATGTAAATTCCCATGTCTGTAAATGATCAAATTTAATAAAAGAATATGTTCTTTTTCAAACATTGCATATGAATTTCTTGAGAAATGTTTGTGTACATTTTTGAAATCTCAGCTATACTTTCTAGTATGTCGGACAGATTGAGGTTGGCTCTCTCACATGAGCAACCGCCTTATTCTATCAGACGGATAGAATAGAGATGAGACCTGTTTAAAGTCAAAATCATCAGACAGATGATTTAGAGTCATGACTTAAACAAAATGGTCGCATGAAAGATCTGCATCATATGGATGCTTACAGAAGATCTAAGAGGATTTTGAAATCCTATCTGTCTAAATGCGGGATGTGAGTCCAAAGGATTATTTGAGTAGAAAAAGGGACTCAAAGTCAGACATTGTGGTGTCTGATCATCATCCTTACAACATCATTGAGACATACACTCCCTGGGAAAGGAGCGATGTTGTAATACGTATTCATACTACGTATGCATTTTTTTGACCATTGGGTTAGAATAGTAAATAAGTTTACTATTATGTGAGACCCAAAGACCATATGGGTCTTAATTCATTACCCTTATGGACTCTAATTGGTTCCTTTAGATTTGACCGGGTGATTGCTATCTTAGCATGTTACTTATGGACTATGGTTAATTCGGTCCGGCGGGGCATGTTAGAAAAGCAAGTCAAGTCAAGATCGAAAGGATCGCAAGAAGAGGAAGATTAATTTCGCATTCACATTTGGACTTTAAAGATTCAAAGCTGGCCAGCCAATTGCAATCCAGATGGGATTCAATTGTTGAATATAAAGTATAAGAAATGTGAAGAAATAATCTAGGGTAAAGCATGCGTTGATCTACTCAACTTTGCACCTTGAGGAGTGTTGTGTATCTCTAACAAGTGCACAACAGCAGACTCTATGCGTATGACAGTAACACGGCCTATTTCTCGGTATGATAAACAGAAGAGTTAGAGGAAAATAAGTTTCCTTACAATCCCCTCAAGTGTGAGTGGGAGATGTTGGATATGGACGACATAAATACACCCATGAGGGGATGTATGAGGGTATACGGACCTCAGATGTCGCGTGCACGAAGGCATGCGCGAAGGGAACCTTTTCTTGTGTGAAAAGGACCACTCAATAAGTGGAAAAAGCCACTCGATAAGTGGAAAAAGCCACTTTATAAGTGCAAAATGGCACTTGATAAGTGGATAAAGAAGAAGATAAATGAATGTGCTAATATAGGCTAATAAGCTTATAATTGGTTATTTCCTACAATAACCACCCCTAAAGCCTATAAATAGGACCCAAGGGTAATGCATTCATTCACACTTTCCATGCCATAAGTTTGCATAAGGCATCTTATGTTCTTCTTCTCCCTTCCATTAAAATCCTCTTCTAGTTAGAGATTTAGGCGGTGAAACTCTGCTTCGATCCTCCGTGACGAAGTATCGACCGTTGTGGCGAATCCGAGGGCGAAGTTCCGAGATTACCGTGCCGCGTACGCAAGCGTAAGTCTCAACTTCATTTATCGATCTTAACGTTGTTTTGACAGGATCCTACAATCCACAGGGTCGAGGACGTCGACAAATTATCCAGCAAGTTTGACTTGTTGTCGACCCAGATCTCAGCGCTGATGGTAGGAGCCGGTAGTGCCGGTACACAACATATTGCGGCTGTGGAAGCAGAAGTCATGGGGGACTTCGAGGGTGGTGACATCTTGCCACCAGTGGACCAAGCGAGCGCACTATTCTACAATCCCATGGGACATGCGTCGTATCGACCACGTACTAGCTCCAATCCGGCATACTCTCCAAATAACCGAAACCACCCCAATCTTAGCTATCGGGCGCCTTATCAGCAACCGTAACCACAAGTATATCAGCCGCCTAGGCAACAGCAGCAACAGTTTCAGCAGCAGCAGCCCCCACAATCATACCAGCAGTACCCCCCAAGGAACCAGCAGCCCATGCAGCAGTAGCAGCCGTATGGCCAATAGAGAGTCGTCTCCCCAGTTGAGTCCCTCTTAACTCAGTACATTTCGAACCAGGAGAAGATAAATTTGAAGCTGGAAATGTGGCAGAGGACCCTCACTGACCAAGTAACCCTGCTCGGGTTGCAGGTGGCAAACCTTCAAAGGTCGCAAAATCAATTGCCGCCACAACCGGAAGTGAACCCGAGGGGGGCTAATCAGTATTTGGCACTAATGCATGAACATGCGAATGTGTCCGCTATCGTCTTGAGAAGCGGAACACAAATTCCTACAAGAGTGCCCGCCTAGGAACCTGAAGCACCGTTGGTCGTAGAGTGACCAATTGAAAAAGTTAATGACAACGTCGCTTCGTCACCAAAGACTACAACTCCGGAGGGAGTCCCTGAAGAGGAGAAGAAGAAGGACGAGGAAGCGAGCCTCAAAGTATTCAAGCCCGTTGTGCCTTTTCCACAACAACTTGCCCAAGCAAAGATAGACGAAAAGTACGACAAATTCTTTGCCATGGTTAAGGATCTAAGCTTGCAAATCCCCTTCCTCGATGCTATTGAGACAATTGCCTCATACACAAAATTTTTACAGGATTTGGTGACGAGAGAGACCATGAAGGAAAAGGTCGTTCTAACGGCGGAATGCAGTGCTCTCATTCAGAGAGTGAATCCACCCAAGCTAAAAGATCCGGGAAGTTTCTCCATCCCTTGTTCGATTGGAAAAGTGAAAATCCATAGGGCGCTCGTGGATTTAGGAGCGAGCGTCAGTTTAATGCCCCTATCGCTATACAGGAGGATAGGGATGGGAGACCTGGAGCCCGCGGTTATGACACTTCAATTAGCCAATAGATCGGTTAAATACCCGGTGGGAATAGTAGACGACCTACCTGTTGATGTCACTAGAGTGCAAGTGCCGGTGGACTTCGTGGTGATGGACATGCCTGAAGACACCTATACACCCATCATCCTTGGACGTCCCTTCATGGCCACCGCCGGTGTGCTAATAGACGTGAAGAAGGGGAAGCTTTCCCTTAACGTTGGCAACGATAAGGTAGAGTTTGACTTGGGGTTATCAATGAAGCACCCCAACCCCCGGATGATCCAGGGTGCAATATGCTGGACATAGAAGAAGAGAGAGTTGTGGAAGCCAGGGCCTAGGAAATTCGTTCAAGGAATCCCCCCGACAGCTTGGGGGACCTTAAAGAACATGTCGGCATGAAGAAAGTATCTGTTGCTGGGGAGGCGGATGCGGCACATATGATCCCTCCCAGATTCCAAAAGTCTCCTCCGACGAGGAGGAAAGGGAAAAAGCCCATGGGGCTCACCAGAGATAAGATCCGGATCTTGAAAAAAGTGGCGGTAGACGCCAATATAAGGGAAAAGCCCCCGGATTCCATCAACAAAAGAAGGGTCGTCGAGCAAGTCTACTTGTCACTGCCGACGAGACCAAAGGCCACCAACTCAGAATCTGAAGCGATGTCAATCTTAGGGCATCACCCCCGTCCACCATGAATATCATCTACGGGCGTCGAGCAAACGATGTTAAACAAAAGTGCTTCATGGGAGGCAACCCATGCTCTAAACTTTCATCTTTGTTTTAGGATTATCTTTTAGCTTTATTTTTGCTATTTTAAATAGATAAATCCAGCCGCGGGAACTTCCGTCGAGAGACATAGGCCATTTGTGAATTTTTGCTGGAAACAAGCCTTCACCCGATCGGGTGACCACTCAACCGATCGGGTGAGACGTATCAGATAAAGTCTGGCCTGTATCTGTTCTCAAGCGAACCGGTCGGGTGAAGAAAAGTGAGACCGGGTGGCTGACCGTGTGGGAACGGCTGAAGTCTCAAAAAAATTGGGATTAAATCAACCGATCGGTTGATATGAAACGTGGTCAGGTGACCGACCGGGTGAGCAGCACTGAATTCTTGGGAAAAACTGTGAAGCGGCCATCCGATCGATTGAGTTCTCAATCAATCGGTTCGCCTGTAGCATTTTTTCAACAATATTTTCGACCTAATAATCAACCGATCGGGTGAAAACTCACCCGATCGGTTCGACTTAAAATCTATAAATACCCTGACTTCACCCGTTCATTTCCCCCTCACCTGATTTCGATCTCCATCGTCGTTTCTCCTTCCTCTTCCTCCAACCGGCCTCGTTCTTCTCTCAACCGACCACAAATCCCCCTCAATCGATCCCTCCACTCTCTATCTCCTTCCCTCCATCGATCTCCCTCTCTCCAATCTCGATTTAACCCCCATAAAAACCCTAATTTTTGCTGACCCCTCTATTTTCGAAATTTGTTGAAAAGAAACGCCGCGGCTTCACACTCCCTCACATTGCACTGCGTTGGGTGATCTACGAGCTAGGATCATCATCTCTACTGCGTAACTTCGCTCCTTAGCTCCATTTTCAATTTTTCCCTAATTTAACTATTTTGCTCGATTCCCTGTGTTTGTGTGCATTCATCACATCTTGCATACACTCACACACACTCACTCACATGGCCCGGGATCAAGATAAGGGTAAGGGTATTATGCGTGAGGAGGGGTCGTCTCACAAGAGACGAAAAACCACACGTCCACCACACTCACGCCCTCCTCCTGTAGAACCTGCATAACCCCAACCCTAACCCTAACCTATCATCCCAGCTGAGGACCCAATGATGGGCCCGCGTGGCTACCATTTTTGGAATCAAGAACAAAAAGATTTTTATCATAGACTTGATGCACGGGGTACCTATCAACCAAATTTACCCACACCCAAACGCTTATCGATCTCGGAGTATTCACAGAGGTCGAGACTCTCTTCGCAAATTTAGGTTGGTTAGCTTTCCTAAACGCCACCGTGGTATCCTACCCCTCCCTCACACTTGAATTTCTATCCTCCCATATATGTGAGTCGGGGTCGATCGTCGCCTTCCACGTCCATAACAAAACCATTCGCACCCACCTGATTACCATTAATAACATCTTTGGTTTCTCCATCCTTGGGGACGACGCTATCCGTCCCTACGGGTATCCCCCGAATTCGACGTCGATCAATTTTGGTTCCGTCTCACCCTACACGATCACTATCCCCGAGGTAAGGCCAAGGCATCCTCCATCATTCACCCCATCTTCCATCTGGCCCACCGAATCATTTCTTGCACTTTCTTCCCCAGGGATGAGTCAGGTACCGTGACCATCCATGATCTCTTTATCTTATGGGCCATGACCTTCGCTTTTGTTCACGGTGATGACATGATTTCTTTTAGGTCCCATGTTATTCCCATCCATGCCGGTGCTTGGCTTATTCACAAGTTTCTTGAGATTAGCCGCGCCGGCCAGGGCAAGCTTTGTTGCGGGGGCCTTATTACTATCATAGCTTCGTCTCCCCAATATAATATTTCCATCCCCCAAGATTTACCTACTGTCGCAGGACCCACATGTCTAGATCTTGACGTCCTGCGGCATATACACATGATCAAGCCCCGTCTCGATGGTCGTTTCACTTTCCATTACGGCCACCCCCTGCTCCTTACACCATTCTGTCCAACCCCGCTCGCATGACTATCCAACTTGTGGCAGATTGGACATTCCCACCCGATCCTGACTTTCTAGTGGGGGTTACATCTTCCATTAATCCCGGGCACACACAGACCACCTTCCCCTGCTGCCCACTTAGGCGAGCAAGACATCCCTGCGTCCCGAGAAGACCCCGGGGCTGGGCCTAGTAGTGACATCCCGGATTCTGTCCCCACCACCACCATCACCACCTCTCCGGTCTGCACGACCACCACCTCCACCTTTAGTCGAGCCACTTCTACTCGCCTCCGTCTTGAGGCTGAGTTAGCTGCATTGCACACTGGCGCATCCACCTCCACCTCCTCGGTCCCGTCATCTTCCATCTTCACTCACCCACGCTTCCTCGCACTTGAGAGGAACATGGCCACCATCCTCCGCATTCTCACTCACGTTCACGGACCACCTCCTCCCACACCACCCCCCCTCTCCACCACCTTCACCCCCTTGACGATCTTCCCCTCCACCATCACATTCTTCACCTCCACCATCGCATTCACCATCACATCCATCACCCCCTAGGCGACCATCCCCTCCTATCACCACTTCCATTCCCACCACCTCATCTATTCCCACCGTTTCCATTCCCTCCACTTCACCCCCACTCACGACCGCTTCCATTACCCCATACATGCATCTCAAGAAATTACAGGTGCGTTCGCGATCACTTCCCCCACAATTCTCTTCCGTCACCGTATCTACCCCATATACCGTCGTATCTACCCCATCTACCACCGCATTGGTTGCCATTTCACTCCCACTCACCATCACCACCACCACTCCACCCATTATTCACACCTCCACACCCACCGATCCATCACCTCGCCCACTTTCTCCACTTCTTCGCACACCCCCACCTCTCCCCTTCGCACCCCTCCATCTTCTACCGAGAAAGACGAGGACGATTCCTCTCTTGCTTTTTGATTACATTTTCTTTTACGATCTTCCCCCCTTGCATATTTCTGCATCATCATGATTATATCTTTTCGCTAGCATTGTCATATCTAGCTTGGGGGAAGTCATTTTTTCTGTGTGCTGTTGTGCGTTATTTCACATGTGTGCTTGTTTATATATGTCGTGTGGTGTGATTTTCTATCTTTTATCTTCTGTTTATTTGTCGTGTGGTGTGATTTTCTTTATTTTTTAGTTTCGTATGTGTGTTTTTCTTGTTTTTCATTTCTTTTTGAGTCGGTGAGTATTCCCCCCATTTCATTGCCCTCCCATATTCACTTTTATTGCATTGAGGGCAATGCAAGTTTCAGCTTGGGGGAGTCACACTTCATGCGTCGTTTTGTGTCTTTTTCTTTCTTTCCTTTTTCTCCTCTCTATCCTAGAGATGACCCCAAATAATGAATTGCCACAGAATCACACACGCACACCTAGCATGGCTTTGATAATCACATTCACTAACCCTAGGAAGCTGAGTCCTCTTGCATTTCATGCATCGTGGGTCCATTTTGCTTTTGTGTGAGTCGTGTGTCATGTCTAGCTTACGATGTGCTTCTACTGTGTGATTTTGATTTATATATCTGTCCTGGAATGATCCCTAGACTATCATGTTTTGATTTGAATGTGTGGTATTTGCTTCTCCTGTCTGCTCCTATATGCATGCTATATTTATATCGTATATTTCATTTCACATGTGTTGGTATTCCACAATTAGGACTAGGATAACCCATTTAGCTTATGCTCTGATTAGCGAAGAAAATCTTCCTTGCCCAAGTGTCTAGAATCCGATTTCTTTTTTATTTTACTTGGTGCAAATCCCCTCGTCGTGTGCCATTCTCCCACTTGGGAGAGCACACACTTGTATATACCCCAAAATCCAAAATCCCAACATAAAGGAAAAAGAGAAAAGAAAGAAAAAATATATGTATAGCAAAAATTCAAAAAAAATACATATATCCAAAACCCAAAAAAATGTGTGTGTGAATATTTTCCTACCTACCGTGAATAAAGGGGAGGCAAGAATTTGCACCGAGTGTTCTTCTCCACATCATCTTAACCCCCGTCGTTTTCAAAAACACTTGGAATACGGACTTTCTAGCTATTATCTAGGAGATATTGAGGTGAGTTCCTAGTCCCTAGTTGTGGAGTCCCTGACACATGATACGATTCGATTCTTACTCTGTTCTATTGCATGCTTGAGCTATATATTCGTCACTTATTTCAAATCGAATCGATATTTGGGTCTTACCTTGGATATGTGTATACGGAGCTTATTGCACAATGTAGATAGTGACACCGTCGGCTAGCATATGACCACACTCACTCGCGCTTCACCGCATGGGCCCACGACACTTTTCTGGACTCGTCTTCCTTGGTTTAGTGTCGTGATTTTTCGCTTGTTTGCTTGGTGTGGCGTTTTTGATTTTGTTGGCCCTGACGGGCGATTTAGGATTTAGAATTCTATTTTTCTCTATTTTTCTCTATTTTCTCCCTCCGAGCTCCTACTCTCACTCTTCTTCCTCGAGGACGAGGAAGGGTTCAGATTGGGGGATTTTGACGTGTGTGTATATTTTATATATTCACGCACGTCTTCTTTGTGTTTTTCCATTATTCTCCGCCGTCCTGTATCTGTTTTCTCGTGTTTTCTAGTTTTCTTTCACTTCTCCTTGTTTTTTGTGTGTTTGCAGGAGATCACCAGTGTAGGGGACCTATAACGAAGATATCATAAGTCCCCGGAGCAATGGGAGGAGTCACGCACGATCCAGGGATCAAGCGACCGAGATTGCTATCTTTCAGCCCCACACCCGATCGGTTGGATACAGCCAACCAATCGGGTGATGCACGTGTGCACGACCCAGATAGCAGCTGAAGCAATGTGAGCATCAACCGACCGGTTCGACGACCGGTTCAGCCCAACAGGCTTCTCGGGAAATTGAAGCTGAATTCCAACCGATCGAGTGACCTTCACCCGATCGGTTCATTTGTAGCCAATTCCCCCAAGAGATGACCCGGAGAGCTCACCTGACAGCCAGCTGACCGTGCCAAAACGTCGCAAGTTTCTGTCTTTTGGGCGACGTTTCCAACCGATCGGTGGATTTATCAACCGATCGGTTCACCCGATGACCGCAAGATCCAAACGGCGAGCCGCTTGCGCCAACCGATAGTGTCACGTGACCGGGTGAATTTTCTGAAGACCGCATCCGAAGCACGTAGCAGCTCACCCGATCGGGTGATTCTTCAACCGATCGGGTGATGTCGTTTTCTATATATAGAAGCCCTATGTTTTCAGAAACGAAATCTGTCTATTTTTCTGTCTTTTTCCCCTATTGTGACGGCTGGAATTTTATCTTTATTTGTAAGTGTTCTGATCTTTATGAAACTTTGATATTATCTTAATAGCATAATTACTACCGCATTTCAATTTCCTGATTATGATTTTAACGGTCGATTTTCATTTATATTGCTTTTTAGCTATAATGTGTGAGTAGTTCCCAAATCTGGGATTTTGGTGGAAACCCCTTCGTGGGTTCTCCCTAATGCGTCCATAGGACTAGGATATCGATAGGGAATAGGAATCTATTGGTTACGCTGGGTGTTTTATTGTCATCGACGGGAAAAAGATCGCCTTTGACCGTTAGGCCAAGGGTGAATAAACTTGGCGGTTGACTCCTTAGCCATAGCTCACCCCTTAGCGTAGACATCGAATCCTAGCGCGCGGGAGCGGCAGGATGAGATGTTGGGAGTTATCATTGCGAGCTTAGTGCTCCCAGAGACGGTCAGTGTTAATGGACATGGGAATGCCCACTGACCGAACCCGGGTAGTCCGGCGTATCATCCTGGGCACCGACCGGAATATTGGGCCCATGGGACGCTGATATCACTCTTAGAGGCAACGTATCACCACTAAACCCTAATTCCGATATTTATCCTATCCACCGGTCGTACTAGCGAGAACACATGATAGGGTGAAAACCGAAGTCCCAGGTTTCCCTTTATATTGTTTGACCTTGTATCTACATTTCGTGACAACCCATCTATCTATTCGGGCTAGCTTACCCCTAGGGTGAATTGGTTCCTTTCTGACACAAGCACAACCACGCCTCCCTGTGTTCGACCCCCAAGCCACACTACAACACCGTGCGCTTGCGGTACAAATATTTTAAATCTAGTATCCCCACATCATATTGCACACTTGCATGACCACAAACTCCACGCTTTCTGGGGGGACATCAGCTTCCCTTTCTTCACATCAATAAGTACGCCTGTGGTTGCCATGAAGGGCCTCCCGAGGTCTCGAGGATAATTGGGGTGTGATTGTCCTCAGACATGTCCATAACTACAAAATCAACTGGCATATGCATACCGCTGACGTTGACGGGTAAGTCATCCACTACCCCCACCGGGTACTTTACCGATCTGTCAGCCAGCTGCAGAGTCATCCCACTGGGCTCTAAGTCGCCCATATTAATCCTCTTGTATAATGATAGAGGCATCAGACTCACGCTCACACCCAAGTTGACAAGCGCTCGATTGATTTGCACATCCCCTATTGAGCACGGGATAGAAAAACTCCCGGGGTCCTTCAGTTTTAGGGGATTCACACGTTGAATTAGAGCGCTACACTCTGCCGTGAGGACAACTTTTTCTTTCCTCGTCCCCTTTGTAACTAAATCCTTCAGAAATTTTGCATATTAGGGGATGGTCTCTATCGCCCCCAAAAATGGGATTTGTAGACTCAAGTCCTTCACCATCTCGAAAAACTTGCCGTATTTCTCATCGATTCTTGCTTTGTTAGCCTTTGTGGGAATGGCACTATAGGCTTGAAGACCCTCAAGTTTGTCTCCTCATTCTTCTTCTTCTCTTCAGAAACTCCCTCCGGAGTTATGGGGTTCGACGCAGAAGCTCCATCATCATTTGCCTTCAGATTTGGTCTCTCATCGACCAATGGTTCTTCGGGTTCTTTCACGGCCTCTCGCACCGGAATCTGCGTAACACTTCTCAAGACTATTGCAGACACATTTTCTTGATCATGCGTCAAGGCTAATGTCTGGTTGGGTACCATTGGGTTCACATCTGGTTGTCCCGGTAGTTTCCCTTATGCTTTCTGAAGATTGGCCACTTGCAACTCCAGCTGGGTCACCTGATGAGACTACCCGTTGAGTATTTTTTGCTGTTGTTGTGGGGGCTGCTGTTTCCTAGGAGGGTACTGCTGATATATTTGCTATTGAGGTTGTTAGGGCTGCTGTTATAACTACTGCTACTGTCGAGTTTGTTGATATAACTGCTGCTGAGGTTGTTGGTGCTGCTGATATTGTGCCCTGTAGTTGAAGTTGGGATGGTTCCGGTTGTTCGGAGAATATACCAGATTCGAGCTTGTCCTCGACGGATAAGGTGCATTACCCGTAGGGTTGTAGAAAAGAGTACTCACTTGATCCACCGGTGCCGAGATATCTCCTGCATCAAAGTCTCCCAAGACTTCAGCTTCTACTGCTGCCACTTGTTGAGTGCTGGCGCCACCGGCCCCTACCATGAAAGCTGAGATATGGGTGGAGAGCAAATCAAATTTGCTAGACAGTTTATCTACTTTCTCCGCCCGGTGCATTCCTCCAAATATTGGCGTGGCGCGTTCATCGTTCCACCTTTCATTGTTCGATGCCATATTTTCCAAAATATTTTCGGCATCTTCTTCATTCCTTTACATGAAGGACCCTCCGGCCACGTCATCCATCGAGGACTTTAGGTCGTCCCTCAGCCCATTGTCAAATACGTTGATAATTTGCCATCTGGGGAGCTCATGGTGAGGGCATTTTCTTTGCATATCTTTAAACCTCATCCATGCCTCATGCAAGGATTCGTGGCTGGCTTGGGAGAAGGAGGAGATCTCGCTCGTCAGCTTCATTGTCTTCCCTGGGGGAAAGAACTTGTTCAGGAACGCATTAAATAGCTTCTCCCAAGTTGTAAAAGTATTGGGGTCCTTCCCTTTAAGCCGTTGCTTTGCCTTGTCCCGCAGAGAGAAGGGGAACAATCTCAACCGGATGGCTTTAGTCGACACGCCATTGATCCTGAAGGTGTCGCACTTCTCCAGAAATGAGTCCAGGTGCTCGATTGGGCTCTCCATAGGAGCTCCTGAAAACTGGTCCTGTTGGATCCAAGTCACCAACGACGGCTTCAGCTCGAAATTTTCGGTCGTAATGGCCGGAGGTCGGATGCTGGACGTGGACCCGATGGACGGCATCGAGTACTCAAGCAAGGACTTCTAAGGAGTGATATTTTCTCCCATGATGTCGGCAATCTCTTCCATTCTTCTTCTCTCGGTGTTCAAACGCCTCACGGTGGCGTTAATCTCTGGAACTAGAGGAACTAAATCGTCAAGACTTCTTGAGTTCCTGTGCATGAAAAATCAAGAAACACCTGTGAAGCATGTATAGTATAACGCCAGATAAAAAATAGTAAAGAAATAATAAAAAAATAAATAATAGAAATGTAGAATGTGAAAATTTTCACAAGGTGAGGATGTGAACTAGTCTCAGGGGTTCACAAGGTCCTAAAAGAAACAAGCACGTTGCCTCCCGGCAACGGTGCCATAAAGCTTGACATCCCCTAAATTTAGTAATGTGTAGTCGGAATGGAGATACCAGATTTAAATATTTATAGCCGCAAGTGCATGGTGTTGTAGTGTGGCTTGGGGGTCGAACACAGGGAGGCGTGTGGTGTACTTGTTGTCAAACAGGAACCAGATCACCTGGTGGATGAGCAAGCCCTATCGCTAGGTGGGCTGTCACGAAATGATACTACTAAAGATGTAAGATATAAAGAGGAACCTAGGACCTTGGTTTCCACCATATCATGTGTCCTCTCTATTACCACCGACGGATAGGAATTCGATCGGATTCTTAGGTTTAGTGGTGAGACGTTGCCTCTAAAAGTGATACATAGCGTCCCATGGGCCCGATATTCCGGTCGATGCACAGGATGATATGCTAGGTCTACTCGGCTTCGGACGATGGGCATTTCCATGACCATTAACACCGACCGACTCTGAGAGCACAAAGCTCGCAACGATTGCTCCCAACATTTCATCCTGCCGTTTCCACGCGCTAGGATTCAATGTCTACGCTCAGTGTGTGAGCTGTCGCTAGGGGATCAAATGCCAGTTTTATTTCCCCTTGGCTCGACGGTCAAAGGCGGTCTTTCTCCTGCCAATGACAATGAAACGTCCCGCGCAACCATCTAAATTCATATATCCTATCGAAACCCTAATCCTATGATCGTTCTAGGAAGAACCCACGAAGGGGTTTGCACCAATGTCCCAGATTAGGAAACTACTCACGATTCATTGCAAAAAGAGCAACACAATAATTTATAGCCATTAAAATCAAGATCAAGCAATAGAATAATGGAGCGAATAGTATTAAGAATGCAATGTTAAAGTATCAAGACAATCAGAGAACTTACAAAACAAAATAAATTCGCAGCCGCCAAAATCCAAAAAAAAAACAGTTTAGAAAAGGGGATCTCGTTCTGGCAAAAACCATAGGGCTATATATAGAATACACGTCCAACTGATCGGTTGAAGCATCAACCGATCGGTTGAGACAAATGTCGAAACGGTCTTCAGCCTTTGAGATACTTCACCCGATCGCTGAACCGATCGGGTGAGTCTTCGGGTCGTGAGCTGGGAGAATTTCGGCTACAGATGAACCGATCAGGTAAGATTTCACCCGATCGGATGGAATCTTCTTCACTGCTGCTCCAGATCGGGTCGGATACGCGTGCACGAACCAATCAGATGGGTCTGTCTACCCGATTGGTTGAGAGCTGATATGTGGTATTATTTGACGTTTGGCCCTCAGGCTCTCGCGTGACGCCTCCCGTTGCTCCGGGAACACATGATATTTGCTTTATATGTCCCCAGTGCTGGCAATCTCTTGCAACGGCACAAAAACACAAGGAAAGTGAAAGAATACTAAAAATCACAAGAGAATGGATACGAAACAACGGAAAACAAGAGAAAATCACGGAGAAGATGTACATGAATATATAAAATATAAACGTACATCAGTCCCCACCTCTACTCGACTCCTCTAAAGTACCTCTATCACCTACAATTCTTCTCCCTTTTCCCTCTTCCATGTCTCCTCTCAAAGCACCTCTCAAACACAACACAAACCCAGATTTGGACAGATTTGTCCACCACCGGAAGAAACCTGCGCCCGGCCACCTCAGGCCACCGCCGGTGATCACCCTACCACCATCGGACTCCCCTCGAACCCCCCCTATCACCTACAACCCTCCTCCCTCTCTTCTCTCATCTCTCTCTCTCCTCAAAATCCCCTTAAAACTCAGCCCTAGCGGCTGTTTTTGACAGATCTACGCCCTGTCGTTCAACCCCGGCACCTGACCATCTCCGACCACCGCCAACAACCAATCCACCACCATTAGATCCCTCTCGAATCCCTTTATCTACTGCAAGTCTCCTTTGTCCCTCTGGTCGCCGCTTTTCTGCTGCAATGCACGACAACAACCGTTGTGCAAATCTGTCCTCTTCGACTTCTCATGGTCGCCCACTACTGTGCACAGATGCTGTCGGCCACCCACCATGCCGAGCAACCCCCATCGACCTCCTTTAATCCCCGACAACCCCTTTGCTCCTAGGATTTCACGCGCGTCGTCGACATCGTGTGTTTTCCCCCGACGTTGCCGCCGCCGTACAGATCCGTTGTGTTACCAGCAACGAGAGAGAGATTGATGCTTGCTCGCTGTTCATGCCTCTACCTCGCTGTTCGAAAGTTTCTTGATGTGCTACCCACGGCTGAGACATTGATGACGATGCAGATATATCGTCATTCAGACCCGACATCCGCTCTACGATCAAACGTCAAAAAGGTTAGCCCTCTAACGCGTAGTAAGAACCCACACCGTAGCTAATCGAAAACTTAATCTAAAAATCATCAAAGATAACTAAAGTTTACTTTCTGCTCCTTTAAAATATTGTTCAACCTTAGACATCGACGAAGGACTCAATATCTGTGCACATAGGATAGTCGTCGATTAGGCGAAACGAATCAAAAAGATGTGACTTTTGACTGTTAGGGTAGTCGTGCAAAACTTAGAAACTTAACATCATAGGATTGATGAAAAACACGACCTGACATCGCCGTTGTCCCATTTTAGATGGACCCTCGCTGATGCACCGTTACGACGAGACGCTCCAGACCGACAACTCGCTCGTCACCGCAGGCAAGTGTTTACACTTGTGTTCTTACGGCCACGTTTAGGCCATCACCTTCTTAGAAAGTTAAAGTATATTTAAAGAGAACCGGACGTGAAATGATAGCGTCCGGGACCCCCTTGACAGCTTAGACGTGACGACGAAGTCTAAGCACAAACAACAACAACAACTGACACCATAAGGTTATCTATGTGTGCGTGCATGTGGACACCCTAGAATAACTTTGCTCTTGCCATGTCATGAACATCTTGACGTTATGTCTTACACAGCATGCGGGCAATAAGACGCTCACCTAGCAGAGTGGGTGATATTTGTTACGAAACACCTACGGGAAGCTCGGCATTCACCTAGCAGGGTATCCCTGCAAACCGTGGGGATAGAGGCACTCACCTAGCAGAGTGAGTGGTCCTATATAGTTGTACAGATTCACCTATGGGAAGCCCGGCACTCACCTAGCAGGGTGAGTGTCCCTGCAGACCGTGGGGATAGAGGCACTCACCTAGCAGAGTGAGTGGTTCTATATTGTCTTGTCTTGAGCACTCGGGTTTGGGGTAGGGTTAAGCGATCGCACGGGAAGAGGGTTTGATCCCCCTCAAACTGTAAGGCGTGAACCCTTCGTGACACACACGGTACTTCTTGTCTTGTCCTGTCCCGCCTAGCTTAGTCTCGTAGCCGGTAGCACACGCTATGGCTACTTCATGTCACGTTTACTTTCCTGCACCGCTTTACTTTCTGCATAGTATAACTACCATGTCATAACAACAACATGTAGTCAACCAGTAAAATATTGCTCTTAATTACCTTACACTTGCAGTATAGTCTAACCCTTCCTTGTAGACTTTACTTGACGTACAGTTCCTTTTCTCTTGGGTGTTGTACGTCAGGTGTTGAGCCAGAGTACGTGGACGAGCCGAACATACCTGAGTACGTGGAGCTAGAGGATGTCGACACGGAGTACGTACCTGACGAGGACCAGACTTATAGGTCTTTTCCCGTCGATGTCTTCTAGAGGTTACTACTTTCTAGCTTGGGTGAGTAGCACCACTTTACTTTTTCCTAGGTTAGGTGCGTCGCACCGTTAGGTTCCTTTCTGCAGTTGTTGCCATGCTGGGCATACTTTCCTTTTTAGACTCTTGTACTTCTGGATATCTCTTTTGAATATAATGAATGCAACTTTTCTTTCTGTACTTTCTGTTGTTTCGAAATTTAAATATGCAAGGACATGTTTCTATCTATTGTGTTACTCACAGGTGCTTATTGGGTCCGAGCCTCATGGCTCTGGCCCATGCGGACCTTAGTCACATTTCGCGTCCGTCGTTTTGGGAAGCAGGGCGTGACAGTTACACATGCATTCTCCAATTTTTCATGGTCATCATGAGCATTGACATCGAGTTTGATACGAATAGATCAGTACACAGCTGTTGGCAAGAAAGTATCATCACAATCCATTTATAGGAGTTTTGATGCTAATCTTTCTCAACCAGCATAACCTGCACTTCTCTCTATCCATATGCACTAATCTTCTTTCTTGAAGATTCACTTGTAGCCAAAAGGAACACTTCCCTTGGGGACGTCTTCTAAAGTCCATACCTTAATCACGTGCAAGGACCTTCACAGATTACATTAAGCCATTTCTCAGAGTCTCCACTCCGAATGGTATCTTGGAAGTTTGCTTGGCCATTATCAACTATGATGTTTTAGTCGACTCCTTTGTCTCACGAAGCTCGAGTTATCCTGTGACTTCTGTTGGAAACTCACAACTCCTCATAAGGTTTTTTTGAAGAGTAAAAGTGTATACATTATAGAAGTCAAAAACAAAACAAAACATTTACTATGGGGGACAAGGTGAGGAATAGAAAGAGTGGGGATATGGCACAAGCGCCGTCACCCACTACAAGCTAACTCCCCCAGACACACCCATGTGCTAAAATGTACAAAATAGGAATTTTCTCAAATATACATGATATCAAACGTCCAAGAAAACCCCAGTTTGCAAAAGGAATAGCCACCGAGGGGTGGTCTGGATCAATGTCATGCAAGACTATATTAACATCTACTGTAATAGCCTCAAATAGTCGGTCTTTCCCATCCCTTTCCCTTCGAAAATCCTGATGTTACGCTGCTTCCATATATGCCACACCATGGATGCAAGAGTTGTTTTTAGCTAAGATGCCCACACAATCCTTCTTATTATAAAGTGAGCAGATAAGATCCCCTACCCCTGTGAGGGAAGATGGTGCATGATGAGTAAGGGGCACCTGCAAAGAATTTAACGGCTGTAGGAACAATAAAAAACAGATGATTTATACTATCTATAGCACCATCATCGCATAAAACACAGTTCTGATTAGTGTTGATTCCCCACTGGTGAAGTATGTCTCTTGTTAAGAGCTTACCATGAAAAGCACGCATGCGAGTTAGAGCCCACTTTGGAGTATTCTTTCTATGCCAGACAACATTATAATAGGCAAAAGGGGGGGATCTGATGTGAGAGCCATCCCACACGAAAAGAGCAAGTAGGGCCAGGGATCCATTCACATGTGTCGAAACCATGGGAGATGCGAAATGACTGAAGCGTTGGGAGTAGAGCTTGGATGTGGGGATCATCCTTTCATCCATCTGTTATCCAATAGTAGCTAACCAATGCCTTTTTCGGCTCCAAGGGGGACACCCCGAAGGAGCACAAGAGGTCCGCAACGCAACCAGTTATCATACTAGAAAGAAGTTGTAGTACCATCTCTAACAACACGCCTAATTAATTTCTGAGATGTGCAACGATTTTGAAGAATGAATTTCCAAGTGCAAGAGGTAGTAGGCTTGGATTTGGCACTGTATAAGCTAGTCGGCTCAGACATATAATGATTCCTCATGTAACATGCCCATGGACCATCAGAGGATAAGAGTCTCCAAGTAAGTCTAACTCCAGAGGCCACATTGAGATCAGAGAGCAATCTCAATCCCACCCCCCTTCCTTCGGGGTGCATAGATCCCTCCAGACCCAGATGTGCTAATTCCCCGATATGAACCTCCTACAGGCCGAGGTAATATAACGTAGTACTAATTGGGGGACCCGGTAAGCATACATCCAGAAAGCCACCATGACATAAATAACAACGCAATCCTCTCAGAAATGGACAGTTGGCACGATTCCCACCCCTGCAACCTCTTCTTCCATTTGTCAACTAACCGAGCATACATTAATGACTTTGGATATTTAGATGATAATGGCAATCCAAGGTAGACAGAGAGGGATGATACCTTCTTTACTCCAAGTTTAGAAGTGAGGGAGCTAGGATCACGAGTACCTTTGCTGAAGACGGCTGAGCTCTTATCCCAATTTACATAGAGCCCAGTTAATAGATTGAAGGTAATTAATAGATCATGAAGCCCCACAAAGGAATGATGATTAGTGCGAAAAAATACTAGAAGATCATCATCGAATAATAAGTACGAGATAGAACCCGTTCTCCTCATAGGGTGAATGGTGTGTGACGCTTCAGCTCTGGCCATGAGAAGAGAAAAGGAATCCATCACAAGGACAAAGAGATAGGGGGATAGAGGGTCTCCTTGTCTCAGCCATCTATTTGACATAAAATACCCTGCCGGGGAACCATCAACCAATATTGAGAAAGTTAGAGTAGAGATGCATTCAGAAATCCAGTTAATAAATTTATCATGGAACCCCATTTGATGTAGCATAAATAGAAGGAACTCTCTATTAACGTTGTCAAAAGCTATTCGAAGATCTAACTTTAAACATGCTCTGGATCCCATAGGATTACTGAAATCACGGATCTACTCATGGGTCAACATGGTACAATTGTAAGACAAGCCACGTAGCCATCGTCAACCTGTTACAAATAATTTTACTCATGATCTTATAAATACATTGCAGCAGGTAATATGCCTGTAATCACCCAACTCTGAAGATCTGGAATTTTTGGGAACTAACGTGAGGAATGTATGATTAATCTAATGCAACATATTTCCAGTACTAAAGAAGCAAGCAACAGCCGAAACTACATCCTTACCAATAGTATCCCAATCATGCTGATAAAAATAAGTATTGAACCAATCTAATCTTAGAGCCTTATCTTTGCCAATTTGAAAAAACGCCTTCTTAATTTCCTTTACCGAAACATCCCTTTCCAACCAATTTGCAGCATCATAAGTAAGCTTACGCTTAGGCATAATATTGGGAAAACATTCCAATAATCATCCTGATTGTACAGCTTCTCATAGAATAATGGGGCCTCTTCCCTTAGCCGATCAATATTTGAAGTTCTTTTGCCATCAACATTGACCAGGTGATTTATATTATTAAAAGTATTTCTTTCCTTCATAGCATTGTAGAAGAACATTGAATTCCTATCACCTAGCTTTAGCCAGTCTTGCCTACCATTTTGTCTCAATACAGACTCCACGACATCAAGGGCATGAGCGAGGTTAAAGCAGCTTGTTCTTGCTTTTGCAAATCTAGGCTTGTAGCAATTTTCGGGTCTGACTAAACCAATTCTAGTTTTTTCCTGTTGCTTGCAACATCTATTTTGTCCCTATAATTCCCATCAAAATTCACGAAGATGCTCTTTAAGCAATTTCAATTTGTCAACAAAAAATTTCATAGGGAGGAGGCCCATTTTTCGCACAGCATGCGAAATAAACTGCTGATTTCTCAAGGTCCAAGCTTTTTCCACCAGTTCTCGATAGCCAATATAAGTACACCATGCATTAAAAAATTTAATAGGCTTAGGACATGATTGTACGTTCGGGTGAAGTTAAATGATCATAGGAGTATGATCGCTTGTCCCAGAATTTGAGTGCTCAAAATATGAGTGTGGAAGAATACGTAGCCACTCTAAATTGCAAAGAGTCCGGTCCAATCTCGATGAAATGCATCCCAAATGAATCCTCCTATTGCTCTAGCTATATCTTTGTCCATCACTTTTAAGATCCATCAATTGACATCGACCAACACAAATGTTAAAGTCATCCACCATTCTAGCATCCAAGACCCTGCCTCCAATTTTCTCATTTGAGTACCTTACACAATTAAAGGATTACTAACTTTATAAATGTATACTAACTTTATCTGTGTAGATTTTATAGACCCTCTCAGATAAGATAATCATCGGACTTCATTTTGCAAGAAGCATCAAGTTCAATTTGAAGCATACCGACAAAAATTTTATAACTTGTGATACATACTGTAATTTTCATTTTTCTTCTTACTGATACTTAGAAAGTAAAAGCATTGATGAGGGTCCGTCTTCAAAAACACAAGTCAAAGCCAAAATTGGTCGACCAATACCCTTTTCTAGCCGACCAAAAACAAATTCCAATAATTCAGAAAATTCCAAATTTTTCTCAGAACTATTTTTAAGTCATTTGGATCATTTTCCAATAAAATTCCAAGTTCCAGATTTTTGGTCGATCGATAGACTAGACTAGTCGACCAAACATATATTAGATTAGTTATCCTAGATCATTTACATTTATTTGACCTTTTCATTTCTGATTAATTTTTAATAATTAATCAGTTTTTATAACTGATCAAGGTAGTTTTTCAACCACCTCAAACACACAGAAATATGCCTGTTTTGTCAGTTTATGTCTGTTAATGGCAGTTCGTTTTGTCCTTTTGTGCAAGGCTATCTTAACAGTCTAAAACCTAAAACCTGACCCAGTGAAAAAATTGGTGGACCAAAGCCTATATTAGCCGACTAATTTAGACAAAACAGTTCAGAATTTTTTAAAATTTTAGGCAGTTGTCAAACGTTTAAAAACTACTCTTTTGGACTATAAATAGACCCCAAGACCTCTGTCAAACATCCGAATTAATTCTCTCTCTCTCTCTCTCTCTCTCTCCTAATCTTAAGAGTTCTTTCTCTCACAAGAAAGAGGATAAATTTCAGATTTCTTTGGGAAACCTCTGCAGAAACGTTTCCTCAACAAAAAGTTCAATCTTCAAGTGTGTTCTACCATAAATTCTCATCCAGAACCTTGAAGATTCCATCACCTTCCTAGCATTACAATTCTCACTTTATCAAGGCTATATGTGATATTGTTTCATACTCTTTTTATCTTTTATTTGGTGAATCTCTTGTTAAAGAGATTGTACAAGTTTAAGACACGAGGAGTGTTGACATGTTTATATGTTGATTGCTTGCAGGGAGCAAGTGTTATAGTGGATTGAAAATCTCTACAGGGTAGAGGACTGGATGTAGGACCACAAGGATCTGAACCAGGATAAATCTCTGTGTTTGCGCTTGCTATTTTCTGGATTGTGTTATTTACTTCCACACTCTTATTGCAATTTTTAGTTACTGTTAATTTTGTAATTTCGTCGTGAAATACACTATTCACCCCCATCTAATGTATTTGGTGTGCCAAGAGATCCAACATTTGGTATCAAAGCATTGTTAAGATGGACTACACTTATTCGACGAATAATCCAACTTCTTCATCATAATTTCCAGAAGGGCACTCTACCACAAGGCCTCCACTATTTAATGGTTCCAACTACTCCTATTAGAAGAAGAGGATGACGATCTATCTTCAAAGCATTTATTATGAACTTTGGAACATGTTAGAAACTCAGTACGAGAAGCATACAACTCTTTATGCCTAATGGACTGCAATTGACAAAGTCGCTGCAACTCATAACTCAAAGGCGATGAATGCACAATTTTGCGCAATTGACAAAAATGAATTCAACGGAGTCTCTTAGGCCAAATCAGCATATGATATCTGGCATACACTCGAGGTAACACATGAAGGAACTAGTAAAGTTAAGGAAACTAAAATTTCTGTTCTTGTTCACATGTTTGAGTTATTTAAGATGAAGGACGAAGAGACAACTGGAGAGATGATTACAAGATTCACCAACATCATCAACTCTCTAATTTCTCTTGGTAAGACATTTACTCAAACAGAACAAGTCAGGAAGATTCTTCATGCCTTGACAGCAGAATGGAAGAAAAAGACTACAGCCATAGAAGAAGCCAATGACTTATCAAATCTCACCGTTGAAAGTCTCATTGGTAATCTCATGGCCTACGAAGTACAACTCCAAGATCGGAAGGAATAATCTGACTCAAAGAAGAAAGTGCTTGCCTTCAACGCATCATCTGACACCGATGATTCAGATATGGACGATGACGATATGGCTTTTATTACTAGCAACGTCAACAAGTTTTTATGAAGAGGCAAGTATAAAAATTTGAAGTCTAAAAATAATGATGCATATCTATGTTTTCAGTGTAACAGGCCTGGATATATGAAAAAGGATTGTCCACTCCTTAAACCAAAAGAAAGAACATTTAACCACTTCTAAAGGGATAAGAAGTTCGAGAAGAAGAAGAAGGCATTAGCAGCCACTTGGGATTCTTCATCTTAAGATGAAGAAGAAGAAACAAATGAACAAACTAATGAGGAGAATGCTCATATGTGCTAAACTAGATAATGAAGAATTATTAGATGCCTTTAACGAATTACTCATTAGGTTTAAAAAAACTCAATGCACAACATAAGGCTTTAATGAGTACTAATCAAGAATTGATTGCTTCATCATAATCATTAGATAATCTTAAAAATGAAAAAGAATCTTTATCTTCTCATAATGATAAATTACTTCATGAAGATGAGATTCTTAAATTTGAGAATCATAATATGATGGCACGTATTTCTCTATTAGATAATGATATTTTATCGTTAAAGTTGAAATATGATGATGTCTTCTTGTTTCAGCTATTTTTCGCAGAACACATTAATAGTATGGAAGGTGCGTGGTCGCGCGGGACCCCCGGATCTACAAGCTTTTTGGTTGTCTGAAAGAACACACTGGCCGGCCTCTTCTATTAATTACAAAGTCTCCTTCCAATCCCTCAGATATGGAGATCAGCTTCGATAATGTTTGTGAGTTCAACCGCCGTTGCGCCCCGTGCTGTAAGCTACCAACGTCAGTGACGACATCTCCTGGCCGGCAGACTCACTCCCGGTGTTGTTGTATCTCCTCTAATAAGAAACATGAGTTCTTCCCTCTCAGCATTGCGGTTGCCATTCGTATCACTTCTAATATTAATAAGTTTAATAAAGGAAAAGATAACCTCAATGAATTACTTAAATGACAACATCCTTCTAATCATCAACAAGGTTTGTGTTATAAACATATACCCAAATCTAGTAGTTATGATAAAGCTATTAATTTAGAAAAGAAAAAGCATGGATTTATTAATGCAAAGAAAATTGATTCTTCTAAGGATATGCAAAAGAATGATATTTCTATTCCAAAACGGACCAATTTTATAAAATCTTCTAGGAAATCCACAACATATTCTATTTAGATTCCTAAGGATTTGTGCCTATATGACAATGATTTGTATATCTATAACTTTATGAAAGATGTCATTCATTCTTCAAATTATTTGAAGAAGCCAAACTCTACTTAGGTTTGGTTTTCTAAGGACTAATCCAAATGACCCATATAAAAAGGTTCCAATATTTATGTATATCTTTCAAGTACCCATAAAAGAAAGATGGATACTAGATAGTGGATGTTCCAAACACACGACTGGGAACATCAAACTTATATCAACCGTTCAATTCAATGATGGTGACACCATTACTTTTGATGATAATAACAAAGCTAAAGTTATTAGCATTGGAACAGTTGGTGGTCTGGATAAGCAAATCATCGAAAACGTGCTCCTCGTTGACGGTTTGAAACAAAATCCCTTATCTATCTCTCAATTATGTGATAAAGATTTTAAAATTGTTTTCGAAAATAATGCATGCATTATATATGATAATAAACTGTCTAAAATATTATTTCAAGGTGGTCGTAAGAATTACACACACACACACACACACACACACACACACACACACACATATATATCTATTCTATAAAATAGGGATGTTATCAAGAGAAATTGGATAAGAGAAATTGGACAAGAGAAATTGGATAATATAATTTGGATAAATAGTATACACACACATATATACATATATATATATATACATATACATACATCTATTCTATAAAATAGGGATGTTATCAAGAGAAATTGGATAAGAGAATTTGGATAAGAGAATTTGGACAAGAGTATATGCATACATATACATGCATACATACATACATATACATACATACATATACATACATCTAGTTTATAAAATATGGATCTTATCAAGAGAAATTGGATAAGAGAAATTGGACAAGCGAAATTGGATAAGAGAATTTGGACAAGCGTATATGCATACATATACATACATACATACATACATATACATATATACATATACATACATACATCTATTCTATAAAATAAGGATGTTATCAAGAGAAATTGGATAAGAGAAATTGGACAAGAGAATTTGGATAAGAGAATTTGGACAAGAGTATATACATACATATATATACTTACATATATATACATACATATATACATATACATATATACATATACATACATGCATATACATATATCTATTATATAAAAGAGGGATGTTATCAAGAGAAATAGGACAAGAGAATTTGGATAAGAGAATTTGGATAGGAGAATTTGGATATCTATTCTATATTTGATGAAGATTTTGAATAATGTTCAACCACGATAAAGGTTAGGGCTGACTAGGACAAACATACATGATGACTAGGACAAACAAAAATGAGTTGGAAATTTGAAATTTTGAGAGAACCCTTAAGGAAGTTTGAATTTTAGTGGGAGTTTTGAAATTTTGATGGGAGTTTGAAATTTAATATTTGAAAGATATTTTATCATCATGACACCAAAAGTTTGAATTTGAAAAATCTATGAAACAATTGCGGGAAGTTTGTATTTTAGGGGGAAACTCTTGGTGGGGGGAAAATGAAATCATTTATTTTTTGGGGGGAACTACATAACAATTATTGTGCTTCAATTTTGGGGGAAACTAAAATTTTGAGGATGGGAATATCTTAAATAATCAGTGTCCTAAGGATACGGGTAATGACTAGGGATGTTATCAAGAGTATATCCATTCTATAAAATAGGGATGTTATAGAAATTGGACAAGAGAATTTAGATGAGAGAATTTGGACAAGAGTATATCTATTCTATAAAATAGGGATGTTATCAAGAGAAATTGGATAAGAGAATTTAGACAAGAGTATACATATACATACATACATATACATACATACATACAATTCATGAAGTTTGTCCCACGTGGCAGTTTTGTCCCACGTGGCAGTTTTGTCCCAGTCATATTTTTGTTTGTAACTGAGACGCCACGTGAGGGTGGGGTGGGATTCTAGACTTAGGTTTGGGGTGGGTTTTTGGTGATTTTTTTTCGTTTTAGTCCCTGCTTTTCCTCTTTTTTCCCCCGACCCTGCTCTCACACACACCCACTCTTTTTGCACTTTGGCGACCGTTTCTCTCCGCATTTGCACCCGGGCGACGACTGCCTCCGTGCCCTCCGGGCACGGGTTATGACTAGTATATATATAGGAAAAATGGGATCTAGGGTGCCTCCTTAGATGAAATCTAAGGAGGCACCCCCCATTTTCCCACATCTCCTACAATTTTTTTTGAATTTTTTTTCATGGGATTGTTGTTCACATCATGGATGATCAACATACCAAATTTCAAGAGATTCTAATACTTTTTGAGCTCCCATCTACCCCTTACAACTTCAACGGTCTAAAAACGTGCTGAAAAACTCATGAAGTTGCAAAGGGTTGATGGGGGCTCAAAAAGTATTGGAATCCCTTGAAATTTAGTATGTTGATCATCCATAAGGTGAATAACAATCCCATGAAAAAAATTTCAAAAAAACTGTGGGAGATAGGGGAAATGGTGGCGCTTCCTTAGATTGAATCTAAGGAGGCACCTTAGGATCCCTTTACCCATATATATATATACTAGTCATAACCCGTGCCCGTAGGGCACGATTCATTTAAGATTTTTCCATTCAAAATCTTAGTGCTCCCCAAAATTAAAGCACAATAATTGGTATTTAGTTTCAAAGATTTTAGATTTCCCAAAATTTACTTCTCTCAGAGAATTTAGTTTCCCCCCAAAAAAATTTAGGCCCCCAAAAATTTAGTTTCATCCCGATTGAACATGTACCTTAAAGGCACAGTTCATTTAAAATATTCACTCCCCAAAATCTATTTTGTTTAAGCTATAAACAATATTTAACACACAGTACCATTATGGCCTGGATGGTTTTTGATAAGGCAAATTTTTTGTTTACTTTTTGCAAGATATGATACAAATATTGTCACATGAAAAACAAAGTTAATAATTTTGGCTACATCCCATTGTTTCAAAACAAATTAATTTATTTGTGATGTTCTATATATCTATTTAAACAGTAAACATGTTTTTGCCGCTCTGTCACAAATGGTAGGTGTGCCAAAAATGCTTAAACATATAATGTATAAATTGCACAACACAACAGCCAGTTATCATGGTGAAAATTGTGAAAATTTCCCAGCATATCCTCATTATGTTTCAAAATAGTTGTAATTTCATAGAAAAATTTTTGTAATTAAGGGGAAATATCTAGGTGTCATCAACCAAAACAGTAGCCACCCGATGACAGCAGAGCAAAAGCTAAGATCAAAAGAAATATCTAGGTGTCATCAACAAAAACCGAAGCAACACGTCCTTTGAGTTTTCAAGCACAAAGGAGATAAGATGAAATAATGAACATGAAAATACCACCTTCTGCCGTCAACATACATTATGTTCCATATCATAACTTTCGTTCATACATCATTACATCATTACATGAATAAATGACACATACATGTGGACTAAATGGCACATACATGACTGCATTATTGTTCAATAGAAATTTCTAATTTGAGGGAAAACATAAGCTCAAATGACTGAAAAGGTAAAAACATGAACTCAAGACTGTCTTTGATTTAAATCATATAGCCGCTTCTTTCCAAACAATGCTCCAGAACTCCGAATATGAAGTAGAGATATCATTGTGGAAACAGTACATATACCATTGATATTAATATTGTAGAGATACATAACAACTACACAGAAGACTTACATTGATATCAAACAAATAGAGATACCATAGTGGACTTAAAAAGAAGTGTCATTTTCTTTAGACATTAAATATCTTTTTACAACAAATATTTTGGACCATTCCAGACTAATCAAATAATTAAGCAGCTTAGAACTAAAAATTCCACACATGATTTTAGGCTTCACGTTGCATGCAGTTAAAACTTCAAAGAATATATCCTGTATGTGCGGATTTTTTTCTGGAGCATGGAGATCAAGCATGCATTCCACCCAGTTTGGTTCAACCATAAACAGACAGGCCTCGTGTTCATGCTCTAAGACAGTCAGTTGTCACCTGTATCTAAGCATACCTTACTCAATTTGTTTCTCCACCAATCCTGTAAAATATTAAAAAGTTCAGTAAGATGTCCAATTCATTCTGCTGTTTTCAGCCAAGCACATGTCAACATACCATAATCACCAGATAAATATACCTTATGAAATCTTACGGGAAAAATACCGAACCAAATGGAAAAAGATAATGTGAGATGAAAGCCATACCACTAATCTGCTGCTCCTGCTTTGTGTAGAAACAAACATATCACAAGTCAGTGGACTTGCCATGAGCAGAGATGCTTGATGGAAAGATACTTGAAACTATGTGAACCAATGGGATTGAATGAGGAAAGAAACTCAGATATGGCACCAATCTACAAAAGAATAGATCATAATGCCAATATTAGACTGTCTTTGATAATGCAGAAGCACAGATCATGTACTCGATGCTTACAAATTTACATACACCTCAGTAAAGTTTGTTACAAATCTCAGTTTACATACAAATTTACTTACAAATTTTCATGTACTCATTGCATTGAGCACACAACTTGAAGAAACTAAAGAGTAAGTGTAAGCTACTCATTCCATGTGGTTGTGAGTTCTACAGTATAGTATGCATTTTATAAGTTTAAGTATCCATGTTTCATTTCGTGTGTAATTCAAAATATTATCAGTTTATCAGTTCAAACTATTATCGATAATATCATAGGCAGTCCGTTCGATTGCAGCACTACTTATGACTCATGGTATGTATAGGCAGAGAAAAATGAGGTCAATGCAATAAACCACAAAGTTTCACAGAAAAGTTTAGGCAAATCCAAGTTGCATGGACATACATGAATTGACACAGCAGCGCCTAAATAAAATCCCACCAAAAACTGAAAGTAAAAAATCATGATCATCCAACATAGGCATGCCACACAACAGAGGTGCATGGATGAAATACTTGCCCAACTGAGGGCAAAATTCAGATACTTAAAGTGGTATCTGCATCAAATAAGCAGTGTGTTCTCCGTAAGAGCACATGCCTAAGTTACAATCAGAACTTAAGATAAATAATGTAGTTTCGGGTGATGATAAATTACTATATCTTGCAATGTCTGAAATATAATATTACAAAATATTGATTATCTATTAAACATTTGAAACTTGTCACACCATCATATGTATAATTTGCATATATCCGTCACCCATGTGTTAGCGTCAAATGGCAAGAAGCCTATGAATTATAGTACATGAGCCATTTACATATAACAAAAACTTTTAACCACTAATTTAGACAAAATTGTTAATAATGGACCAAAAATAATAGTTAAAGAAATTTGATAAAAATGAACAAAAACCTGTTATTTTTTGAGGAACTATCTTGCATCACGTGATCTATATTAAACCCGTGGGTCCTTTAACTGATAGTTTCTCCTATGTGTTTAGCTTTCTTGTCAATCCAGTGAGGAATTTCTGGTCCATCCTGTGGTTAAAATAACAGTTAAATACATGGACCAAAAAATAACAGTTAAAGAAATTTTATAATAATGCACTAAAAAAATGGTCAAATGTTCTATGATGGCTTCACATATGTACCTTTTTAGAACCAAAAAATGATCAAGTGGTAGAACAAATCTGCACCTTGCAAGGAGATTTTTTGGTTCCTTTTGCTCAGGATCATCAGCAAGCAAGGCTCATGATCTTCATGACTCCAGAGATCTTCGGCAAGCAATGATCAGGATCTTCGGTAAGCAATGAGTTTAGATCAGTAATAGCTCAGATCAGAGGCGAGTTCAAGAAATAGTTACTTATTTTCATAATGCAATCAATATCAACATAAGAAACACACACAACCTGCCATTATCTCCAGATCACATAACTAAAAAAGCTCAGATGCCAACAGAAATCAAGAAAGAACAATGTATTACGTAGGGGCTACTCGTGTTATGATAAATCACTGAGTATATATAACGTTATTACATTATCTTTGTTAGTGGAGTTTTCTATCAACCTTGCAATTCCAAGCCAGATCACATCAGTAATATCCCCTTGGTCTAATTTTAAACAAATTAGCTAACTCATTCATATCTGCTCCAAGCCAAAGATTTTGGATTCATAATAACATCAAATGGGCATGAGGACTTGACTGCACTACAACTTCTAAACCATCCCAAATCAGAGAAAGAAGCAAACATACCTGTGGTCTATATTAAACACAATTCTGACACAATCATAAAGTCACTCCCAAAATCAAAACCATTGAAGGGCATCCACAATTTACTATCTTGTAATTTCAAGTTAAGTCATAGGAATGATACCGCCCTCAGCTAATTTTAAAGAAGCTAAATATATCATTCACATTTGAGCGGATGTACCTTTTTTATGCAAAGCATCATAACATCTAGGAATCCATTATAACCCAAAGAAATAATTGACGGTCATCACATTCCGAAATCTATGACTGCTTCTAGCAACAAAGATATATTCGGTGGATGTAATAGAATCTCAATCGGAATCAAATTTTCAGAATTCAAGGGAAATGAGCGATAGGTAAATAACAGTTAAACACATGGACCAAAATATAACAGCTAAAGAAATTTGTTAATAATGAACCAAAAAATGCTCAAATGTTCATTTTGCTCAAATGGTAGAAATATGCTCAAATAGTTCAAATAGTTTTCCTTTTGTACCAAAAACATATGTACCTTTTTTTAGAACCAAAAAATGCTCAAATGGTAGAACAAATAGTTTAGCAGTTCATTATTCCAGCTAAACAAATGATAGAGAAGTAATAGGACATGGGAATGAACCTTTCATTTCAGACTCAAACTAATAGGCAAAATCCTAATTTGCAATCTGTTCCATTGTAGAGAAGTAACCAATAGGACATTCAGCCCAAAATTTTGAATGTGGTATGTCTCGGGAATCTGTCCCAGAAATGAACCTTTCATTTCAGACTCAATCCTAATTTGCAATCCTACTCTTTCCAATCCTGCAAATTGAATGGAACTACTAAATTTCTTCAATAAAATTTTCAATCCTGCAAATGGAATGAACCTTTCATTTCAGACTCCAATCCTACTCTTTCCAACTCCAATCCTAATTTACAATTTGTCCCAAGAATGAACCACTCATTTCAGACTCACACTAATAAGCAAAATTTTGATTGGAACTACTAAATTTCTTCAATAAAATTTTCATTCCTGCAAATTGAACTCCCCTCTCCCTCCAAATTTTTAGACTCAAACTCTATCTTTCTACAGAAGTCCTTGAGCAAGTGATCAGCACGGTAGCAGGTTCTAGTCTTCTCATCCTTAACCATCAGATCAGTGAACTTGTCCATATGGCCAGAGGACTTCAAGACAGCCTCTGGAGTTACGCACTGGCAGTTGACTTCCAACATACCCTCCTCCAAAACAAAGTGCTAAAGAAGAAATATAGGAGAAATAATAATTAGTGTTTTCAACATTCATCTCTAAACGGACCCAGAAAATGAGAAGCACTGCCTTCTCTATTAACATTTTGATTCTGCTGATCATCAACATATCAACATAATCAAATTTAGTGTCAATTTAAATATAGTGGTGACAATTTAATAAAAAATAAAAAAGATAAACAAATAAACACATGACTACATTTAAGTGGCTTTAAAAAAATTGATATACAGACATTCTTTAAAAAATTTAAAGTTTTCTGTAAGTTGCAACTCAATTCCATAAATCATAAGTTGCAGACCGTAGTATTGTTGCTAACAAAGCAACATGGTCCGTTAGCCGCTAACAAAGCAACATGGTCCATTAGCCGCTAACAAAGCAACATGGTCCATTAGCCACCTCATTTTACAATTCCTAAACATGCAACCTATTAATAATTCTTACAATGCTAGCAAAACAACACATACGGAGCTTAATAGGTGTCCCGCTCCATCAGAGAAATAAATGTTAGCAATAAAAACAGTATACAAAAATATTTTTTAGAACAAAACAATACCTCGTAGTATATAGAAAAAGAAGACTAATAATACAGTATTCAATCGAAGAAGCCGTATATCTCATATTTCTACGACCAATCAAACCAACCTGTATGAAGTATCACCACCAAATTTCTTCTGATTGACATAACCAGACATAAGCTTTATGTAACCACCACCACATTTGATGTCCTGTTCGAATTTTATAGAATACTGGACCACCAATGTCCTGTCATTGTTATTTAATTCTGGAAATTTTGCAGATATTGCAAAGTGTTTTGCATCTGGATATGTCTGAATGCCTGAGAATTATTAGCAAAAGCAGGTTACCATAAATCATAGCCAACAGATGACCACCAAAAATAGAAACCATTATTATGCTAACTGAGCTAGGAAACCCTTCCAGGAAAGAATAGCTATATAATAAACTTTTTCTGAAATTGTCAAACCATGGAATTCTAAATATTCTATCTTCCAAGAGTAAAATTGTCAAAACCAACAGCTTTCTGCAACTTTACCATTTACACAACTCTTGCCCACTTAATCCAACCTTCATTCCCAAAATTTTGTGAGAAATCTTTCACTTATGAAGCTCCTAGTAAATTCTCTATTCGTGAATAGATAGTCATAGTGCAACTCTAAAATCATAGTATTCGGTTCCTTGAGAATTTTCTTGCTGAATTCACACTTCTGTGGCTTCGAAGTTATAAGTGTGTTTAATTCACTCACTGTTTAGAGAAATTTCCAAATAATACTACACGAAAAAAAGAATTAGTTGCTGAACAACTTATTCCAACTGAGATTCAACGGGATCACCTGATGCTAGAACGCGAGCACGTTACACTTGACGACGCATCCCGGAGGGCCGTAATCGTACAGCCCAGCGACCCAACAGTAGATCTTAAACGACTGCATGTAAAAGAGCCTCCTTTCTAAAGTATTCACCATCGCCATCCTCAACGCCTCCTTGTTGACAGATCACTCACTGCCATTAGATTCACCTTGGAGACGAACATTCACTGGACAAAGGCGAAGACGAACATTCGCTGGAGGATGAGACCGCCGGAGACCCGGATGCGAGGCGTCGTCTCTAGGGCTGGCGCGGGTCGACAGCAGCAGATCCTAACCCTTGTCTCCTCCGTCTCTCCTCTTCAGCGGCGTTGGCGTCAGCGGCACGACAACCGCAGAATAAAACCAAAAGGAGGAGAAGAAAGATGCTGAGAGGGTTTGATGCAGGGACGAAGTGAAGAGAGGGGGGGAAAGGGGGAGAGAGAGAGAGGATGGAGGCAGGGAGTCAGCTGGCTGACAATGCGTGCGGCCCGAGGTGATCTGACCACACAAAACTGTTTTCTTGTGGGGAAATGCTGATCTCTGGGTTGCTCCCGTAACGACTGTTGCTCTTCCCAAAAGATGAAAAGACTTTTGCTCTCTCCCAAGTGACGCAAAGAAGCGGATTGTTTTCCACAATATAAAAGGGCTAAGCTAATATTAAATTGTCTATCAATCAAATGGAACTCAAATGGGACCCACAAATTTTCAAACAAAGCTATCAAAGCTTCATCCCAACCGTTCATCATCCAAGATTAAATCCTGGCCGTCTTTTATCAACCAGTTTGTCCTAGTCAGCTTGTCCTAGTCAGCCCTAGGATTCAAAAATCGCTGTCAAATGTATAATAGATTAGTCATAACACGTGCCCGCGGGCACGGTTCATTTAAGATTTTACCCCGCGAAATCTTTGTTTCCCAAAAATTTATGTTCACATACAAAATTTAAAAGAACAACAAATTAGCATAAAAATATTTTGCGGCATGGGTGCCTTTGGCACGGAACAACAAATTAGGCGCGGGCGCCTTCTGCACGGAATAACAAATTCGACGTAGAATAACAAATTCGGCGAGGAACGAAGGCACGGGCACCTTCCCGTAGGTGCCTTCGGCGTGCTCTGCAAAATTATTTTTAATGCTACTTTGTTGTTCCGCACCGAAGGCGTCCGCTATATTTAGTATTCTCAGTTGCATTTGACGCACATGTATCATGCCTCATAAACTTATGCATCGTTTTATTAGCAAATTTGTCTTGAATATTTCTAGATGAGTTGATTTGTGGGGATTTCTTTAGATTCTATTTTAGTAAATTATTCTATCAATAAAACAACATTCTAAGCGTGGTCACGATTTGTACTATTTTAATTTTTTTTGATGTTATTTGAAATTTGACGAACTGTTACTGGAAGTTAGTCATTCCTTCCACTGAACATGGTTTAATTTGTGTTCTTCATTCGTAGCCTCGTTTTGGTGAAAGACTCTTGGATGATTCTTTTATTACATAAACATAGTTACATGTATGCAATAATGTTGCTGAGTAAACTTTGCTACCATACATTTGGCTCACTAATTGTCTTTAAGTGTGCTGTCGATTACCATGATTCAACCTAATTAAACTTTGATGCCATGCCATTTGGATCATGATTTTCTTTTCAATATGAAGTTGATAATCATGATTGCAAACAATAAGCAATTGAATTACAACTATTAATTTTCCATATTTATAACATGTATTAGCATCTATAAGCAATTTACAAACTGTAAACTAAACAAAAATATTCCAATTACCCACCAACTGAAAGAAATTGCTCTGAAGACATAATTAAATCTTTCACACAATACTAATTGCCAACAAAATCCAAACCATGTCCACAAAATTAGGTACTATAAAATCAAACTAACAACCATATAGCAAAAACAAATGAAGCCTTGGTGCTCAAACTATACCAGAATGAATCATAATATAAACCCTTAACCATGGATAGATCTTGGAGAAAGAACAAACAAAAAAGCCTAATGTGGCAACAAAAGAATGTGAAGCTGTATTCAATTCGCTCTTGATTTCGGAAAAAAATTTGCAATTATTTTTTCGGAGTTTGATTGGTGCCGTGAAATCCAAACCTGCCTTCAAAAGTGCAGAGCTTCACTGTTTCTAATTACAATCACAAACAAATTAACACATTGGCCAAAAAGTCATTTTTTTCCAATATGATCAATCCAACCCAATAAAATCCCAACATATCCTTAATAAACCGGTCAAAATGCAATTTGACCCATCTCAACTACTCAATCACAACGTCATTGCACGGGCAAAGAATCTTTGCTACCTCAAAGATTAAAATCTCATCAGGCCTGCAAATCAAACCACAAACCAAAAACCGTAAATTAAATCAAAAAATTAAACAAAAATGTACAAAGATCACGGATCGAAAAGATAAAACCTTTCTTTAACTTCATATCACCAACAATTCATTTTCAGGTTGAAGTTAAGAAACCAACTCACATCCATCCCAAGGAATTTCATCAAGCCTGAATGATTAAATGATCAAAAAAGATCAAACCTTTCTTTAATTTTTGCACATCTCTTTTGCACGGAAACACTCATTTTATAATATGCAACACATTTTATTTGCGAAAAATAAAGTGTAACATGATCACAAAAACAGTACAACAAATGAATGCTCAGACATAGAAAGCTTATGTGATCAAATATATTAGAATCACAGTTTTTACAGAAGTAATTTGAATACGGATAAACTTGAAGGAAATGAACCTCCGCACCATCAGATCATTCCAGATTTGTTCATCGTCACCGGATCCCCACGGGGTGCCACTGATCCCCACAGGAAAATCGTTCTGCAACCTTCCATTAATTAAATCAGAAAACCACTGAGGGACTTTGGATTGTGTAGCATGATCAAGAAAAAAGTCTAACCAAATACACATGATGAAAGATAACCCCCTCCATACTATGCGGAAGCATATATCACATTATAATTGAATAACCCATTAGAAATGGAAGGAGATTTTGGAGACAACTTCTTGTTATGTTCTTGTTATAACTGCGCACCATGAGAGAGATGGGGGGCTGGAGCAATTCATTAGTTAACTGCTAGCATAGCCCAATCCAATATATTTGCCAAAAAATCTTAGATCTTTCTCTAAGTAGATAGAATCTAAAAGCTTATACTGATTAGCAGTTTCCTTTGGATAAACAGTAAATGAATGATTAGAAGTTAAAATGAATGGGAAATAGTAAACAACATGATTAAAACATAAAATTCTGTTTAGCCAAAAGAAAAAACAAATTACATTATTGTTCAGTGATTCAACAAATCATATTGTTTATAGTATATATGTTGATTCAACAAATCATATTGTTTATAGTCTATATGTTTCCAGCTTAATTACTTAATTTTACCTAATCCTTCTATTTCAAAATTTAGCATCTAGATAATGCTGCCCCATGCATTCAATTACTCCATCATTGCATTAAGTTGCTTTCATAATGGAAAAAATATGATACTTTATAACGGATCCGATGTAGCAAAATACATCAATTGAGTCAGTTACAGAACATGCATAATAAATAGTTTGCACTTCGCACTTCGATACAATATTCATTAATGCATAAATATATAGTTGATTACTGCGAGTTACAGAACATGCTGAATCAATACAAATCAACAAATTACAGCAACTGAGTCAGTTAAAAATAACTATTCTCAACCATCATTGTTTCGCAATATTAAGCTATAGCTTATATAAGTGTTCTGATCTTATTTTTGAATGTTTCGTAGTCAACATTCGGCTATAAGAAACACAGAATTGCCAAATATATGGGAGAAAAATCTTTTTTGTAAATGCCAGGAAAATATTCATTCCAAATTTTGCTTATATCTCAAATGTGTTCGTACATGTACTAACTCTTTGTGCCCGCATCATCTAAAGATGCATTGTAACCATCAGTCATCACATAATTCGCACACTTTTTAGTGGGACATTGAAGTTCACAAACACAAAGGAAAGCTGAAAAGAGAAATAAGTAGATATTCATGCAGCAATGACACGGTATCAACCAAGAAATTGAAATGCATTAGGAACCTTTGTGACCATTAATCAAGAATTCTGGTTGATTTTGGTGAAAAATTGCAATATGACAAATAATTCAAGGATTCAAATTGCCTAGTATTCACCAGATACATAGCCAAATAGTTAAAAATTACCATTGAACTAACAAACATGTGTAGCCAACTTATGAATCCCAATATAAGTTGCAAAATGAAGAAATAATAAACAGATCCCATGGAAGATAATGATAGTTCATTCAATTTTTTGACCGATCAAGCAATAATTCAACTAAAACCCCTTAGGGTTATAAAACTCAAACCCGTAACCAAACCCGCCAGGATGAGCATAGATAAAGACAACCTTGTCGTTAGCATAGATGTCATGCCCTATATTGCACTATACGTGTATTCTACTGTACACGTGAAATTTCTACCTACGATGCATGCGTGGGCATGAAATTAGCATATATATTGATGTATGTGATGTATTGCAAGGGGAATTAGGCCGTAATGTGTGACTGGGGCAAGAGAATGCGAGTGTGAAAGCGGGAGAAATGTAAATGACGTCATATGTGCAAAATGACAGGAGTATGTTAGACGTGCGTGTGTGAAGTAGGTATGCTCGTATGGATGTGCATGGATGTGTGTAGGAAGAGCCATGCAAGTGTGAAAGGGGTTGGGGGTCAATGGCAATCCCCGTAAATTTTTAGAAAGGTCAGGGGCAAAACGGTCTTTTTGACTAAATTTGATGTGCGTACATACTTAAGTGGTCGGTGCATAAAGAAATGGCAAACTTGTAAATACTTGGAAGATGTGGGGATATCTTGGTCATTTTCCTCATGGAATATTCCCTTGGAATATTCCATTCTTGCATGAGAAGAAACACACTTGTAATTATCTCCTTCTTTTCTACACTCTTCTTTTCATTTCTAAATATTTCTTCTCTTTTCTCCTTTCTCCTTTCTCCGCTCCAACCCCACCATGGCCAGCTATCTCCTTGTTGCCATGGCCGAAATCTTCATCAAAAAAAATAAAAAAAAAAGAAGAAGAAGAAGGAGAAGAAGAAGAAGAAGAAGAAGAGAAAGAGAAGAGAAGAAGAAGAAGTGCTTCTTTGAGGTAGGAATTAATTTGGATTTGGAATTTAATTAGAGTTCTATTTTATCATGTTTCCAACTCTTGTTTTGTCAATATGGATTAGTAATAATCAAATTCATATGCCATGTTTTAATTTTCATGAAAATTCCCTTGAAATTACAACTAACATCACTTCTTTGAAAAGCTGAAATTTTGATGAGTGTTCATGTCTCAATTCTGTTCTCCGTGGTTCGAATTAGGCCTTGAAAAAATATGAGCTTGTAAATCTTGAAGTTGTACCCCAAAATCATATAAAATGTGATATAGTTTCTGTTTCAGAGTGTTTTCTCACTACAAAGCGTTGACCGTGGAGAACCCGGTCAACGTGGTCAAGGGGCCCGCTTGGGTCCCTCGGGGGCTTCGAATCGGTGCAGATGGGGCGAGGGGAAGCCTCGGCCCTGGTTGAGATGCTCGGCCTCAGACAGACGAGCACGGCCTCGGAGGTAGGACGACGAGGGGTAGCCTCAGTCGCCCAGCTAGATGCGTGTTCGGCGAAGGGCGAGGGGAAGCCTCGGCCCGGGTCGAGACGCTCGGCCTCGGAGGTAGGACGACGAGGGGTAGCCTCAGTCGCCCAGCTAGATGCGTGTTCGGCGAAGGGCGAGGGGAAGCCTCGGCCCGGGTTGAGACGCTCGGCCTCGGTAGGATGCGCTCGGCCTCGCCTGACAGACGGTGAGGGTAAGCCTCACTCGTCCAGTTGACTGTGAGGTTGGAGAGGGGCGAGGGGGAGCCTCGGCCCGTTGATCAGCTGTCCACCAGCGTAGACGAGAACGCTCGTCAGGGGGCCAGACCTAGGTTCCGGCCAAATCCCCTCCGATGCCTAAGTCAGATAGAGATCTGAAAGAGGAGGCCCGGCGGAGACGGTTCGACTCGTGAGGAGATCGGAACGGCGTCTCACGGCGCGAGCGGGGGAGGAAGGAGATAGGATGGGGGAGCCAGGTCGTTGATGGAGTACCTTAGGTTTTAGATACCTGAGATGCGGTCCCGTTCTTCGTCGTCTTCCCAGCCCTTTTGTAGAGCTCCCAGCGTGATTGCCTCTGGCCCACGTCCCATGCCTGCCCTCGATCGTGCCCCATCAATCCGCCCCCTCGCTGCCGCTCTCTTCGCCATGCCAGCACCTCCACATTACCGCCATTTAGTGGTCGCGCGTCCGGGGGAGCGGTTTTCGCAGGAGTGGGCGAGTGACCAGCGGGTTATCGGGGCCGGGTCGGATCGACATTCGAGAAGATCCCTTATAGGGCCTTTGTAGAATGGGCTTGAGGATGTAGATGGGCTCTCGACCAGTAGTCGGGCTCCTGGGCTCGTGTCTTTTGGGTCTCGGTCAAATAGGCGTAACAATTGTCCCCATCGGTCGGGTTGATCGGCCTCGGCCGGTTCGGCTTGGCCGGTGTGACTTCTGTCGATTTTGACATGCTCGCCAGTTGATGCCGACTCATCTATTAGTCGTCATCATGAGTTGGCCCGCTCGATATTTTTAAAGCGCGGGCTCCGAAGTGCCGTCGTTCTTCTGATGCTGCCACGTGTGGCTGCAAGCCTATCCCCACCATTCGTGGGGTTGTCTTCAGTTGAGAAGCTGAGGGGTTCGTGAGCCGCCCTTGGTGGGGTCGATCAGCCTTGGCTTGCTCGGATCGACCGCTGTGCCTCCTGGGATTCCGAGTGGCGCTTCAATCGAGGCGTGGTCATAAATGTAGGTCATGATGAGGCGGATCGATTGGACTTCCCCTGGCGCCGATTTCGAAACGTCGCCGGTTCTTTGAGTCTTGCCACACGTTATTGTCAGGCGCTTCGAATTCGTCCCTGCGTCCGATATATAAGATCCCCAGCTGCGTTGATCTCCTCTCCTTTCTTGCTCTTCCAATTGCTCTAGGCTTTCTGCATCTCGGAGTCTCCCGTCGCCTTCGCTTCTTCGCCTCCTTCAACCTAGCTAAAAGGTAATTTCTTTCTCGCTCTCGTACTATGGCTGCTCTTAGGATAGGCGGTTCTGGCCGAGGGGCAAGGGATTCTCCAGAGTCCAGGCGGAGTATGCCCCGGCCAGTGGGATCAGGTTCCTCTTCCGGGAGTCGTCCCCTCCAAGATAAGGGGAAGGGGAAGCTATTCCCAGACTACGCCTGCGAGGACATGGCGTCGGCTGCCGTGCGTCTTAACGTGCCCCCGGTCATCCTCCGTACGCCGTCGAGGACCGCTCCTTCGGTGGTCTCGGAGATCCGGGAAAGGTATCTCTGCTTCCCGTACGATGTCCGAGTTCCATTCGTTGACGAGCGGATTTGCCTTCCGAGGAGCAATGAAGTCGGAGTCTACGTCGAAATGTTTCACCTGGGTCTTCGCTTCCCGCTCAATCCCTTCCTTATCCAGGTCATGGAGTATCTCATGGTGCCGCTTTGTCAGTTTACCCCTTGCTCGATTGCGGTACTGACGGGCTTCGCCACGCTCTGCTGCACCCGCGGCCTGGATCCATCCCTCCCCCTTCTCTTCCATTTTTACCAGATCCAGACGGTCGGGCCGGGGTCATGGCTGCACCTCCGAGCCCGTTCGAGGAGGGAATGTCTGATCGGGCTACCCCGCTGGTCGGGGGATTGGAGCTCGGATTATGTCTTTGTGGTCTTCTTGGGTGATGCCCAGATTCTAACAAGCTGGGGCGGTTCTGTCCATCCTCACCCGTCGCTAGCTCTCTCAGACGTCGACCGGGCAGCCGCTGCGCTGCTGTTGGCTCTTCCTTTGGAATCGAAGTCCATCTGGTCTTTGTTGGACGACCTACTCCTGAAGGCCGTCTTGTGGTCTCCGGGTAGGTCGCTTTTTCATCCTCGGATCGCCATATGACTCATCCTGATTTCGGTCTCCTTTGCAGGGATGGCAGGCCGCGAATTCGTCCGTGACGTCGATGAGCTGATCCGTCGTGGAGCCGCTCGGAGCCGAGGTAGTACCTCTGGAAGGGCGCCTCGGAGGACCGTTGAGGAAGAAGTGCGCCAAGCCGAGCCTTCCGTGGGTAAGGTGGTGGCCGTGCCTCCCGCCTCTTCTTCTGGCGATCCCCTTCCCGGGGGTGAGGATGGTGCGAGGCGGAAGCGTTCCCCTCCAGCGCCTTCGGAGCCCCACGGAGGAAAGAGGAGGAGGGAGGACGTGGATCCCTCCAGTCCGGCAGGTTCCGCACTTCCTGTGGCGACCGCCGGGGATCCTTCGGTAGCTTTGTCAGCCACCCCCCTCGCAGCGTCTTCACCCGTATCACCGGGGGTTGGGGCCTTGTTGGCGAGTGACTTGGCTTCGATCGTCGTCACTGGGAGTTCGATGTTTGTTGACCGAGCCCTGGCCCAGCAGGTTGCCGAGGTCTCCGTCCCTCCCCGGGACCGCAGCTTCCTCAAGAAGATCCCGGCCGACAAGATGTCGGATTCCTTGGTCTGGATCCTTCAACAGGTTCGGTTATCTAGCTATCCTGTCTTTCTCTTTATCCTCTTCTTAGCCCATGTCTCGTCTTTTTAGGGTTCAGCGCTCGCTGTGGAGTTGCAGTGTCGAGCCGTCCGCTTGAGGGAGCTGGAGGAGTCCTCTATGAGGGCTCAGGAGCGGGCCGGGGCGGCTGAGGTGGCTATGACGGAGGCCCAGATGGAGTCTCGGCGTCTCAACCTCCGCGTGGCTGAGTTGGAGGGACGAGTGGTTGACCTCCAAGGCAAGCTGGAGGATGCTCATCAGTCGGCTGAGGAAGCGGCGGAGTCGTTCCGCCTGGAGAGGGAGGAGCTTCAGAGGGAACTGTCGGATCGGCGCCAGGTGATGCGGCTTGCAGAGGAGGTGGAGAGGGGCGTCGTCGAGACCCTGGGGAAGAGGATCTTCGAGGTTCTCAGGGAGGCCTTCGGTAAGTATGAAGACCTCATCGCCCCTCGGATCGTCGAAGTCGTCCAGTCTTCCTTCCGGGAATGTGCGGAGCGTGTTCGGCAAGCCCCACCGCCGGTCGATCCCCCTCGCTCCGAGCAGGGTGAAGTGCCCGAGGATGTGTCCTCCCGAGCTCGGGCTCCCTAAGCCGTCCCTCCCGGCCTTATCCTCAAATTTTTAAGCATCCGCTTCGCTTTGGGCCAGTCTACTTGAAATGGATCCCTGGCCCCCGCTATCTCCTTCGGCTTCGTTATCGGCTCCGTGGCCAATAATTGCCGGTTGCATGGCTGCTAGCTTGGGCTAACTACTTTGAGTCTTTTGTCAACCAATTTTGCTCTGTCGGTGTCGATCTAGCTTCTGTAGGTGAAGAACTCTGTCATTCGTCGTGAGTGGATTATTTGTAGAGTGTTTCCTTCGCCTTGATTCCCTGTAAATAAGACACATTTTTGTACTCTGGTTAACTATTATAAACGAAATTGACTTACTCGGACTTCTCGTGTATTTTGCGTTGCCGCCTCGTTCTTGGTCTAGGATTGGATGACGTTCGCGTCGGCTGGGGGAATTGCCCCCAAACTTATGGGCGCTGGAGTCGGTCGGCGAGGGCAAAACTCCTCGGCTTAGGTCCGGTCGGCGTCCGTGCCTGCTGGGGGAACTGCCCTCAGACTTATGAGCGCAGGAGTCAGTCGGCGAGGGCAAAGCTCCTCGGCTTAGGACCGGTCGGCGTCCGTGCCTGCTGGGGGAACTGCCCCAGACTTATGAGCGCAGGAGTCGGTCTGCGAGGGCAAAGCTCCTTGGCTTAGGACCGGTCGGCGTTCGCGCTGTCTGGGGGGATTGCCCCCAGACTTATGAGCGTAGGAGTCGGTCAGCGAGGGCAAAGCTCCTCGGCTTAGGACCGGTCGGCGTCCGTGCCTGCTGGGGGAACTGCCTCAGACTTATGAGCGTGGGAGTCGGTCGGCGAGGGCAAAGTCCCTCGACTTAGAACCGGTCGGCGCTCGCGCTGGCTGGGGGGATTGCCCCCAGGCTTATGCGCGCAGGAGTCGGTCGGTGAGGGCGTGGCTCCTCGGCTTAGGACCGGTCGGCGTGCCTGCCAGGGAAACTGCCCTCAGGCTTCTAAGCGCATGAGTCGGTCGGCGAGGGCAGTGTCCCCCTTCCTCCTCCAGTGAGACGGTGGCCCTCATTCTTTTGCACTATTAGTGAAATGTCAACTCCGTCGGGGATTTGAGAAAAGACAAAAAGGGAATGCATTTGTACTCTCAAGAGTCCTGTCGGACCGGTACATTTGGAGGAAAAGGAAAAAAGGAAATGAGGCTAGACAGAGGGATGTAAACCTAGATAACTCCCTCTTACTAGGCTGCAACTGGGGGGGAGAGTCATCGCCCGCTCACTCTATGATGCTGAGGGGACCTTGGACGGTGTTGATCTTCTTCCCCTTGTCTGGCTGCGTGGAGGTCCCTTCTCCGTGGGCCGGCTCGTCGGCCTGGTTCCTGGCGTGCCCTCGGCTCATCAGCTTCTCAATGTCCTTCTTCAAATGCCAGCAGTCTTCAGTGTCATGGCCATCGTCCTTATGGTACTTGCAGTACTTCTCCATGTTCCTCCCACCTCTTTTAGCCTTCAGTGGGGGGCGATCAGCCCGCTCTTCCTTCTGCACTTGGGCGAGGACGGCGTCTGGGGTGGTGTCCCTCGTGCTGTCTCCCCGCTGTCTGTTCCTCGGCCTCTTCTCGGTCTGGTACCCTTCGGGGCTGACTCGTCCGCCGTCGCCGCGCTTGGTCCCTCGAGTGGCTTTTCCTGCATCCTCGGCCAAGGCTTCCTCGGTCAGCATGAAGCGTTCAGCCCTCGCCATGATCCCGGGGAGGTCCTTCGGGGGATCGTTGTGCAGGGACTTCTTGAGGCCTCTGTGGCGAAGCCCTTTCTTAAGGGCCGTCTGGACCACCAGGTCAGGAGGGCTGTTCACGTTCAGCCTTTCCGCGTTGAAGCGGTGCATGAACTGTCGGAGCGGCTTGGCCGGGCCTTGCACTATGTTGAACAGATGTTCAGCACCGGGCTTGATCTGCCTCCCCGCCATGAACTGTTTGCAGAACAACTGGGTGAGTTCCTCAAAGCTGTCGATGGAGCGGCCGGGCAGGCTGTGGTACCAGGTCCTCGCCGCTCCCCTGAGAGTAGAATAGAAGCCCTGGCAAAGCAGGTCATCGTCAGCTCCCTAGAAGGACATGTCCCCCTCGTAGTCCATCATGTGGTGTCCCGGGTCCCCTATCCCGTCGTACTTTCCCAGCACCGGGATCCTGAATCGAGAGGGGACCCGTGCGTCGGTTATTCTCCGTGATAAGGGGCACCGGTCTCCGTGGATGCCCCCGGGGATGCGGCAGTCGCCTGCCTTTGGCTCGATCGGGGGTGGAGGAAGCACAGGCGCCGGCGGGGCTGGCCCCACGGCCCTCGCCACGCTGGGGGTCGGGCTGACCCGACGCTCCCGACTCCTCCTGCGGGAGCTCCTGCTCCGTCGTGATCGGTCTCTCGAGTGGTGTCGTTCGCTTCTCCTGCGGCGGGACGACCGTGACCGACGTGAGGATGCCGTCATCGATTCACCCTCCGTCCCTTCGGTTTCTCTTCGGCTCCATTCACGATAAGGGGAGGAGGCGCGTGACCTCGCCTGACGAGAGCCGGACAGCGTGAACCGACGCTCCATGTTCGGTTTCTGGGTCCCGTGGTCGTCGACCACGGCGGACCGCAAGTGCGGGGGACCCCCCGCCCATCGATGGCTATCGTCCAACGTGCCTCCGTTGGACGGTGCAGGGCCGACGAGCTGCTGTACCGTCGTGACCAACGTCTGGAGGCTCGCGTTGGTCTCCTGAGCCAGGGCGCGGAGCTGTCCCTGCGTGGCCAGTTCTGAGCCGCCGGTCTCTTCGGTTGAGAGGGCGGGGTGGCCGCCGACGGGCGTGTCCTCGGGGTTGCCGTTTGATGCGCCATTCCCCTCCTCCGGGATGGGGGGGCATGCGCTTCCTTCCGTTGCTGGCTCGTGCCATTGTTGGCGTGGTTTGCTGCTTCGTGGGACGGTTTTCGGTTCCTACAGACGGTGCCAGATGTTTCAGAGTGTTTTCTCACTACAAAGCGTTGACCGTGGAGAACCCGGTCAACGTGGTCAAGGGGCCCGCTTGGGTCCCTCGGGGGCTTCGAATCGGTGCAGATGGGGCGAGGGGAAGCCTCGGCCCTGGTTGAGACGCTCGGCCTCGGACAGACGAGCACGGCCTCGGAGGTAGGACGACGAGGGGTAGCCTCAGTCGCCCAGCTAGATGCGTGTTCGGCGAAGGGCGAGGGGAAGCCTTCCTCCAGTTGACTGTGTAACAGTTTCAATTCTGAAATTAGGAGTAAAAATTCAAACTCTACAGCATGTTTGTTTGATTCTCATCTTTGACACAGTTCAGTAGAAATGGCATAACTACCTGAAATCTCAATGCAATTTTGTGATCTTGGTCTTGTTGGAAACTTAAGAAGATTTTCTAAAAATTCATCAAAGTGCCTATATGTCGAAATTCTGGCTAGAACATGCCCAAAATTGGCTTTGAACACAGACACAGATATCTGTCTGAAAAACAGATTTAACACCCTTCACTGAAAAATTCACCATAAATCACACACTTAATATTTTTGATGAAATTTTATCTGTGAATCCGCAACTTCCATATCTTTAACTTTCATTTATATTATTTTGTCAAATTCCCAGGAGAAATGGATATAATGTGTTGATCATTACAGCTGTTTTTGCAAATTCCTGCATGCTGAATGGTTAAGTGATGTGTTAAAATTGTGTACTATTGTAATTCTACCCACTATGGTACTTGATTATTGTTCTTGCATGTAAATTAGATTAATGGTATGTTTTGGAAATTGATTTGCTAATGTTCTTATGGACGTGCATGTCATGCTCATCACGTGTTCGATGAAATGCCTGAATGAAGGCAAATGTCAAAATTGTGAGAAATGCTTCATCCTATAATTATGAAATGAAATTTGATATGGAATGGTGATATTGGGAGCATGTCATGCATGGCACTAGATGTGATGTGAGTATGGGTTAATATGAAATCGATGGAGGGCATGACACTTCGGTGTATGAACCATGTTGATATGAATATGAAATGAGATGACATGTAACATGACTCCTTCATTACTAAAATGATGAAATGAAACTATTAAATATCTCAATCCTCCCTAATGAGGGTGAGTTAGTAAATACCGGGGTTTTAAGTGGGATTTGAGTAAATTATGGATATGAGGCCTGGACTGAGAAGTTGGGGGAAATGATTATGTGATATGTGATATTTTCACCCACTCGCCTTGCCGGGAGTGGAGGGGACATACAGAGGTTGTGGTACTATGGTAGAGCCTCACTCCTGCCAGGGACGGGGGAGCTGAGAGGCCCGACGTACAGTGCACGTGTCCACTGCGTCGTGTGTTGTATTCACCCCAAATTTGGGGTGAAGTCCAGGTCCTGGTATCACACAGTTTACCCAAATTCCAATTAACTCAATTAAGAAATAGAAATAATAAGATAAGATTTGGGTGTTATTTCTACTGCTGGCAGCACTTTCCATCCCCTTTGCACGTAATTTGTGGCATGGTGTCATGCTTCAGGCACTTGCACTTATCGTATGATATTGGTTGTATGAGCCCTCATGTTATTATTATTGTTACTATTATTATTATTATTATTATTATTCGTGCTAACCCTTTCTTGCATTAGCTCGTCGCTGGACCGCATGTATGATTCCTTTGTTTTAACTATTAAATTTCCATTAAATCACTTTGTTACATGTTCTATGCCTCTGCCCTGCCTTGTAAAGTGATAACCTTAAAATGGAGTTCCAAATCCAAATTGGTTCCTACTGGAGCACACATTGATGTGCTCCTCCTTATTTTTCAGGTAGCAGGGTTAGCTTGGTTGGAAGTGATCTGGGGCCGGGTTCAGGGATAACATTTGATGTGAGTTGTCTTGTGGTGTGATATGGAGGTCTTGGGAGGTGGAGAATGATGGTGTATATGTAGTGGTGTGCCTGGGTTATGTATATAAATTGAAGTTGTTATATATATATATATATATATATATGTTATGTTGTTGTTTATCTATGAATTCATGAGATCGTTTTGATGTTACTGTGGAGTTTTACCTGTACTATCCCAGCATGTGCGCAGTGGCCTACTTGTTCGGTTTTTCCTTACTCTTTCTTTTCCTCTCTCATCACCCTCACTCTTCAGGATACTTGGAAAAAAAATTAAGTATCAGGTATTCTGGGAAACGGGGCGTGACAATAACCACTCGAACCATTAGCAATGAAGTTGGGACAATGAACCCCATCCTCAATCTGGTGCATCTTCGCATTAACATTCTTCATCAACTTCTCTAAATCCCTACCTAGCTTTTCAAGCGCATCCAAGCTGTTGCGTCCTTTTTGTAAATATATTTCTTCCAATAGTTCCAATTCTGTCATTTCCTAGACGGCAACACTTAATGTTGACAGCATAAGGACCCAGAAGAACGTGGTTATCTTCTGCACCCATAAAGAAACAAAGAGGATAATGGCAACAATTTCGAGCTCCGGGCTTACTCCTATAAAAGAGCTGGAGAGAGATTTTAGGATGCCATTCCATTCAAACTGAAGCGTAGGCAATTGAATTTCAGAGTTTGGCTGCAGGTTAAACATGAAATAGCATTAGAACTTAGAATGATGTTATAAATTTGAGTTTTGCGATAAGAGTCAAGTTTTCTATACAAAGAAGATAGAGGGGTACAAAAAATGTATGGCATTGTGGCTTTCTGAACATTCTCATGCATCCATGTTCTTTAAATGGATCTGTAAGGAAAATATCAGCACCTACTTAAAGCTAAAATGGATTTAAATCTATAACTGGAACAATAGAATATCCATCATAATAAATTTTGGCGCATTATAGACTTTTGTTTAATCAAGAAAATAGGAAAGCTGTACATTTAGTTTATATTAATTCAATGTCTATGTGTTTTGGACAGATTAATTATTAATAGTTTAAAATTCCTGAAGTCTTTAACAAAATTTAAACTGGGGAGATGAATGCTTGTATTTTTCTAAAACATCCATTTGTTTTATCTTTTTTTTCTTTTTCCTTGGAATGATGGATCTGCTTCTTTCCAATTATATTGACTTAATTTGTACCCAAATTTATGACATCCATCCATCCCCAGGTCAAGAAATTCTCTGGATTTGTACCAAATTTAATAAATAAGAGTGCTAATCATTGTACAACAAAGAGTTTTCCGTTCCCAGGTCAAGAACATCCACAAACATTACCTGTATGCAACAATGGTGAATACCCGCATCCATCCCATCAGCTGGCCCTCGTCCTAGGAGTTCCTCCCATTCATAAACAACTTTTTTTCGAGGCATGTCATGGAGAAGAGAAAATATATCAGGCATCAATTATCAAGGCACTGGTCCATTTAGATATGGCCAAGTGAACCAATCCAATTCCAGAGAAGTTTATAACAAAAAAATCTAAGCAGGTCCCTGTAACCACAACGGAACAACAATAATAACACAAGGAGAAACTGAAATAAAATCTCACATCTCTTAACGTCCAATATCCAAAATAAGTCCAACATCCAGAAAAAGCCACCAGGCTAAAAGAAAGAGTCTAAAGGCCCAGAACAAGGCCAACAAAAGCAACGACATAACAAAGTATAGGTGCTACGCACCGATAACAAAACAACTGTCTAAACAAAAGTAAAACACAACAAAGACACTAGGACTGGTCCCCAGTGTCCACGTACTCCCCGTCAAACACAAGCTCGGGCCTCGGCGTCAGCAAACACCTCGTCCTCAACAAGGTACTCAGGCTCAGGATCTAACATGTGTCACCCAAAAGAGTAAAGGGGCACATTTCAGCAAGTCTAAAAGACTTGGGGCAAGGAAACTGAAAGTAAGGCAACTAGCAACCTAGCAGTTTTAGTATGCATGACATGGCAGTTATAACATGAGTGCACAATTAAGACATGATGTACAACAAGTACAAGAGTACAATTATCGGGACAAGTCAAGAGTAGCCAAGCTACTAACATTCTCAATCAATTCATATTGTTTTGTAGGTGTTTACACCCTTCAGCTGAATGGTACTTCATTCACACCGATCGGCACTAAACACAATTCACGTTTCACTGTTGTTTGTAGATGTTTACGCCCTTCAGATGAATGGTTCCTCATTCACAACCGATCGGCACTAAACACTACCCCCACCCCAGAGTTTACGTCTTACAACTGCAGTTGCTGATCAGGCAGACCCCCCAGTTGAATGACCGCCTTAACCCTTACCCCATCCCACACGTAAACAAGCCAGGGTCCCTGTACATGAGCCCAGCAAGTGAGCCAGGGTTGCCCCGCACGGGAGCTTGTTTCTTAGTTCACAATTCAATATCGAGCGTTGGGGTTAGCAAACTCATTATGCTCGCTTCTGGTCACGAGCCAGGAAACACAAGTATGGCGTTGGGGACACCTAGCCTCAATATCGACGCGTTGGGGTTAGCAACTCATTATGCTCGCTTCTGGTCACGAGCCAGGAACTATCAGTTTTGTAGCGTGAGCTACACATTCAATGAACAATCGATGTATGCAATGTCATGAACAGATATTCGCATACCGTTAATTGTATTTAAACGTGACAGGCAAAATGCAATGACATGAACAATAGTCGCGTACCGTTAATTGTAATTAAACATGACATACAAGCATGATAGGGGGTGACGGACCAAGCTTCGTTGTCAAGCTAGGTCAATGGCGTCTAGACGGCTATCCTTTCACCGTCTAGTCTCTTTTACGCTAAAACAAGGAAATGGCCTAAGACATGGCCCAAATCAAGAGATGCAAGTTTCACTTGCCTAGCACCGGGGATGACGACCACTTCGTCACACGGATGCTAATCTACGGGGAGATCGCTATTTATGGGGGGAACAATCATCAAACAACATGAAATTTTTATTAGGGTTTCATAAAAATACAAATAGGTTATAAAAACACCAAGGGATTGATTTCTTACCGAGAGGAGGCGGAAGAAACACTCCGGAGAACCCTAGGATCAGATCTGGAAAAGATTGGAGAAGTTTGGAGAACTAGGGTTTTTTGGGGGATTTTTGGGGTTTTGATGGAGGTTTGGGGAAGATGAGAGGTGCGAATGAGTGGATGGAGGGTTTAGATGATGAATCTAGGGCTTGGGATGAAGGAATGAAGCTTGGAGGAAGATGGAGGCTCAATGGGGGAGATTTTAGGGTTTAGGGGTCGAGTGGAGGAAGATGAAATCGTTTGGGATGTGTTTAAATAGGATGGGCTGGCGGCTGCCCAGAAATTAGGGTTTTAAACGCAGGTTAGTCTGTCAAAGAGCAACCACTGACCGACTAGTTTGGCAACTTAGTCGGTCGGAATCGACCAACGCAGACCGACTAAGTGCAAACAGTAACTTTTGAACGAAAATAGGATTTTAGAATTAGTCGGGTCCATGAACAAATACTGACCGACTAGTTTAGCATCTAGTCGGTCGATGAACATTCTTAGACCGACTAAGAGTGAACAGTATTGATACTAAAATTTAGATGATGAGTTAGTCGGTTAAAGAAGCATTGCCGACCGACTAGTTTGCAACCTAGTCAGTCAACCAACGTTCTTAGACCGACTAACGATAAACAGTAACTCCTGAGAAATTTAGAAAGCCAACTAGTCGGTCCAAGAAGGATTGCCGACCGACTGGATCGTCATCTAGTCGGTCGGTTGCCCCTTCTTATACCGGCTAATGAGCACAAAAGTTCCGATACGGAGCGCGGGGCCCCCGGGATCGATTCCTAAGACTCCTAAGCTTGATCTAATAGTAAGATACGACCGTTATGAAGTCCGTCACGAATGACATACTTCGAAATCGACAATCCTAAGGAAGAAACGAGAAAATACGACGAATCGATCGAAAATGAAAGCTACGGAGACGAAAACCACACATGAGGAGAAAATCCACCAAAACACATATTATATAATAATAAATCCAGGTACATGAAAAGCAGTCGTTACATCCTCCCCAACTTAAGAAAAATTCCGTCCTCGGAATTTCCAAATACTCACGAGTCCGGAAACAAAAGTTGGGAAACGCTCTCGCATCTCATCCATCATTCTCCCAAGTAGACTCTCCAGGTGAGCCGTGTCGCCACATCACCCTCACAAGATTGACAATCTTGTTCCGAAGCGATTTCTGACGCCTGTCCAGAAATCTGCACTGGATGCTGGGTCATACGTCATATCGGGGCGAACGGTAATCTCCGAAAAATCCACAGCATGAGGTGGATCGCTAATGTATCGACGAAGCTGCGACACATGGAAAACATTGTGAACTCCTTCCAAAGATAACGGCAAGGCCAAGCGATACGCTACCTCGCCAACCCCGCTCCAAAAATGTCAAACGGTCCAATGTATCGTGGTCTCAACTTCCCTCGCTTCCTGAAACGAATCACACCGCGATTCGGGGGAAATCTTCAAGAACACATGGTCGCCCGGCTGAAACTCCAAAGGAAGACGTTTAGCATCCGCCCAATGCTTAAAACGGTCCCTGAGCAATTCTCAACCTCTCCCGAATATTCCTGACGATATCCCACGGCCTCCACGATCATCTCAGGTCCCAACAACTCCCGATCACCAACGTCATCCCAACTCAATGGCGATCGACATTTCCTCCCATAAAGAGCGGCAAAAGGCGCCATGCCAATACTCGCCTGGAAGCTGTTGTTGTAAAGAGAACTCCACCAAATGCAGATGGTCCTCCCACGAACCCTTGAAATCCAACATGCACGCCCCTCAGCATGTCTTCCAAAATCTGAATCGTCCTCTCGGACTGGCCATCCGTCTGCGGATGGTACGTCGTGCTGAAACTCAGACGCGTTACCCAAGCTCTTCTGCAAACTCTGCCAGAACTGAGATGTGAACCTCGTGTCTCTGTCAGACACGATACTCACGGGGACTCCATGAAGTCGTACAATCTCCTGCACGATTCACGTTACATCACTATCCACACTAGGAAAAGAAAATAAAACGGAGAGTAAGAGAATTTTACCTCCATATATCTCCCTCGCTAGCGCCTCAGTGGACTGTCCCACTCGTAACGGAATAAAGTGCGCAGATTTGGTCAATAGATCTACAATCACCCAAATCGCGTCATTCTGCTTCGGACTCCGGGGGTAGTCCAGTCACGAAATCCATAGTGATGTGTTGCCATTTCCACTCCGGAATCGGAAGCGGTTGTAGCAACCCGGCCGCACGCTGATGCTCCGCCTTCACTTGCTGGCAAACCAAGCACTTGGCTACACTCCGAGCCACGCTTCTCTTCATACCATGCCACCAATAATTCAGACGAAGATCCTGGTACATCTTGGTGCCACCAGGATGCACAGAATATGGCGAACTGTGTGCCTCCACCATCAACTCCTCTCTGATATCTCCAGCTGGCACACACAACCTGGCTCCGAACCTCAGCGAGCCATCCTCATGAATCAAAAAGTCAGTTCGCAGACCGGCTTTCACCTGCTCCCGAATCTTCACCAGCTTCGGATCCTCAGCCTAGCCAGCCTTAATCCGATCCACGATCGTCGACTGTACCTGCATGTACATCAACGATGAATCCTTCCCAGGAAGAACAACCTCCACGCCAGACTCACAAAATTCCTGCTGCAATCTCCACTGCGAGGTCAAAATCATCACCGCTGGAAACCTACTCAAAGCATCTGGAACCACATTCACCTTGCCAGGGTGAAACTGTAAATCAATCTCATAATCTACCATAAGCTCCAACCATCGACGCTGTCGCATGTTGAGCTCCTTCTGAGTGAAAATGTACTTCAAGCTTTTGTGATCGGTGAAAATCTTCACTTTCTCACTCAGCAGGAAGTGCCTCCAAATCTTAAGAGCAAACACAACGGCAGCCAACTCCAAATCATGCGTCGGGTAATTCTTCTCATGAACCTTAAGCTGACGAGACGCATACGCCACAACATGCCCATGCTGATGCAACACACAACCGAGACCCTTGCCAGAAGCATCGCAAAAGATCTCAAATCCACCGATGCGATCAGGCACAACCAAAATAGGGGGCAGTCGTCAACCTCTCCTTCAGAATACCAAAAGCATTCTCACAATCACCCGAACCAAACGAAAGCAACATCCTTCCGCGTCAACCTGGTCATCGGCCTCAGCAATACGAGAAAAGTCCCTTAATGAATCACCGATAGTAACCAGCAAGTCCAAGGAAACTCCGAATCTCAGACGCAGACGACGGAACAGGCCACTCCCTGATGGCCCCGAATCTTCTCGGGATCCACTGAAATACCATCTCCAGTCACCACATACCCGAGAAAAGCAACTCTATCCAGCCAAAACTCGCACTTCGAAAACTTAGCATACAACCGATGCTTCCTCAAAATCTCCAACACCGTCCTTAAGTGCGAGGCATGCTCTTCCCTCCGACTTCGAATAGATCAGAATGTCGTCAATAAAGATAACGACAAACTTATCCAAAAAGTCGTAGAAAATCAGGTTCATCAGATTCATGAAAACTGCGGGCGGCGTTAGTTACGCCGAAAGGCATAACCACAAACTCATAGTGTCCATACTTCGTCCTGAACGCTGTCTTCGGAACATCATCCTTCTTCACCTTCAACTGATGGTAACCACTCCTCAAATCCAATTTTGAAAACACCCTCGAACCTCCAAGCTGATCAAAAATATCATCGATGCGAGGCAACGGGTATTTATTCTTAATGGTCACCGCATTCAACTCCCGATAGTCCACGCACATGCGACGCGAACCATCCTTCTTCTTTACCAGCAACACCGGTGCTCCCCACGGAGACACGCTAGGATTAATATAACCCTTCTGCAAAAGCTCATCCAGCTGCTTCCTCAATTCTTCCAATTCTACCGGTGCCATACGATACGGCGCCTTCGAAATCGGTTGCGCACACCCGGAATGAGATCGATAGAAAATTCTAGGGCTCGATCAGGTGGAAAAGCAGACATCTCCTCGGGGAAGACGTCGCCAAAATCTCGCACTACAGCTGGCCACTCCAGCTCCATCTGCATAGCCACAGCCTCCACCGGCCTGGCCCGAAATCTGACAGGACCAAGCGAACTGCTACCCCACGACTGAACTCAAATACTGGATGTCCGGGAATCTCGAAACACCACCTTCTTCCTCCGACCAGTCGATCGTAGCATAGAAGCTCGAAAGCCAGTCCATCCCCAGAACTGCATCATAGTTGATGATGTCGTGGACGATGAAATCAGCGAAAAGCTCATGTCCACAGACCACCAACGAGCAAGAATTGCAACCATGATGCACCGAGACCACGCCATTCCCTGTAACGATATTCCAACTCTAGGAAAGAGTGGACGTCGACAAGGAATGCCTCTCCACGAAGCTCCGAGAAATAATGCACATCGATGCACCAGAGTCAAAGAGGAGTCGTGCAAGAAATGTGCAAACCAAAACCACACCTAACAATCAATTAACAATCAAACCCTAGTCTAGCAAACAACCATGTTCAAGCAAACAACACAATCTAACAATCAAAAACCAGCTAGGAAAGTAACAGCTAGATTGAGGATTACCTGCGATAACCTCATCCACAGCCTCGCTCTCCGCAGCGGTCATCAGAAAAGCCCTGCCTCCTCGGCGGAACAGCCTGCCGAAAAGCCTGCCTCTGTGGAACAAGAGCTGCTCCACGACCACGCAGGAACAGACGCTCGCTGCTGCAACGGCTGAGCTGCAACAGGTGCCCTCCGCAGCGGACCCGCATGCCGACAATCCCTCGCGACATGGGAAGCATCACCGCAAACCAGACACTGGCCCAAAAACTTCCGACACTGATCCTTGATGTGGCCAGGCTTGCCGCAGAAAATGGCAAGACTTCAGAATAGGCCCTCCTGGCCTCTTTAAACTGAGCAGACTGATTAGGCCTGAATCCAGGTCTAACCACAGCTCTCGCCTGTTCCACAGGCCTCTTCCCAGCACCAACAAACAGACCCCCCTCCGCTGGTTCACGAGTAGCTCCTGCCTCTTGGCTGCTACTAGAACCTTCTGATAGGACTCCCGGTCAGAAGAGGTCACAAAACTCTGGAGCTCCGAAGTAAGTCCCTGCAGGAACCTCTGAGCTCTCTCCTCAGCGTCCTGCACCATCTTTGGTGCAAACCGACTCAGCCTCATGAACTCTTGGTGATAATGGTCCACCGACGAGCTCCCCTGCTTCAAATCGATAAAAACGCTGCAGCATCTCTTCCCTGGCAGCTTTCGGGAAGAACTCACCCTCAAATTTGGCCTTGAAGGTAGCCCAAAGCTATCGGCTCCACCAGCATCTTCTCTTCCGCATCCCCACCAATTTCCGAGCATTATCCTTGAGTTGCCTCTTCTCCAAATCAACCCATCCAGCCGGGGTGATCTTGGCCATCTTCAGATTGTCATCGATGTTCTGAATCCACTTATCGGCAGCCAGAGGACCCTCAGAACCATCAAAATATATGGGACCCCAGCTCTCGAAATTGCTTCGCTCACCGGCTCAGAGCGAGGGGCATCCGAAAGAGCCCGGGCAGCTCGAGCAACGTGGAGCATTCTGGACTTGCAGAAACACGCCCTGCTGCACATTGCATCATCTGAAGTCATCATCCACATCATCTCACCACTGGTGGGTTCCCGCTCAGGCTCCTCATCATGAGGGAGCGCACCACTTGCCCCCACCACGGGTCAAACGCCTTCCTTCCATCTAATGACACAGAGAACGAATCAGATTAGACTCATAGCTTATGACATCGGACATCGAACTTAGTTTATTGGACATTCTAATATTATTATCGTCATACCAAAAATCACAGTTACAGAAGGACCTGCATGGGCCACCAACAAAACCTGTCACGACCCGCTTCCCTAAAATGGAGGCGAGACGTGAAAAAGGTCCGCACGAGAGTGGAGCCGTGAAGCCCCAAACCTGATAAGCGTCAATAAAACATAAGCAGGTCCCTGTAACCACAACGGAACAACAATAATAACACAAGGAGAAACTGAAATAAAATCTCACATCTCATAACGTCCAATATCCAAAATAAGGTCCAACATCCAGAAAAGCAACCAGGCTAAAAGAAAGAGTCTAAAGGCCGAGAACAAGGCCAACAAAAGCAAACGACATAACAAAGTATAGGTGCTACGCACCGATAACAAAACAACTATCTAAACAAAAGTAAAACACAACGAAGACACTAGGACTGGTCCCCAGTGTCCACGTACTCCCCGTCAAACACAAGCTCGGGCTCGGCGTCAGCACACACCTCGTCCTCAACAAGGTACTCAGGCTCAGGATCTAACATGTGTCACCCAAAAGAGTAAAGGGGCACATGTCAGCAAGTCTAAAAGACTTGGGCAAGGAAACTGAAAGTAAGGCAACTAGCAACCTAGCAGTTTTAGTATGCATGACATGGCAGTTATAACATGAGTGCACAATTAAGACATGATGAACAACAAGTACAAGAGTACAATTATCGGGACAAGTCAAGAGTAGCCAAGCTACTAACATTATCAATCAATTCATATTGTTTTGTAGGTGTTTACGCCCCTTCAGCTGAATGGTACTTCATTCACACCGATCGACACTAAACACAATTCATGTTTCACTGTTGTTTATAGATGTTTACGCCCTTCAGCTGAATGGTTCCTCATTCACACCGATCGGCACTAAACACTACCCCACCCCAGAGTTTACGTCTTACAACTGCAGTTGCTGATCAGGCAGACCCCCAGTTGAATGACCGCTTAACCCTTACCCCATCCCACACGTAAACAAGCCAGTGTCCCTGCACATGAGCCCAGCAAGTGAGCCAGGGTTGCCCCGCACGGGAGCTTGTTTCTTAGTTCACAATTCAATATCGAGCGTTGGGGTTAGCAACTCATTATGCTCGCTTCTGGTCACGAGCCAGGAAACACAAGTATGGCGTAGGGGACACCTAGCCTCAATATCGAGCTTTGGGGTTAGCAACTCATTATGCTCGCTTCTGGTCACGAGCCAGGAACTATCAGTTTTGTAGCGTGAGCTACACATTCACGATGAACAATCGATGTATGCAATGTCATTGAACAGATATTCGCATACCGTTAATTGTATTTAAACGTGACAGGCAAAATGCAATGACATGAACAATAGTCGCGTACCGTTAATTGTAATTAAACATGACATACAAGCATGATAGGGGTGACGGACCAAGCTTCGTTGTCAAGCTAGGTCAATGGCGTCTAGACGGCTATCCTTTCACCGTCTAGTCTCTTTTACGCTAAAACAAGGAAATGGCCTAAGACATGGCCCAAATCAAGAGATGCAAGTTTTCACTTGCCTAGCACCGGGGATGACGACCACTTCGTCACACGGATGCTAATCTACGGGGAGATCGCTGTTATGGGGGAACAATCATCAAACAACATGAAATTTTATTAGGGTTTCATAAAAATACAAATAGGTTATAAAAACACCAAGGGATCGATTTCTTACCGAGAGGAGGCGGCAGAAACACTCCGGAGAACCCTAGGATCAGATCTGGAAAAGATTGGAGAAGTTTGGAGAACTAGGGTTTTTGGGGGATTTTGGGGTTTTGATGGAGGTTTTGGGGAAGATGAGAGGTGGAATGAGTGGATGGAGGGTTTAGATGATGAATCTATGGGCTTGGGATGAAGGAATGAAGCTTGGAGGAAGATGGAGGCTCAATGGGGGGAGATTTTAGGGTTTAGGGTCGAGTGCAGGAAGATGAAATCGGTTTGGGATGGGTTTAAATAGGATGGACTGGCGGCTGCCCAGAAATTAGGGTTTTAACACAGGTTAGTCTGTCAAAGAGCAACCACTGACCGACTAGTTTGGCAACTAGTCAGTCGGTCGACCCAACGCAGACCGACTAAGTGCAAACAGTAACTTCTGAACGAAAATAGGATTTTAGAATTAGTCGGATCCATGAACAAATACTGACTGACTAGTTTAGCATCTAGTCGGTCGAATGAACGTTCTTAGACCGACTAAGAGTGAACAGTATTGATACTAAAAATTTAGATGATGAGTTAGTCGGTTAAAGAAGCATTGCCGACCGACTAGTTTGCAACCTAGTCGGTCAACCAACGTTCTTAGACCGACTAACGATAAACAGTAACTCCTGAGAAATTTAGAAAGCCCAACTAGTCGGTCCAAGAAGGATTGCCGACCGACTGGATCGTCATCTAGTCGGTCGGTGCCCCTTCTTTATACCGGCTAATGAGCACAAAAGTTCCGATACGGAGCGCGGGGCCCCCGGGATCGATTCCTAAGACTCCTAGGCTTGATCTAATAGTAAGATACGACCGTTATGAAGTCCGTCACGAATGGACATACTTCGAAATCGACAATCCTAAGGAAGAAACGAGAAAATACGACGAATCGATCGAAAATGAAAGCTACGGAGACGAAAACCACACATGAGGAGAAAATCCACCAAAACACATATTATATAATAATAAATCCAGATACATGAAAAGCAGTCGTTACACAATCCAATTCCAGAGAAGTTTATAACAAAAAAATCTAGTAGCCATATGCAATCGAAAGCTGTTGCATCTCTAGTTTAGAAACGAATCACAGAAATTGAAAACACATTAGAAATATTATCTGCAAGATACTGGTAGAACATACCATAAATATTCCAATCGCAACATCAAGAAATTTAGATGCACTCAAACTAATTGATGTCAGATATTGAAAGTACTCTGTGTACTTAAGCACAAAAGACATGCATTAAATTAGTAAATAAATAGTGAACAACAGCCACATCTTGCTTGTCCAATAAAGATTTCTGTAAAGAGAATCCTGATCCTTCTACATATCCAGTAAAGAGAATTTGATCTCCTGATTCTTCTACATATCGAGTAAAGAGAATTTGCATTGCAAAATATGGGGTCACCTTTACAGTCATGGAGGATGGTGATATCCCCTTCTAGTCAATATACTCATATAAAAGAGATTCATACCGCAACACTACTCAGACATATACCCTTTTTATATGCATAAGTTTTATGTCATGATCCTTTTTTGATACATCCGAAAGCAATGTACTAGTCCTTTTACATATCCAGTAAAGAGAATATAAGGTGGCTATTTTAATAAAGATACATATATTCACAAACATTGACCCAATACACAACAAATGGATCAGGATGCATAAGAGTGTCAAAATCCAAAAGCTATTCTAGCTCAGTCATATTACCAGCGTCTTAGCCCCCACAGCATCATCATAACCCCTTACTGCAAAAGGCAAAAGCATTAACCAACATTATTAGGTGGAACATATCAAGATGATCATATTAGCTTAGTCTGAGATAATTTAGGTCAGAGGCGCTGAAGGCGGCATCCTACTTGTCTGATGCTAGCTATGACCTGTGGTGGTTAGGGAAAATTTCAACAATATCACAATCAAAAAAATAAATCTGAAATTAAGACCACAAAACATAGCTAAATTAATCATACACTTTACTTACAAAATCTAATTCTTTTCCACAGTAAAAAAGAGTAAGAAATTTAAGAAAAAAAAATTAAAGGTTGCCATTGAGGTTACCGGGAGAAATGTACGGCTTGCAGACAGGAGCAGAACTGGACCATAAGGACAAACTTAGCAAGCGGTGCTTGCTCCTTCAACACGCGGAAGGCCTCGAGAAAAAGACGGATGTACATGTATCAGTTCATCTCGATCAACAAAATCCTTCAACATTCAGTTATAAAGAACACAAACATAAAAGCATAAAAATTAATTAATCAAACTTCCAGAAATGTACATACTACCCAAAATCATTTTACATACTACTTGTGACTCAAAAGTCAATACCCCTTGAAAGTAACAGATTACCCAAGCATTTGGACCACAAAAACCAAATTTCAAATAATCAATCTTAAAATATAACATTTAGTAAAAGAGAAAACTAAAGAATATTAGTAGAAACCCACCATTTATAAAGGAAAATTGGGAACCTTGACAATGAATGTCCTCAATTAGACTATATCTAGCATATGTTGCATAGATAACGATATGAGTATCGGGTATAATATGAATACATGGACATGCGAAATAAAAATAAAGGTTTATTTATATACCACTGTAAACTTTGGGGTATTCCATTATCCCTCACCAAATGCATATTTCATTTTACCCCAATAAATCACATAAGTTGTTTTAAATAAAACCCAATGTTAGTTGCTATCACAATTCTGACGACATAAAATTAGAAAGACAAATTACCCAGTTTTAATACTGACAAAAGAACTCGTGTATTAGAGTATCCTATTCGAACAATAAAAACCAAATCTGAGAAAGAATTATATGCAACAGCTGAAGTCCAAGCAATAACAACCAAAGCATAAAAGTGCTTTCAGTAATAAGAGGAAAAAGGCAATCAGATTTTAACTCAGCTTAAAGGTGAAGATGAGATCAATGACAAAAAAGGCCAACCAAACAGAAGAGGAACACATGGGTCACAATTAAAGATGTCAATAAAGAAACCCATCAAAGATCATTCATCAGTACCTTGAAATTTGGCAGACTACTGTTTTCTCGGTTGATCATTTTTCTGTATATCATTTTGTTATAGATCCCCAAATTTTCACAAACTACTGTCCTTTATTAGTCCAGAAAGAGAAGAAGAGCAGTAGATCTTCTCTTCAATCCTCTCATGGGGTCCATTGCCTTCGATCGGTAATAAATTATATTCAAAAATTAATACAGGAGATCTCAAATAACTCTATTTTGATGTCTGTCCTCTATTTAAAATATCAACATGCTCTACTTAAAAATGACCAAATTGGCTCCTAAGAAAGTGAAAAGTAAAGATTGTTAACAGATAGATGTAACAATAAAAACAATTTACAATTTACATCAAGAAAATGGATGTGGTTCAGATAAAACAAACCTCTTTATATCTTGATTGGCATATCAAAAGACAACATATGCTGAACTCCAAGTAATACAAATCGAAGCATAGAATTGCTATAAGTAATAAGAGTAAAAAAGCAATCAGATTTTAACTCAAGTTAAAGGTGAAGATGAGACCAATGACAAAAAAGGCCAACCAAATAGAACACATGGGTCGTAATTAAAGATGTCAATAAAAACCCCTATCAGATTGGATTGAACAAAGCAACCCATCAGAGATCATTCAACCATACCTTGAAATTTGGCAGAATACTGTTATCTCTGTTGATCTTTTTTTCTGTATATCCTTTTGTTATAGCTCCAGATCCCTGAGAATCGCTGGAATTCAGAGTAAATCAAATTAAATCAATATATGTAATGATGCACAATAAAGATCAATGTTGCAAGCTTGATTGTTTTGATCCCAAGAGCTAAAAAGATCAATGTTGTTTAAAAATTAAACCAGAATTAAAAAACATTGCATGTTCAAATAGCAGCAAAGCCCTCATCTCTTGATTGGGTCACCATTTCGACCCTTGCATTGTGGGGTTTTCTTGACTATGTCAATCTATTTTGAACTCAGTAACAATAATGTGGTTTTGTTTAAAAATCTTAGCAAATTTTATCGTTTTCTACCGAGAATTGATGGGTAGACCTCTTTTTGAAAGTAAGTCAAAGGGTGGGTGATGAATCTGTAGAAGATCCAAAAGATGAATTACAATCTCCAGAACATTGACTATATTTTTCTTTTTATTTTCTCGCTTCGTAAACAAATTTGCAAAGGCAGAGGTCTTATGTTGATCTGTAATGTATAGCTTAGTAGTCTGCCGATGTAGAGAAAAGAATAGATATATAAATTTTTTTTGAAGATATTCTCTATTGGGTATGTTGCACTCATTTTCTTTACGTAATACTGTTTATGGCTATAAAGTTCTTAAAACTGTTCTCTATTGTACAGAACCTATTTTATTTCCAATTATTTATATAGGTTAACCGTGTTGCTACCCATCAGTTTGACGTTTCTGAATTTGATATTGTTTCTGTCAAATTGACTTTATATTCATGTTACAGAAACATCTTATTGTAGCTAAAAGTTGCTTCAGCTTTCATAAAATATGACTTAAATATGATGTTGAATGCTTGTATCAGCTACGATTGTTGTGATATTACGGTTTCATGGCAACATAGAAGATTCAAGCCTTATGGAACCACCCAGTTGGCTCCAAAACCAGTTCCATCTTCTTCTATCTCTATCACTCATATTTCAAGTTTATCATGTTAAATTCCAAAATCAGCAAAAGACTATGACTAACATAATTACTCAAACAAATATAACTGTAAAGGAATGTATTGATCTTCTAGTGCTCTGTTCAATTCAACTGGAAAAGAAACCATACATAAAATTATCAACTGCAAATAATTCAAACTTTTATACTGAAATTTGGTATCATGAACTTAATCTTTAAATTCATGTTCCATTAAGTTACTTAGCTTATTATGTTTATCAAAAATTCTCTGATTATAGCAGAATATAAGTCCAGTGTAGTGGTTAATTAATCAACAAACACTATTTTGTTTTTCAGTATGTGCAAGAATCCTAGGGTAAAAAATCCTGATTATATTCTGTCCAAATATGTTTTAAGAGTCATGTGAATTTTTGAGAACAGAGGGTAGGTTTTGCATACCCATTGCTTTCAAGTAAAAGCTTGACCCCCTGCTTGTTCCATCAAGAATGACATTCGCTGAAGAAATAGACAATCATATCCTCAGATAAAAGATTATTTGTCAAAGTCAATTAATCTATTTAGAAAAAAGATTAAATTAATCAAATTGCAATGGTGAGATCCAAGGGAAAAAATTGGCATTGCTAATATATAACAATACACCTTGGATCAATCCTTGAAAGCAAGGATTGCTCATATTATAATGCAATTTTGAATAAAATATCAACTGGTCAATCCAAACCAAAGGTCTTGTAACCTGTTTTTATCTTTTTAACACCAAATTAGAACCCAGAATAGAATTCAATTATGTCATCCAATACAATCCAATCTGAAATTATCAAAAAGGGAACTTTGATAGAGACAAAGATCAAACTTACAGCTTAAACTTAAAGCATATTGGCCTAACTTTTCATACCCAAGAACAACATCACTCAAATTCCATAAGCCAAAGGAAAGAAAGAAATCACATAGCTCGCGAATGAAATTGAAACTCATAAACATTTGAACTTTAGTAATGTGCAACACATGCCAACATGAGTGCATGTTATGTCTGAACAGTAGTAACTACAGTTGAAGGTCCTGGGAGGAGGCAAACAGATATAAAGGATTCATATAGTGAATCCCAAAGGCATAAAGGGCTCATTATCCTCGTCGTTAGTTTATTTTCCCATTTTCTCAAATCAATTTGGTTTCAAAAACAATCTAGTACATAGACCAAATTGGGAGTTGCAGATCCATCTTTTTGGAGCGCACAATATGCCAAATTAAGTCATTACACTTGGAAATTGCAGGTGATCACATACAGCTATGGCAATGTTTGGAAATTAAGTCATATCACACATGCCAACATCAATTTGGTTTCCCATTTTCCCATAAGTAATTCATCAAATATGTAGAGGGTATAAATGAACTTACAGAAAATGATAAAATTAGGAAATATTATAGAAACACTTACAGAAAAATGAACTTGCGGAAAAAACTTAAAGAAAAATATTCTTAAAACAAAGATTGAGGCAAAGTCATTACCTATGAGCACCCTCTGCACAATTCATTCTCTGCATGTCCCATACAATAACAAAATATTGAGGCAAAGTCAAAATCAAAATGAAATTTTGAAATCAAAACTACAAACAACAACCAAAAAGAACAAATAGATTACCTATTATTGAGCAAATTCGTGATGGCAAACATGAAGTATCCTCCTTCACCAATCACATCTCTCCTATTCACTCGCAATGCATGAAACAAATCCTTCATTGTAGAAGACGATGATCCAAGTTTCTCCACAACCAAGGGGCAAGTTGCAGGAATAACATTTGCAGCATTTTCCAGACCAAGTACTCTGAAAGTTTCATCTAAGCTGAAATGCACAATAAATAAATAAATAAATAAATAAATAAAATCAGACAATTGCTATTTCTTACCTACACAAATTCCTCCAATCGAATAAATTCATGCTCAAACCAAACAATTATAGATGCTAATAATAAAGCCATATCACATCGTAAATTCATGCCGTTAATATTAAGTACTCTGAAATCCTTCATGAAATTTCGAAATTTCAAAATTTAGACAGGTCGTTATCAAAATGCAATGATCCAATATAGAAATTTTATAGAATTCATATCTGAGTCTAGATTGAACCAGATCAAGAACGATCAGAAGCTATGAGAATGCGACATGAAGGGTAAAAGTGAAAAAAAATTGAACCTTGCGTACGATCCATCTGCGGGAGCAAAGATCTCGAGAGCAGCGGAGCGGTAAGCATTGGAGATCGGGGGGATGTTGGCAGATCCGTGGGCGCATAGAGACTCGCAGATCACGGCAAGAAACCCTATAATCTACGGGAATCTCGCCATGTGTGTGTGGAAGTGCGGCTGCGAGAACGGAAAGTGATCGATGGAGAAGGGATCCGTGAGAGAGGAATTAATTCTTTTTCAATGCCAGGAGATAGCTGTGTCCCCCTCAATTAATGTTTTTTCAAGCTACCCCCAAATTTCAAGTTTGCCCACCAAATAGTTTCCCTCCCAAATTTGAGATTTCCCTCCAAAATTTACAATGCCACATTGGATAAAACTTGCCACGTAGGATAAAACCCCTGCCACGTAGGACAAACCCCTGCCACGTAGGACAAAATTAAAAATCTTCATGAAATATAGAATATATATATATATATATTCTATAAAAGAGGACCTTTTTTGAATTTTGTCCCAGTCACAAGTCCAGTCATAATTTTTTTGTCCCAATCACCAAGAGCGGTATGGATTTACTCTGGTAAATGGCTAGGATGTTGCCACGTACATGAGTGGGTCCCACAGGCACGTGATTGGGATAAAAATTTGTAATCACGTTCTAAATTTTTTAAAATCACGCTCGATCACATTTTTCCAGGCACGCTGGGAGTAGAAATTTTAGGGGGAAACTTAGATCATGTTGGGGGTAACCTCAAAATTTGGGGGGGGGATTTATTCTTTCTACCTCACACCCTCTTCATCCTTACGACCTCTTCATCCATCAACCCGAACTGTCGCATACAGCCATGAGAACCTTTTTGAAGCTTTAGCGGGACATCGGATGCCCTAATGGAGTCGATCCTCGACCAAGCTCTCGATCCAAAGCTCTCAAGCCCAAGCCATTGGAAACCCAGTCATATGTTGCTTCTCCAAAGTTCCGATCCAAACACCCTAACCCTAGCCATAGTTTAGACCAAACGACCTACTGATCTGAATGCAAGCATCGCTGATTGAGGCTGGATCTAACATGAAAGAGGTCAGGTGCATCGGACCAAAGGTGATACCTTTCCCCTTTGAGTTCTTTCCTATTATGTGATTTGCAAATCTGAAGAATACAACATCACATACATCTACTTTTGGGTTCCATGCATACATCTACTTTCTAGGGCCATCTCTATTGATGTATTGATACCACATGAGCTGTTTGATCATATGTTGTATTGTTGATTCAATAATATGAGATTCAATAATCTGCAACTATAAAAATACCTGGGATCCTATGTTTTATTGTTGATCCTATGTTGATTCAAAAATAAAAATAAAAATAAAAATATTCAAAATTTGTTAGGCATGTACTTTTTGTTTTATGCTGTATTTATGTTGTATCCTATGTTGATTCAAAAATACTGAATAATTGTTTCATTTCTAAGAGTAGACATTGATTTGTGAAATGGGGTTCATTTAAGAATGCCAAAAACAGTCTCTGGAATCTCTTACAGAATGAAACAATAATGGTTGAATTTATCCTTATTGGTTCGTTTCATCCAATTTTCATGCTTTTGATCATTTACATAGATTTTAGCAGGTGATTCTTCTTGCGATTTATTGTTTCATCTAACTGGAATCAGTAAAAATAGCAAAGGAGGCAAAAAATAAAAGAGAAAAAGAGAGGCTGAGTGAGAGACGAGACAATCGCTTTGTTTGCAGGTTATTCTTCTTACAATTTATTGTTACATTTTTATGTATTAATATCATTTTTTTCTTTCTAATTTTATCTTGAATGGTATTTTCCTTCTTGCTTTCACATTTCCAGAACGTGATTTTTGATAGTAACATGTTTATTTATCATTTACATAGACTTCACATGACCTCTGTAGGATCCATAACTATAAAAATTGATCATTGCCCAAATTTTTATTGCTTGCTTGCCAATACACATGTCATCTTTATCAGCTTCTTAGAACTTTTATGTTTCCAGATCAAGTGTCATTTGCTGATTCTTTATCCACGACGATACCCCTTTATCGATTATTTTACAGCATAACTACATTATCATCCTTCTGTTCATCAAGATTTCTTCCTATATGACTGGGCTGATCTCATATGCTGCAGTTACTGATCAGATTCATGAGATGTATCACCATTTCACCTTCCTGCATTGATCCAATTTGAGATATTTTCATCTATTTTAAGTCATTTCTGTATGGTAATTTCACGGGGTAGCAGAAATAATTTATTCTTTTCATTGATATATCTCTCTGAGTCCACTGTCAGCGCCATGGGTAAATGCACTTGATTTAATATGCTCATTAGGCAATTCTGTTTCTTTTTCTCTTTTAGTTCCCAGAATTGATGGCCATTTAATTTGTAACCATGGATCTCATATTAATCTTCATATTCTATTTGATATTTCAAGATTTTTGATACATATGACATTGTAGTGCTATTTTTCACACATCCATTAGATGCACTTCAGTTTGGTTGTGATCTGTTGCAGACACAAATATCCAAATGTCAAGGGAGTACATGACCGCTATACTACTGTTGATTCGAGGTGTCCTTAAAAAGTAAAAATAAAAAAAATTAGACATCAGTTACCTCTACAAGGACAGTATACCAACTCAACAAAAATTAATAACATAAATATATACATCGAATGAGATTAAATAATTAAGTAATTGCTATAGAATTTCATATGCAAGTTACTTACCAAGTCCAATAGCCAACCTTGGTGAATTATCATAATTGGATACAAGTCTTTTTTTCATCTCTCATAATTGGATAGTGTTAGGGAAAATTGCTAATAAAATTTACAGTTGGTTGGGCAGTGTTCACTTCCATTCTTGAAGGGAGAATTAATGGGGACCACAAGAATAGAGGTTTGGGATGGTGAGTTTATTTTTAGGTGGGACCTGTTCTTGGTGTTTATGGTTCTTCAAAATATTATATACATATTACAAGTTTATGTTACTTCATAAAAGCTAAATTTTGCTGGTGTAGATTTTATGCTTCGCAGACATTATATGTATTTTATTGAGATGTATACCAAGATTACCAAGAATGCAGATCGCTTTAGTCATGGAATGAAAATGAATACATAGAACACTATCAGTAATGGTATGTTGGTGATAGGATTCGTTGGATGCTTGGTAAGAAAAAAAATATAGTTAGTTGGAAGGAGAAATAATCTTTTACAAAATTGCTAAAGATTTCTTTTATTTGTATACACATTTATGGTTATGAATGTGCACATAATAAGTTACATTATAAAATTTGGTAAAGGTGCACCTCAGTTTGGTGTTGTTTTTGGTCAAAAAATCACTAAAAATCTGAAACATTAATTTTACCAATCCAAATCGCTAATATGCCAGAATTTGGAATATGTTATTCGGATCATGGGCCAGGGGAGTTTAGCCTTTTCATTTAACAATTTGTATACAGTACACATATATGTTGGTTGTGACAATAGTTGCTTATTGATTGTCCGCACATGTTTTCTCTATTGGGCCAATGCATTGTATGCAGTTTGTATTCGTTCAAAAATATCGGTGTACCAGTGCATTTTAATCAAGTCATATTGGATCCTTGCAGTTGGTTCATTGTAGTGCTTATTTATTTGTCATTGTCCATAAGTATTGGATACACATTTATGACTCTCTGTTTACCCCTCAGCCTCCAACAACTGCAAGAGAGAAGGATCACCGATGGTGGGGATGGAGGACCATGCTGGCTGAGCGCCTTCATCTGCATCGGAAATATCGAGAGTCATCGCCACTATCTCACTCTCAGCACCGCCTCTACACCGCTCTCAAGAAGCTTCGTGACTGCCAACGACAGCTCCAATCTCTAGAATCTCAAGATTGAGTCCGTTCTACTTCACGATCCAACCAGAAGGTAACATTTTTCCCAACTCTGCTTGAAATTATCGATTAGTTGTTGAGATATTTGCTAAAAATTACAATTTTTCTTAAAATTGAGACTGCGGGTACGGTATCGCCTGTAAAAATAGAATGATGGTGATGATGTTTGATTGTTGCATTATTGTTTATTTTTATTGTTTGAGAAAAATAGAATGATTGTTGCATTATTTGTTGGATCCAAAAAGTAACAGCATTTCTGCTAATAGAACGATTATTTGGGCCTTATACAACGATTTTGCCCAAAAAATAATAGCATTATTGCATTATATTGGCAAAATAGAACTATTTTGCCCAAAAAAATTCTGCTAAAGTCAAGCTGCTGTACATGGCGAGGCAATTTCTCCTAATGACCAAAAATTGTGTTACATCCCATCTAGCTACTTGATGAAGAGAATTTACTGTTGATACATAAACATACCAAATTGTGTTACAGACACGCCATTTGTTCACAAGTTGATATTCAATCGTTGCCTCGAAAATATTTGTTAAATTCACAAGTAAAGGTGCCATCCGAATGTGCAACCTCCTTAATGTTCACAAGTATGCATTCACGTTAATAATTCTCTAATTGAGGATGCATTCACGTCCAAATGAGCCAGTGTTCAGTTCAGATCATTTTAATTTTCTGGTTTTGATGAACACAGGCTCATTTGGACAGGCTCATTTTCCAGTCTGTAAACTGATTTTTGGTCTTCAGAATCCAGGCTCATTTTCAAAACTGAATACATACATATAGATTCCAGTGTTCATTTTGGCTATTAGAGAAAGATTTTCAAGGGTTCGGATGAAGATTTCCAGTGTTTGGATGAAGTTTACAGGTCCAAATGGAGAATTACGTTGATATTTTCAGTTTATATACAAACTAATGAAGACTAATGCATATTAGTTCATAACCTGTAAATCTTCCTATTAGTTCATATTTTTAGTTTTAAGTATATGTTTTCAGTTTATATACAATATTCGTATGAACTGATATGGAGATTTAATTTGGTATTTTCATATGCAATAGTTTATATACAATATTTCCAAGGGTTTAAGTTGAATGGAGATTTAAGTTGATGTTTTCAGGGGTTTAAGTTGAATGGAGATTTAAGTTTATATACATTATTTACAGGGGTTCATAACCAGTAAATCTTCATATTAGTTCATATGCATATGCACTAATGCATATTCGTTCATAACATGTAAATCTTCATATTAGTTCATTAACCTGTAATGCATATTAGTTCATAGCCTGAAAGTATCATAATGCATATTAGTTTATAACCTGTAAATCTTCATTCGGAGACATTAGTTGATTTTTTCAGTTAATAAACAAACTAATGCATCTGAACTAATATGCATTATGACAAGATGAACTAAAATTGTATATACACTTTTACCAGCCAAAAGTTTATATACAATTTTGATGGTGAAAACCAGAAATCATTTTAATTTTGACATCTAAATTGTAAAGACTATGTCCATTTCTCCTCCTTTTGGTGATGGCGGCATCATTAGTTGATATAGCATGTATAGAATTTATCCTCAGTTGATATGCAGCATGTACAGAATATATCCTCAGTTGATATCAATTTGCAACTTTTTTGGGGAGAAATTTGCTTCTTCAATTGATATGAAGCATGTACATAATATATCCTCAGGTTATGAAGGTTAAAACCTTGCAATTTTTTTCCGTCTTTCATTTTTATGATATGGCAAACAAATATTATGAAATGTAACAAATTGTTAGAATCTTATTTTAACTTTTTAAAAAATAAATTTGTAATAAATCCTATGAAAATACAGGGATTATGGACAATTATTGTGCTGAGAGACTCCCCCATCAAAGTCCTGCTAAATAATCGACCATGTTAATTCGAACATGTATTTTTGAAGGAAAATGTGAAACGATGTGTGTATTTTGTTACCTGTTAGAGTTTTGTAAGTTGGTTATTTGCTGACGTAATTTGGAGGCTTCCTGCTGATAATACTGAAAGAGTTGAGATAATTGTTTGTTAGGAACTTGCAGTCTGTGAGAAGTTTAAACACAAATCAACTGGTCATGGTTGAAGTAATATAGATGCATGTTAGCTCATTATTAAGAATGAATTAAGATATTCGACATGTATTTGGAAAGAATATATGTCAGCAGGGAAAACACCAGCAATCTATTTGATAATAGTTACTATTTTTAGTAAGTTTAAGAAATAAAAGATCACAAGTGTAAATGCTTGCTTTGCCTTCGGCAAACTTCACTCCGGACTCTCCATGAATGCTTCCATTGTTCTCAACTTCGGAAGCAATATTAGACCCAAAAAATATTCATTGAATCAGATAAATAATCTACAACCTAGGCAAGAGTCCTGATATGAGATATACAATATACTTGAAAGATTTTTTATCATTGTAGGCAACCACTTTTTTAATACACTACATATGAGACTGAATGTTTTAAACTCTTTTGAACATTTTTGGTTATTCATTTACAATATTTTTGTTCAAATTTGTGCTGCAAATTCCAGGATCTAGGATGTCTGTTCGGGATCGGACATATGGTCATCCAAAGTTCTCATATTAGTTTTGCATGTCTAACTAGAAGAGTTCCAAGATAACAAAAATGCATGCGTCCTCAAATATTTTAAATGAAGGCATTGTAGAAGGATGTTATTTGTTTTCAATAAAGGCAATGTAGATGGATCATTTTTGGAGAGTGAAGAGTATAGTTCATGCATTACAATGTTCCATTATGAATTTTTTATATTTACATGATGACTTTTGCTGTGATTTTATTTTTCTTTGTCTAGGACATCTCCAGCAAATTTTTTTTATCTGCATGCATTACAATATTTTCTTTGTAGACATCTCTAGCACACCTCAGATTTGAGAAGGTCGTGTCCTTAAGTCATGGTTTCAATTTCTCTCTTTTACTCTCTAATTCATGGGTTTTAATTAGGTTGTCTTTTGTATTGCAGCTTCTAGAATCAGTGGTTCGCCCTTGGAAGGAACATGTGATACTTCATCAAGGTATTTTTTCAGAACAACAATGTTCCAGGACGACAATGTTCATATTTTTTTCATTTCCAGGATTTGATGAAAAAATTCATCCTGGAACAACAAAGTCATCAAATTTTTTGTTTCCAAGAAAACTTCGCCCTATTTCTCATCAAATCCTTTGTTGAAACAAAGTCATCCCGAAAAATTTCGCCATATTTCTCATCAGATTTGAGAAGGTTGTCTCCTTCAATCATTCATATGGTTTCAGTTTATCTATTTTGATATCTAATGTTGCAGCTCCTGGAATCAGTGCATCTCCCTCGGAAGAGAAGAATTGGGAGCTAGAATGCGATGATCAACAATTCACGATTTGCCATTCAAAATCTTGCAGGTTTGTCATCCAAAGATCAACTTTTTGAGGCAAGCTTGCATGTTTGCCATTCAAAATTTTGACTAGGACAAACAAAATTTTGACTAGGACAAACAAGATTTTGAAAAGATGAGTTTGGGAGGGAAACTTAGGTGGGAAACGTTTGAATTGTTGGGAAGAAAATGTGTTGGAATTTTGAAATTTCGAAAATGCAATTATTGAAATTTTGCTGCTCTTCTCAAATTTTGACAGCCCTCTGTCTTCTTCTTCTTCGGGTAAAAAGAGCGAGGGAAAAGAAGCAGCTCAGTGATTGAAGGGGCACAAGGCCGATGCCACCTAATGCAATACCTCCTGCTCTTGCCTACATAGTCAGAGGAGGAGGAGATTGATCGAGCTCAAGCTCAGCCCTCGATTCCACCATCATCGACGCAGCTCATGTGACCCCCAAATCTTGGGGGAAAACTTTTTGGGGGAAAATTTTGAAATTTTTCAAATTTAAGGGGAAAACATATTTGGTATCTTCATCTCTCTCCATTCTAGCCTCTCTCTCCATTATCTCAGAGCAAGGTTCGACGCCCTGGTCGTTGGTGGCATCCACATCAGCCTCGCAGCAGACGCCTACCTCGACCGCTCTGGCTCTCCATCGCCATCCTCTAGAGGCACCATGTCATCGGTGGCACCACTGTCATCGAGGAGATCATCTCCGACTTCCACTTCTCTCGCCGTAGCTGCCTCCAAAGCCTCCTCTGACCTTCCTTAATCTGGTAACCTCACCAGTCTCTGCCTATTCTTCTCTTCTCTGTTGCAATTATTCTATGATTAATATTTTAATTAATTGCTAAGTGAGCTTGACCTGGGGAGGCACATGATGAAGCTTCTTCGAAGGAATCCGTCATCATTTGTGGCCGGTGCTTGCTTTTAGGCCCTGATAAAGGATTGAATCACGCGGAGATCTCAAGGTTCTCTAAAAAGGTGCAAATTTTACTTGCGATTGTTTATCGAATGTGCAAAATTTCGAATTTAGGGTTAAATTAAGAAAATAATTTATATCGAATGTTCAAAATTTCATATTTAGTACAAATCTCCACCTCTTATTTTTTTCTCTACTTTTCTACAACTGGAATTATGATGCATTGTGATGCACTTTTTTCCTCATTACAACGTTTATGGTTCTTAGGCCCATCAAATTCATTTAATCTGCCATGCGAACAACCAATGGATGCTGAGGGCGTCCACATTGTCCATGCGACGGTGTGACAGAGAACAATTAGACCTTTTTGATGCCAATTCCATTTTTGACATCCAATGGAACTTGGCATTCATGATGGTGGCTGTTGTTCTTTTGATCCTGAGCTTCGGTGAGTTACCTGCGATGCCATTGAGGGTTTGTGTTGTGGGGTACATGACATTGCGCGAAGCACATGATTTATGTGTATGGAGTACACTGGAAACGGGAGTTGAGGAAGCTTTGACTTTGACTCTTCGAAGGATACTGAACAGAATTTGAGGTGAAGCAACCTGGCTCAATTTTTGTTTTGAAGAAATTAGTGTTTAATTAAACAATTTGAAGGTAGACTCTATTTGATAATTTTGATGAAAGTACCATGCACGCACATATAGATCCTTCACACATGAATATGCTCGTGTGAGTGCACTGTCAGTTGATAATTTTGATGATAACATAAAATTTCCATCTTCTCTCTTAGTGTGAGTGCTTCACATGCAATATAGATCCTTCAAATTTTGATGATAATTTTGATGTGCGAAGGATAATTATGTGCACTCACACGAGCATATAGATCCTTCACACACAGTGCACTCACATGAATATAGATCATTCACTCACATAATTTTGATAATTTTATAATTTTGATGATAAAAGTTTGACAATCATATAGATCCTTCACAGGCAATGTGCGCATGTGTGAGTGCACCGTGCACATGCGAATGCGCACAGTTGTGTGTGCATCAACATGCATGAGATGAACAAACTGAAATTAATCAAAAGTTGCAACTAATTTGTTTCACTGTCAGCATTATGCTTTTGAGATAAATTCTAGGTAGCCATACCTCCAGAAATAGATTTCCAAAATATTTTTTATCACCGGCTTCAATCAAATGATCTGCTTTTGCTTGGCTAGCTTTGGAGATGACAGACTTCACACCTGGGATCTTACTCTACAAAAATCAACAGATTTTCCATTACATTAAGAGAGAAGATTGGAAAAATGCCCAAACAAATCTTTTACCAGTTCCTTATAGCACAATGCAACATTCAAATTATTGACCAGGTACTTAATCAAATTGAAATGATATGCAATTAACCTTTATCAGGCCCGTTCCAGTGACATGGTAAGCATGAACATGGGTATTCATAGCATAGATGAGGTTCAGCCCCAGCTCTTTGATGAGGGTTAAAAAAAATTTTCTTTATCAAAAATTTTGTAGTTTGTTGAAAAATAGAGAGGTTAAAATTTTTACCAAATAGAGAGGTAAAAATTTGATCTTTAACAAACTTTTTGTAATTTGTTCAAAAATACACTCATTTCTGTTGTACAATTTTGTGTGTTGCTTTCAACATCAATTTTACACATGTTTTTTGGTTGTGTTGCTCAAGTATGAATTGAATTATAAATGAAAATTCAAGGAAACCCCAAAATGAATAATTTATTACATATGCCAAAATGAAAGTCAATCAAACCAATTTGAGGCATACATGGGTCAAGCAATTCAGGTTTTTCTTTGTTAATAAACTGCTTCATGTTTTCTAGCCAATTTAAGGCATACATGGGTCATATAATCTACTGTTGACTTACTGAAGATCATTTTGGATTTATCTATGCATACATTGAGCCTTCTTTTTGTTTATTTTTGTGGGGACAAGAAAAAGTTTCCTTGAGAGAAATGAAAGAAACTTGCTTTAAATTTAAGAATTTTTACAGTTAGTTTAAAATTTTGCTTGGTTTAATTTGGTGTTAATTGGTTGATTGTTAATCGGTTTTTTGAATTCTAACTCTTGCATGCAGCTGCTGAGTTGAAAATTGTACCTTCCAGCTACATTGTCACCACAATGTCGGTAAGGGCCTTTGTGTAACTTTTCTCGGAGTTTTCTTTGAGACATTTGCTATGGGTGCACAAGTTGCATTCTTGGGTCAAAAACACAAACACATCTAAATGAGGATCCACAATACTAACACCCATTCATATGGTTTCAGTTAGGTGCAAAAGGTTAATACACATGTCTTACCGTCTTTAGGTGGCCGCTTATTCTTACTAAGACGTATGGTTATCATTACATGCTAATACATGATTGCACTGTATGTAATATCTTATTCGATGGTCAAAAAGACATAAATGCATCTAAATGAGGATCCACAATACTAACACCCATTGTTTCAGTTAAGTGCAACCACGCAAAAAGTTAATACACATGTCTTACTGTCTTTCTGTAGTCTCTCTTATCAAATCCAAATTTGAATCAACCTGTAACATTGGCTGTTCTTACCAAGACATAGTTATCCTCTAATCCGAATCATTTATGATCTTAATGCAAACTTGCAGTGTACTTAATTCTTCTCTTTTTTTCTGTCGTATAGGGATGATGATCTACCTCTTATTGATGTAATTGATTTACAGCCCATGGATCCGATAGATGGTGTAATTCAAGTGCAGGGTGATATTACCAATGCTCGAACTACTGAAGTGGTAACGTAACATTGTCGAAACAATTTATTCACATGACATCACCTGTTGAATAAGTATCTTTGTTCCTTCAGTGACATTGTCATTTTGTGTGACATGTATTAAAACTTATATGTAAGCTTAAAATTGTATGTTACAAATCAACAAGTTTATATTTTTGGCTGTATTTTCAACTCCTTGGTCAATTAAGTTGCAAAAATTAAATTTCCTTTCTCTAAAAAACTATTGGTCCAGGTTTGTGTACCAAGTAAATTTGTTCCAGATTTTCATTATATTATGAGTTTGTTGTCGCTCTATTATGCTTTTTAGGTATGTGTCAAATAAAAATGCATGTATCCTCTGTAATGCAGAAAAGGAGGTCAGAACTACATTAAAATGGGAAGAAACATATCAGTTTGGCACTACATTTGTTAACTTCTATTCGCTATTTTAAATATATGTATGGCTGTATGAAATTTTAACATGTAAATTGGCACAATTGTCACGACCCGCTTCCCTAAGATGGAGGCGAGACGTGAAAAGGTCCGCACGAGAGTGGAGCTGTGAAACCCCAAACCCGATAAGCGTCAATAAAACATAAGCAGGTCCGTGTAACCACAACGGAACAACAATAATAACACAAGGAGAGACTGAAATAAAATCTCACATCTCATAAATTGTCCAACATGAAAATAAGTCCAACATCCAGAAAAGCCACCAGGCTAAAAGAAAAGAGTCTAAGGGCCCAGAACAAGGCCAACAAAAGCAACGACATAACAAAGTATAGGTGCTACGCACCGATAACAAAGCAACAGTCTAAACAAAAGTAAAACACAACGAAGACAATAGGACTGGTCCCCAGTGTCCACGTACTCCCTGTCAAACACAAGCTCGGGCTCGGCGTCAGCAAACACCTCGTCCTCAACAAGGTACTCAGGCTCAGGATCTAACATGTGTCACCCAAAAGAGTAAAGGGGCACATGTCAGCAAGTCTAAAAGACTTGGGCAAGGAAACTGAAAGCAAGGCAACTAGCAACCTAGCAGTTATGGTATGCATGACATGGCAGTTATAACATGAGTGCACAATCAAGACATGGCAAGACAATTTGTACAAGCGAACAATCATCGGGACAAGACAAGAGTAGCCAAGCTACTATCAATTTCAATCAGTTCACTATTCACGTTGTTTGTAGATGTTTACGCCTTACAGCTGAATGGTTTCACATTCGCTGATTGGCCGCTTAACAACTACCCCAAAACCCAGAGTTTACGCCTTACCACTGCAGTTGCTGATCGGGCAGACTCCCAGTTGATTGGCCGCTTAACTCTTACCCCCAATACCCACACGTAATGGAGCCAGGGTCCCCACACATGAGCTCAGCAAGTGAGCCGGGGTTGCCCCGCACATGAGCTCGCATTCTTAAACATTTGGCGTAGGGGTGCACCTAGCCGGAAACAAGCAATTCGGGCATTGGCTATCAACCAACACATGGCCCGATTCTGGAACACGAGCCAGGAACACAAGAGTTTGTAGCGAAGCTACGCAATCACAGAAGCACTTAAAGAATGCAATGACATGACAATTAATTCGTGTACCGTTAATGGAAAGTAAACATGGCATGGTAAATGTGCAACATGATATATGTCGGAACTAGCTTCGTTGTCAAGCTAGTTCCCCAATTTGCGCCTAGGCGAGTATCATTTCGTCGCCTAGCCTCTTTTACGCCTACAACAAGCAAAATGGCCTAAAACATGGCCTAAACCCTATGTGGCAAGTTTCACTTGCCTAGCACCGAGGATGACGACCACTTCGTCACGCGGATGCTAATCTACGGGGAAATCGCTGTTGTGGGGGAACAATCAACAAACAACATGAAATTTTATTAGGGTTTCATAGAAAATATAAATAGGTTATAAAAACACCAAGGGATCGATTTCTTACCGAGATAAAGCGGAAGAAACACTCCGGAGAACCCTAGGATCAGATCTGGAAACAAATGGAGAAGTTTGGAGAATTAGGGTTTTTGGGGGATCTTGGGGATTTGATGGAGATTTGGGGAAGATGAGAGGTAGATAGAGTTGATGGAGGGTTTAGATGATGGATTTAGGGCTTGGAATGAAGGATTAAAGCTTGGAGGAAGATGGGGGCTCAATGGGGGAGATTTTAGGGTTTAGGGTCAAGTGGGGGAAGATGAAATCGTTTGGGAGGGGTATAAAAAGGATGGGCTGGCGGCTGCCCAGAAATTAGGGTTTTAACACAGATTAGTCGGTCAAAGAGCAACCACTGACCGACTAGTTTGGCAACTAGTCGGTCGGTCGACCAACGCAGACCGACTAAGTGCAAACAGTAACTTCTGAACGAAAATAGGATTTAGAATTAGTCGGTCCATGAACAAATACTGACCGACTAGTTTAGCATCTAGTCGGTCGATGAACGTTCTTAGACCGACTAAGAGTAAACAGTAACTGATACTAAAATTAGATGATGTGTTAGTCGGTTAAAGAAGCATTGCTGACCGACTAGTTTGCAACCTAGTCGGTCAACCAACGTTCTTAGACCGACTAACGATAAACAGTAACTACTGAATAATTTAGAAAGCCAACTAGTAGGTCCAAGAAGGATTACCGACCGACTGGATCGTCATCTAGTCGGTCGGTGCCCCTTCTCATACCGGCTAATGAGCACCAAAAGTACCGATACGGAGCGCGCGGGGCCCCAGGATCGATTCCTAAGACTCCTAGGCTTGATCTAATAGTAAGATACGACCGTTATGAAGTCCGTCACGAATGACATACTTCGAAATCGACAATCCTAAGGAAGAAACGAGAAAATACGACGAATCGATCGAAAATGAAAGTTACGGAGACGAAAACCACACATGAGGAGAAAATCCACCAAAACATATATTATATTATAATAAATCCAGATACATGAAAAGAAATCGTTACATCCTCCCCAACTCAAGAAAAATTCCGTCCTCGGAATTTCCAAATACTCACGAGTCCGGAAACAAAAGTGGGAAACTCTCTCGCATCTCATCCTCATTCTCCCAAGTAGACTCTCCAGGTGAGCCGTGTCGCCACATCACCCTCACAAGATTGACAATCTTGTTCCGAAGCGATTTCTGACGCCTGTCCAGAATCTGCACTGGATGCTGGTCATACGTCATATCGGGGCGAACGGTAATCTCCAAAAAATCCACAGCATGAGACGGATCGCTAATGTATCGACGAAGCTGCGACACATGGAAAACATTGTGAACTCCTTCCAAAGATGGCGGCAAGGCCAAGCGATACGCTACCTCGCCAACCCTCTCCAAAATGTCAAACGGTCCAATGTATCGCGGGCTCAACTTCCCTCTCTTCCTAAAACGAATCACACAGCGATTCGGGGAAATCTTCAAGAACACATGGTCACCCGGCTGAAACTCCAAAGGACGACGTTTAGTATCTGCCCAATGCTTAAAACGGTCCTGAGCAATCCTCAACCTCTCCCGAATATTCTTGACGATATCCACGGCCTCCATGATCATCTCAGGTCCCAACAACTCCCGATCACCAACGTCATCCCAACTCAATGGCGATCGACATTTCCTCCCATAAAGAGCGGCGAATGGCGCCATGCCAATACTCGCCTGGAAGCTGTTGTTGTAAGAAAACTCCACCAGATGTAGATGGTCCTCCCACGAACCCTTGAAATCCAACATGCACGCCATCAGCATGTCTTTCAGAATCTGAATCGTCCTCTCAGACTGGCCATCCGTCTGCGGATGGTACGCCGTGCTGAAACTCAGACGCGTACTCAAGCTCTTCTGCAAACTCTGACAGAACTGAGATGTGAACCTCGTGTCTCTGTCCGACACGATACTCACAGGGACTCCATGAAGTCGCACGACTTCCTGCACGATTCACGTTACATCACTATCCAAACTAGGAAAGGAAATAAAACGGAGAGTAAAAGAATTTTACCTCCATATATCTCCTCGCTAGCGCCTCAGTGGACTGTCCCACTCGGAATGGAATAAAGTGCGCGGATTTGGTCAATCGATCTACGATCACCCAAATCGCGTCATTCTGCTCCGGACTCCGTGGTAGTCCAGTCACGAAATCCATAGTGATGTGTTGCCACTTCCACTCCAGAATCGGAAGCGGTTGTAGCAACCCGGCCGTACGCTGATGCTCCGCCTTCACTTGCTGGCAAACCAAGCACTTGGCTACACTCCGAGCCACACTCCTCTTCATACCATGCCACCAATAATTCAGACGAAGATCCTGGTACATCTTGGTGCCACCAGGATGCACAGAATACGGCGAACTGTGTACCTCCACCATCAACTTCTCTCTGATATCCCCAGCTGGCACACACAGCCTGGCTCCAAACCTCAGCGAGCCATCCTCATGAATCAAAAAGTCAGTCCGCAGACCGGCTTCTACCTGCTCCTGAATCTTCACTAGCTTCGGATCCTCAGCCTGGCCAGCCTTAATCCGATCCACGATCGTCGACTGTACCTGCATGTACATCAACGACGAAGCCTCCCCAGGAAGAACAACCTCCACGCCAGACTAGCAAAAATACTGCTGCAATCTCCACTGCGAGGTCAAAATCATCACCGCTGGAAGCCTACTCAAAGCATCCGGAACCACATTCACCTTGCCAGGGTGATACTGCAAATCAATCTCATAATCCGCCATAAGCTCCAACCATCGACGCTGTCGCATGTTGAGCTCCTTCTGAGTGAAAATGTACTTCAAGCTTTTGTGATCGGTGAAAATCTTCACTTTCTCACTCAGCACGAAGTGCCTCCAAATCTTAAGAGCAAACACAACGGCAGCCAACTCCAAATCATGCGTCAGGTAATTCTTCTCATGAACCTTAAGCTGACGAGACGCATACGCCACAACATGTCCGTGCTGATGCAACACACAACCGAGACCCTTGCCAGAAGCATCGCAAAAGATCTCAAATCCACCGCTGCGATCAGGCACAACAAGAATAGGGGCAGTCGTCAACCTCTCCTTCAGAACACCAAAAGCACTCTCACAATCACCCAACCAAACAAAAGCAACATCCTTCCGCGTCAACCTGGTCATCAGCTCAGCAATACGAGAAAAGTCCTTAATTAATCGCCGATAATAACCAGCAAGTCCAAGGAAACTCCGAATCTCAGATGCAGAAGACGGAACATGCCACTCCCTGATGGCCCGAATCTTCTCGGGATCCACTGAAATACCATCTCCAGTCACCACATGCCCGAGAAAAGCAACTCTATCCAGCCAGAACTCGCACTTCGAAAACTTAGCATACAACCGATGCTTCCTCAAAACTCCAACACCGTCCTTAAGTGCGAGGCATGCTCTTCCTCCGACTTCGAATAGATCAGAATGTCGTCAATGAAGATAACGACAAACTTATCCAAAAAGTCGTAGAAAATCAGGTTCATCAGATTCATGAAAACTGCAGGCACGTTAGTTACACCGAAAGGAATAACCACAAACTCATAGTGTCCATACTTCGTCCTGAACGCTGTCTTCGGAACATCATCCTTCTTCACCTTCAACTGATGGTAACCACTTCTCAAATCCAACTTAGAAAACACACTCGAACCTCCAAGCTGATCAAAAATATCATCGATGCGAGGCAACGGGTATTTATTCTTAATGGTCACCGCATTCAACTCCCGATAGTCCACGCACATGCGACGCGAACCATCCTTCTTCTTAACCAGCAACACCGGTGCTCCCCACGGAGACATGCTAGGATTAATATAACCCTTCTGCAAAAGCTCATCCAACTGCTTTCGCAACTCTTCCAATTCTGCAGGTGCCATACGATACGGCGCATTCGAAATCGGCTGCGCACCTGGAACAAGATCGATAGAAAATTCCAAAGCCCGATCAAGCGGCAAACCAGACATCTCCTCGGGGAAGACGTCGCCAAAATCTCGCACCACAGCTGGCCACTCCAGCTCCATCTGCATAGCCACAGCCTCCACCGGCCTGGCCCGAAATCTGACAGGACTAAGCGAACTGCTACCACGACTGAACTCAAACACTGGATGTCCGGGAATCTCGAACACCACCTTCTTCCTCCGACAGTCGATCGTAGCATAGAAGCTCGCAAGCCAGTCCATCCCAAGAACTGCATCATAGTTGATGATGTCGTGGACAATGAAATCAGTGAAAAGCTAATGTCCACAAACCACCAACAAGCAAGAATTGCAACCACGATGCACCGAGAACACGCCATTCCCTGTAACGATATTCCAACTCTTGGAAAGAGGGGACGTCGACAAGGAATGCCTCTCTACGAAGCTCCGAGAAATAATGCACATCGACGCACCGGAGTCAAAGAGGACTCGTGCAGGAAATGTGCAAACCAAAACCACACCTAACAACCAATTAACAATCAAACCCTAGTCTAGCAAACAACCATGTTCAAGAAAACAACATAATCTAACAATCAAACCAGCTAGGAAAGTAACATCTAAATTGAGGATTACCTGCAATAACCTCATCCACAGCCTCGCTCTCCGCATCGGTCATCAGAAAAGCCTGCCTCCTCGGCGGAACAGCCTGCCGAAAAGCCTGCCCCTGCGGAACAAGAGCTGCTCCATGTCCAGCAGGAACAGGCGCTCGCTGCTGCAACGGCTGTGCTGCAACAGGTTCCCTCCGCAGCTGATTCGCATGCCGACAATCCTTCGCGACATGGGAAGCATCACCACAAACCAGACACTGGCCCAAAAACTTCCGACACTGATCCTTGATATGGCCAGGCTTGCCGCAGAAATGGCAAGACTTCAGAATAGGCCCTCCTGGCCTCTTAAACTGAGCAGACTGATTAGACCTGAATCCAGGTCTAACCACAGCTCTGGCCTGCTCCATAGTCCTCTTCCCAGCACCAACAACAGACCCCCTCCTCTGGTTCACGAGCAGCTCCTGCCTCTTGGCTGCTACCAGAACCTTCTGATAAGACTCCCGGTCAGAAGAGGTCACAAAACTCTGGAGCTCCGAAGCAAGCCCCTGCAGGAACCTCTGAGCCCTCTCCTCAGCGTCCTGCACCATCTTTGGTGCAAACCGACTCAGCCTCATGAACTCTTGGTGATATAGGTCCACCGACGAGTTCCCTTGCTTCAGGTCGATAAAACGTTGCAGCATCTCTTCCCTGGCAGCTTTCGGAAAGAACTCACCCTCAAATCTGGCCTTGAAGGTAGCCCAAGCTATCGGCTCCACCAACATCTTCTCTTCCGCATCCCACCAATTCCGAGCATTATCCTTGAGTTGCCTCTTCGCCAAATCAACCCATCCAGCCGGGGTGATCTTGGCCATCTTCAGATTGTCCTCGATGTTCCGAATCCACTCATCGGTAGCCAGAGGACCCTCAGACCCATCAAAATATGCGGGACCCAGCTCCCGAAATTGCTTCGCTCCCGGCTCAGAGCGAGGGGCATCCGGAAGAGCCCGGGCAGCTCGAGCAAGTGGAGCATTCTGGACTTGCAGAAGCACGCCCTGCTACACTTGCATCATCTGCAGCATCATCCGCATCATCTCACCGTTGGTGGGTTCCTGCTCAGGCTCCTCATCATGAGGGATCGCACCACAACCCCCACCACGGGTGAAACGTCTTCCTGCCATCTAGTGACACAGAAAACGAATCAGATTAGACTCACAGCTTATGACATCGGACGTCGAACTTAATTTATTGGACATTCTAATATTATTATCGTCATTCCAAAAATCACAGTTACAGAAGGACCTGCATGGGCCACCAACAAAACCTGTCATGACCCGCTTCCCTAAAATGGAGGCGAGACGTGAAAAGGTCCGCACGAGAGTGGAGCTGTGAAACCCCAAACCCGATAAGCGTCAATAAAACATAAGCAGGTCCATGTAACCACAACGGAACAACAATAATAACACAAGGAGACACTGAAATAAAATCTCACTTCTCATAAATTGTCCAACATGAAAATAAGTCCAACATCCAGAAAAGCCGCCAGGCTAAAAGAAAAGAGTCTAAGGGCCCAGAACAAGGCCAACAAAAGCAACGACATAACAAAGTATAGGTGCTACGCAACGATAACAAAGCAACAGTCTAAACAAAAGTAAAACACAACGAAGACACTAGGACTGGTCCCCAGTGTCCACGTACTCCCCGTCAAACACAAGCTCGGGCTCGGCGTCAGCAAACACCTCGTCCTCAACAAGGTACTCAGGCTCAGGATCTAACATGTGTCACCCAAAAGAGTAAAGGGGCACATGTCAGCAAGTCTAAAAGACTTGGGCAAGGAAACTGAAAGCAAGGCAACTAGCAACCTAGCAGTTATGGTATGCATGACATGGCAGTTATAACATGAGTGCACAATCAAGACATGGCAAGACAATTTGTACAAGAGAACAATCATCGGGACAAGACAAGAGTAGCCAAGCTACTATCAATCTCAATCAGTTCACTATTCACGTTGTTTGTAGATGTTTACGCCTTACAGCTGAATGGTTTCACATTCGCTAATTGGCCGCTTAACAACTACCCCAAAACCCAGAGTTTACGCCTTACCACTGCAGTTACTGATCGGGCAGACTCCCAGTTGATTGGCCGCTTAACTCTTACCCCCAATACCCACACGTAATGGAGCCAGGGTCCCTGCACATGAGCTCAGCAAGTGAGCCGGGGTTGCCCCGCACATGAGCTCGCATTCTTAAACATTTGGCATAGGGGTGCACCTAGCCGGAAACAAGCAATTCGGGCATTGGCTATCAACCAACACATGGCCCGCTTCTGGAACACGAGCCAGGAACACAAGCGTTTGTAGCGAAGCTACGCAATCACAGAAGCACTTAAAGAATGCAATGACATGACAATTAATTCGCGTACCGTTAATGGAAAGTAAACATGGCATGGTAAATGTGCAACATGATATATGTCGGAACTAGCTTCGTTGTCAAGCTAGTTCCCCAATTTGCGCCTAGGCGAGTATCATTTCGTCGCCTAGCTTCTTTTACGCCTACAACAAGCAAAATGGCCTAAAACATGGCCTAAACCCTAAGTGGCAAGTTTCACTTGCCTAGCACCGGGGATGACGACCACTTCGTCACGCGGATGCTAATCTACGGGGAAATCACTGTTGTGGGGGAACAATCAACAAACAACATGAAATTTTATTAGGGTTTCATAGAAAATATAAATAGGTTATAAAAACACCAAGGGATCGATTTCTTACCGAGAGAAAGCGGAAGAAACACTCCGGAGAACCCTAGGATCAGATCTGGAAACAAATGGAGAAGTTTGGAGAATTAGGGTTTTTGGGGGATCTTGGGGATTTGATGGAGATTTGGGGAAGATGAGAGGTAGATAGAGTTGATGGAGGGTTTAGATGATGGATTTAGGGCTTGGAATGAAGGATTAAAGCTTGGAGGAAGATGGGGGCTCAATGGGGGAGATTTTAGGGTTTAGGGTCGAGTGGGGGAAGATGAAATCGTTTGGGAGGGGTATAAATAGGATGGGCTGGCGGCTGCCCAGAAATTAGGGTTTTAACACAGATTAGTCGGTCAAAGAGCAACCACTGACCGACTAGTTTGGCAACTAGTCGGTCGGTCGACCAACGCAGACCGACTAAGTGCAAACAGTAACTTTTGAACGAAAATAGGATTTAGAATTAGTCGGTCCATGAACAAATACTGACCGACTAGTTTAGCATCTAGTCGGTCGATGAACGTTCTTAGACCGACTAAGAGTAAACAGTAACTGATACTAAAATTAGATGATGTGTTAGTCGGTTAAAGAAGCATTGCTGACCGACTAGTTTGCAACCTAGTCGGTCAACCAACGTTCTTAGACTGACTAACGATAAACAGTAACTCCTGAATAATTTAGAAAGCCAACTAGTCGGTCCAAAAAGGATTGCCGACCGACTGGATCGTCATCTAGTCGGTCGGTGCCCCTTCTCATACCGGCTAATGAGCACCAAAAGTACCGATACGGAGCGCGGGGCCCCGGGATCGATTCCTAAGACTCCTAGGCTTGATCTAATAGTAAGATACGACCGTTATGAAGTCCGTCACGAATGACATACTTCGAAATCGACAATCCTAAGGAAGAAACGAGAAAATACGACGAATCGATCGAAAATGAAAGTTACGGAGACGAAAACCACACATGAGGAGAAAATCCACCAAAACATATATTATATTATAATAAATCCAGATACATGAAAAGCAGTCGTTACAACAATTAATGATGTTGCATCTATGAATAAACATTTGGTTATTAATGTTTGTGGATAATATGGAAAGAGATTTATGAATCATAGTAGGCTCTCAGATATCTCATATACATAGATCACATAGTCGTAATCTCTCTCAAATCTTATGTCTTCATTCTCTTCTCCTTACCACCATTAAGACCATTTCCAAAGCGGTTGAATTTCATGTAAGTTCCTTTGAGCGGTGAATATTTAACCGGTTGAGTAACCGACATATCCTGCTTTGATCGAAAAATCAATAAGAGATGGAGAAATCAGTTGTTGAGCGGTATTCATGTAAGTTCATTTCCTTCCTATAAATTTTTTCTCTGTAATTTCCATTGTGACCCACCAAAATTTGTTTCTGGCAGAAAGAATTGAAATGAGGAAATTAGCAGTTAAGCAATGGCTTCTACTCGAATCAAACCCAATGTCGCTTTCAATCCTTTCCTCCCTTTGTAAATTTTTTTGTCTGACATTAGTTTATGAATTTAATTTTCATTGTGCCCAAGTAAAGTTTTTTTCTAACTTATGGTTCTGGCAGCCAAGAATTTATAATTAGGGCAAGCTTGGAAAATTTCTCAAATCTAAAAATCAAAAAAGATTTGGGGAAATTAGCTGCATTTCACTTGAATCGAACACCAATGTCATGAACCAGGTCGATTTCAATCCTTTCCTCACTTTTTCTATTTGAGTATTGACCTTGAGAAAAAAATATCTTAATTCTTAAGTTTTAAGAGGAAACTCATGGAGGAAAAAAATGTATTTTTTGATCTTTAGCTTTTAACTTGAGTTTTGATCTTAATTTTTGAGCTTAAGCACAAGTGTTTGTTGTAATGCCAAGGTTATCTTATTTGCTCTCATGTATAAAATCTGATGCATCACAAGAAAACTACTTTGAAGCAATGTGTTTTACTGTGTTTTAACCATCCAGTTTTCTACCATTGTATTAATTGTTGACATTTTCCCCCAACGATGTTAAATTCAAGTCTGTTGTAATCACATACTACTAATTTTCCCCAATATATATCATATACATATGCTAATGTGTGTGTATTTATGTGTGCATTGCAGAATGCAGTGGGGGTATGCACAAGTTGATGTGTGTTGCATTACAGGCCCAATGTGTGCAACAGGGTTTACGTTGCTTGCTGCTCCAAGTGTGGCTGCGTCTGCCAGGAACATACGACGTGACATCTGTGGGACATGCTACACACAATGGCTCACTCATGACAATCACACCAAGTGTCCTTCAAGAATCGACCCTCTTCTGCAATGAGTCCTGCCCAAGAAAGAATGGATGTTGTGGTGAGAATCCGCCTCTTCTGTTGGGAATCCAGCTGTCGTGCCCCAAAATTCTGTAAATGTGGAGAAGGATGTGGGCAAAAGTACAAAGGCAATATATAAAATTTGGATGTAACACAAATTTGAAAGTTAGAAGCAAGTTTTTTCAGTATGAAATATTATCAGTCCTCTTCGAACATCATCTTTGTTAGAAAATGAAAATATATCAAATTAGCTATAGGGACATAGTTCAAGACATACCTGACAGTATTTGAATGCAACCAAACACAGTCTCATGTTAATGTACAACATTTGGATTCTCAATTGTTGAAAGGATCAACTCATTATAATTTCCTTTTACAATTTAATATCTCAAGTATGTACCATACTAAAGATTATGAATAAAGCAATATAAATGCATTGTTTTATATATCTGACATGCAATGTGATCCTCATTGTTACCGGTTCACTATCTGACATGCAAATTCTTTCAACCTTTACTTCACCTGCTCCTATTCCCGCTTCCAGAATTGATGTGATCAGAATTCTCAGCACTATTCCTTGCTTGCTAATATTTTGCTATCTTTCATGGAATATATGGATGAGTATAGTTGAGAAATTCCTTTGTTTGGGGTAGATGATTAGTTGTTTTATTCTTTCTATGTTTACTGCTAATGTTTCCAAATGATGCCATGCCTCCAAAATGAATTGTCTTGATGCTTTTATGGCCAAATGCTTTCCTGAGTTCATCTTAATAATATCAATTTAATTTCATATTATGTTTCCTTAGCAATGGAATACATAATGAAAATTTTAATTTGGGATCTTTGGATTTAAATTCCTTTGTTTGTGCTTGAATGTAACTTTCTTTTTAAATTGGATGGCCTTCATTATGTTAGACAACATAAAACATATTTTCTTTATTGTTTTTCTACTGATCATGGTTATGTTGCTTTCTCTTCGTGCCATATGAATTTCCCGATCAAATTCTCTCAACATTTACAAACGGGATAACTTGATAATTCTTAATCTTCTTTAAATGTTCATGAAATTGGTTGCAGATGATGTTTGAATGTATTGGTTTGTCTATAATGGTTACAATTTGTTTTGCATCCAGATAAACAGACACTTGCCTCATGTGTTTGACTTTAATAAAGTTAAATTCTTGATGTTTTTTCTAATATTTTGTATTTTTTGCTTGAATGGGTGACATAATTAATTATTGTTTTCATCATAGAAAATTGTCTAAATAATGGGAAAAAGAGGAACTAATTTTTTCTAAAATTCTTGAAGGGAACTAAATATGTGGGGATACAATATTTGTGTTGATATAAATAAACAGTGGGATGGACTAAATTCTTTGGGAAACTAACATTTTTAAATTTTTGAGGGGAACTAAATTTTTTTGGAGAGAAGGATCTAATAATTATTGTGCTTTAATTATTGTTGTTCGTTTAAAATTAGGGGTTCAAGATTTTGAGGGTGTAATATTTTAAACGAACCGTGCCTTTTAATAATTATTGTGCTTTAATTTTGAGTAACTAATATTTTGAGGGGGAATATCTTAAATGAACCGTGCCCTACGGGCACGGGTTATGACTAGTACATATATAGGGAGATGATATGGTGGGCAAGTGAGCAAAAGGCTCTTAAAGTGAGCAAAACAGCCTTGGCTGTCGGATCTGAGCCAACGGCTCAGATTTAATCTGCTCAGATTTCCAAAGTCGCTGCCCCCAAGTCACGTGCACATCACATTCAGCCCCCAAACGCGTTTCATAGCCTCGCCTTCTCCCTCACGCGGACGAAAGCCGCTGCTCCCTCGCCCACTCCGATTCGATCGACCTAGCCACTGCTCCCTCGCACGATCTCCTCTTGCCCTAGCTCGCCCTCTTGCCGTAGCTCGTGATCTCCCCTCTCTCCCAATCTCCTCCACCAATCTCCTCTACAGATCTACGTAAAGCCAAGCACAGAACTTTCCGCAGACCTTCTGATCTGATCGTTAGGCACTCGTCTACAGATCCCATCGGAGTCGAGATCAACAAGCAGGTATTAGTATATCCCTCACCCTCTCTCAGAACCCCATAGCCCCGTGGTTGTGTAGATTTGGGGAATTAGAGTTTTTGCTCTTGCGGTGCTCCAACTCTCAGTCAAACTACGAGATCAATTACGAATTTCACAAGATTTCACTTTGTATTCACTCTGTTCTTATTTTTGTTCTCTTCAAAATCCTTTCTTTATGATGTTCTAAGATCTTAGGCTTTTCATTTCAGATAGAAAATAATTTTTTTAAAAATCTAGTTTTGAGATTATCAGCTGAAGTGTTTATTTTGACCGTTCCTCCAATCTATTGTGGTGTTCCATTCATTTTGAGATTAGCAGCTGAAGTGTTTATATCTGTTAAGTCTATTATTTGTCATTTGTGGCACAATGGTTCTTGTGGAGTGTTGAACAATATGTTACATGAAATGTTGAACTTATTGTTCAACATTTGTGAACATGACACAATGTGTACTTATGAAATGTTGAACATTGTGTTGTAAGTAATGTTGAACTTGCTGTTCTAACATCTGAAGATATGTCATCATGGACTTACTATGTAGCCGTTTGAATTACGACTGTTGAGGATAAGGCCTTGTCGTTATAGATTTGGAGTTATTGGAGATAAGGAGGTATCATATCTATTGAACAGATTCGGATCGTCTCCTCTTATTCGGATCAGGTTGTTCTCGTGGTTTTATTTGTTAAAGCCGTTGTAGAATGGTTAAGGAATTCTGTTCGGTTTCAGATCTTTCTGTCTGCTGAGATCTCTTCTTAACCGATCTATCTCGCCTAGCTGCGCTTGGTGTTTCTCGGTAAATCCTCAGTGATTTTACCGGAGGAATTGTTGATCAACAACTTAACAACTTTGTAGAGTGAGCGATGTAAAGTTGGATGTTGGATTGGTGTTTCAGTATCACTTGGAAGATCAGCTTTTGCGAAAGCTACATAAAGCTCCGGAAGGAGGCTGACTACTACGGAGGTAGGAGATCAAGGGAGTTGATCTTGGTCAGTATTGCAATGGGATCTTGCACGCAAGGGGAGCTTGCGCAAATTACTCAACGGGGTTGATTGAGATCAACCCTTGTGTTTTGTATTGAGGGGGATTTTGTTTCCCCTAGTATCAAATTGTATTGGTGATTGTAATTATCATTATTTTTAGTGAAGTAATTTGAATTTCTGGGCGAGGCCCTGCAGATGTAGGTGTGCGCACCGAACTGTGTTGCCAATGACCACGTGTCATGCTGTGTTGATTATTATTATTCCCATGTGTTTACTATTTTGGATTGTGTACTAAACTACAATTGGTATCAGAGTAGGTCATCCGCATTCTTTGTTTGTCAAAGGGGGTGTGATTCTACTGTTTGAGTACGTCAACCATGAACACGAAGGAAGGAGCTTTTTTGACTCGGCCTCCGCTGCTCACTGACACTAATTATACGTATTGGAAATCTCGGATGTGCACATTTATCATATCGCTTGATGAGAAGGCATGGGTGGCCACTATTGAAGGCTGGACTCCTCCTATTGTTGATGACAAGAAGGGAAATAAATCTCTCAAGCCAGCCCAAGACTGGAGTCTCGAGGAAGAACATGCGGCACTGGGAAATTCGAAGGCTGTGAATGCAATTTTCACCGCTGTTGATGAAGAACAGTTCAAATTGATCTCTACTTGCGAAGTTTTGAAGGAAGCTTGGGACATCCTCCAAAACATACATGAAGGGACAAGCACTGTAAGAGCATCTAAACTTCAAATTCTGGCTTCTCAATTTGAAAATCTTAGGATGAACGATGATGAATCCGTGTCTGAATTCAATGGAAGACTACCCGATATAGCTAATCAGGCTTTTCAATTGGGAAAGAAGTACTCTCAAAAGAAATTAGTGGAGAAAACTCTGAGATCGCTACCTGAAAAGTTTTCAGTCAAAATTACTGCTATCGAAGAAGTTAGGAATACATCTAATATGAGATTGGATGAATTGATGGGGTCCCTTCAAACCTTTGAGAAGAATTTGAAGCAAAATAAAAGGGATAAAGGAGTGGCTCTAAAGGTGGAAGCTACTGATGTTTCGCATGAAGGGAATGACACTGATCTAGTGGCTCTAAAGGTGGAAGCTACTGATGTTTCGCATGAAGGGAATGACACTGATCTTGAAGACGACATAGCACTGTTAACCAAAAACTTTAGTAAAATGATGAGGAAAATAGGAAGTAGGGGTCAGAACTTCAGAAATGTTAGCAAGGAAGCTCGTCCTAATATCTCTCCTGCGGGTAGAGGTAACAGTCGCCTTATACAGAAGTATGAATCTAATAGTAGAGGTAAGGGAATTCAGTGCAGAGAGTGTGAAGGGTTTGGACATATACAAGCCGAATGTGCGAACACTATCAAGAAACAAAAAGGAAAATCGTTGGCAAGCTCTTGGAGTGATGAAGAGTCCGAAGGGTGTACTGGAGACGAGGATATTGTCAGCAATTATGTTGCTTTTATGGCCATTATGAATGGTCAGCATACTGATGACATCACTAGCAATATTGAACCTAGTGTGGGCATAACTCGCACCATGTTGGAGGATAAATGTAAGAATGTCAAGAAGAATGTTATAACATTTAGTGCAACATCGGACAGTGAATCTACTTCTGATATGGGTGAGGATGAGGAAGTTGACGAAGTTGATATTCGATCATCATATCAAATCATGTTTGCAAATTGGATGAAGATCTGTGAGATAAACAAGAACTTGAAGAAAGAAAATACTAGACTAAAAGGTGAAAGGGAAAAGGCTATAACTCAACTAGGAGAGATCAAGCTAGATTTCAGAAATCTAGAAGGACAACTCAGGAGAACACTGCTTAGAGCCGAGAAGGCAGAGAGTGTTCTTAACAAATGGAACTCTGGTAAAACTAAGCTTGATGACATTCTAAGCATGGGGAAAGTTTCCGGAGATCGTACGGGCATAGGGTTCAATAGAGGAGGTAATCTTCAGTTAAGCAAGGAAGTACATGGTCGGACTGTCAAGAGTCAGAACAACAACAAGCACCTCAAGCAAGGGAGTCAAAAGGATGAACACAAAAAGAGTACTACACTCAGGCACTTGGTGTGTAATTACTGTTAATGCAAAGGTCACACTGAGAATAGGTGTTTCAGTCGTATGAGACATCAACGTGAAGGAAGAAACATAGGACATCCAGAGAAAAGGCTCGTAAAGAAATGGGTAAGGAAGTCAAGTATTCACAGTCTAGTTGCCTACACCTCCATGGTTGCCTTCTCAGAAAATACGTGGTATTTCGACAGCGGCTGTTCCCGACATATGACTGGAAATCGAGGTCTTCTTTCAGAGTACACTACAGGCAATAAAGGACATGTTACTTTTGGTGATGGCCAGAGAAGCAAAGTCATAAGGAAGGGAGAGCTTAAGATGACTGGATCTGTTACTCTGAAGGATGTCATGCATGTTCAAGACTTAAAGGCTAACCTGATTAGTATAAGTCAATTATGCGATCAAGGGTTGTTTGTTCAGTTCACTAAGGACGAGTGTGTTGTACTGAATGAAGCTGGGATTAACATTCTAACTGGGAAACGATCGACTGACAACTGCTATCTTCTTCAGGAAAGTAACAGCTGTCTCACTGCTAGTGTTGAAGTCTCCGAACAATGGCATCAAAAACTTGGTCACGTTAATTACAAAACTTTGATTGAAATTACCAGAGTCAGAGCCGTTCGTGGGATACATGTCTTGTCCAAGAAAATAGAAAGGGTCTGCGGTCCCTGTCAGCTGGGAAAACAGAATAGAACTAGTCATAAACAACTTCAAACCATCACCACCTCTAAGAACATGGAGCTGCTACACATGGATCTGATAGGACCCACAACGGAGGTCAGAATGGGAGGTAAGAAGTACATTTTTGTTTGTGTTGATGACTTCTCTCGTTTCACTTGGGTAGATTTTCTCAAAGAAAAGTCAGATGCTTTCAATGCCTTCAAGAAGCTTTGCACCCGCCTTCAGACGGAGAGAGGAGATACTATTGGAAAAATTATCAGAATTCACAGTGACCATGGTAAGGAGTTTGAAAATCACTTGTTTGCTGATTTCTGTGAAGCAGAGGGAATACGACATGAGTTTTCTGCGCCTAAGACTCCTCAACAGAATGGAATTGTTGAGAGGAAGAATCGCACTCTATAAGAGATGGCTCGCGTAATGTTGAACGCCAGGAAAGTCAGTACTAAATGGTGGGACGAAGCGATCAACACTGCTTGCTACACCATAAATAGAGTGTACCTGAGACCCAGAATGGAGAAAACTCCCTACGAGATCTGAAAAGGTAAAAAACCCAATGTTTCTTACTTTCGTGTATTTGGTAGCAAGTGTTATATCTTGCAGGACCGAACTTCTAAGGGAAAGTTCGATGCTAAGAGTGATAAAGGGACATTTCTCGGATACTCTATTACGAGTCGTGCTTTCAGGGTTCTGAACCATCGCACTGATGTTTTGATGGAGTCAATCAATGTTGTTGTTGATGATTTCGAGCAGGGTGAAGCTGTTATTCATGTGGGGCCTGGCTCTCAAGGAGAGATTAATGAAGAGGATGAAAATGTTGAACAAAATGTTATAACATTGGATTCAACACAAGTAAGTACCGGTCAGAATGGTACTTCTCAGGGAACAGCATCCGTTGAAGAATCGCAATCAGATGGAAATGAAGTTCATTCCTCGCGAGGGATTACAAAAGTTATTCAAAATCATCCACCTGAACTTGTCATTGGGAATGTTGAAGATGGTCTTCGCACTAGAGGCACTAGTCAGGTAAATTATCGTGATCTTGCTGAATATATTTGTTTTTTATCCAGTGTTGAACCCAAGAATGTTAAAGAAGCTTTACTTGACGACTTCTGGGTGATGGCTATGCAAGAGGAGCTGAATCAATTTCAGCGTAATGACGTCTGGAGTCTTATTGAGAGACCAAAAGGGATGAATGTCATTGGAACTAAGTGGATTTTCAGATGAAAAAGGGAATGCCACGCGAAACAAAGCTCGTCTGGTAGCTAAGGGATACACGCAGATTGAGGGAATTGACTTTGATGAGACCTTTGCTCCGGTGGCCCGTTTGGAATCTATTAGATTACTTCTTGCCGTGGCATGTAGTTTCAATTTCAAGCTTCATCAGATGGACGTGAAAAGTGCCTTTCTGAATGGGATTTTAAATGAGGAGGTATATGTTGAACAGCCAAAGGGGTTTGCAGACCCGTTCTTGCCTAACCAAGTCTATCGGTTGAAGAAAGCTCTTTACGGACCCAAGCAAGCTCCTAGAGCTTGGTATGAGAGACTGACCAAATACCTTCTTTAAAAGGGTTATGAGCGAGGGGGAGCAGACAAGATGTTGTTTGTGCAGAGAACCAGATCAGCAATCATAGTTGCACAGATTTATGTTGATGACATAGTTTTTGGATCTACTTCACCGCAACTGGTTCGTGAATTTATCGATCTTATGCAAAAAGAGTTTGAAATGAGTATGGTCGGTGAGTTAAATATGTTTCTTGGTCTTCAAGTTAAACAATCTAGCGATGGGTTGTTTATATCTCAGAGTAAGTACGCAAAGAATCTTGTTGAAAGGTTCGGTCTTGAGAAAGCCCGTCAAGTTCGCACTCCTATGGCTACTACTGAAAAGCTATCGAAGGATGATGGTGGAAAACAAGTTGAGGTTACTCTTTACAGGAGCATGATAGGAAGTCTATTGTATTTGACAGCGTGTAGACCTGACATCAGTTTCAGTGTTGGGGTGTGTGCCCATTATCAAGCCTGTCCTAAGAAATCTCATATCACGGCTGTGAAACGTATAATTAGGTATATAAGTGGAACAGCTGAATATGGCATCTGGTACTCCAAAGATACCAACACTCTTTTATCAGGGTATAGTGATGCTGATTGGGCAGGTAATGCTGATGATAGAAAGAGTACCACCGGAGGGTGTTTTTACGTCGGAAACAACTTAGTCTCCTGGTATAGTAAAAAGCAGAATTCGATTTTGTTGTCAACTGCTGAGGCAGAATATATTGTAGCAGGGAGCTGTTGTACTCAACTCCTGTGGATGAAACAAATGCTGACTGATTATGGTGTTGATCAAGATGTCTTGACCATTCTGTGTGACAACCAGAGTGCTATAAACATTTCCAAGAATCCTATTCAACATTCAAGGACCAACCATATCGACATTCGACATCATTTCATCAGAGAGCTGGTAGAAAAGAAGGTGCTCGTCATGGAATATATAGATACTATCAGTCAGTTGGCTGACATTTTTACAAAACCGTTGGATTCAAGCAGATTTGAGGAGTTACGACAAGATCTTGGGCTGTGTCGTATCTAATATTGGTCTTATTGTTGCACATAATGTTGGACACAATGTTGTACATTATGTAGCAACTCTGAAAGGGGTCTTGGCGCTTTTTATAAATATTGTCTGGTAGTCTATTTTCTTCCCTCGGCATTTATATCTCTACTTTGGTTTTCTCGATGCTTATCATTTCTTTTGATCGTTTCAAGAAAAAGGGGCTGCTCTGTGAAAGCTAGGGTTCTTGATTTTTGTTTCTTCGTCAAAGATTTCTTGCCATTCTTGCAAAAATGGGTCGTGCTCGAAATGACAATTCCTCCACAAATCCTCGTCGCTCTCCCCGTCAAGCTGCATCGCCTCAGCAGGTTCATGTCTCATCTTCATCCTCTCGTTTCAAACGAAAAGAGATTATTCCTCGCGCTCCTACGACATCATCTGTTGGTATTTCATCTACTTCCTCATCTCCGTTGTCATCTGTTAACATGCAACCAGGGTCTTCCTTGAATTTGGCTATGGTAACTTTTTCCCCAATTATTGTTGACTCTTGCTCTCGAATTAAGCCTCAAATGTCATTCTCAGAAGAAGATGAACCGTTTCCTCGTCTGGTAACTGTGGAAGACTGGTTTTGGTATCTTCGCTCAACTGATCGCAAATTGAATGTTTCTTGGCTGGATTTATCTAAAACCTGTTTTGGTTCTGTCAATCTTAAAGACGTGGCTGGTAAATTGATTAGTGTGAGAGTTCCGTTTGATGATCTGGTGGTGCTAAAGACTTGGAATCCTCCTGAGCCTTCCATAAAAATTTCTGAGATTGTAGTTTTGGATGATTCTGACTCAGAGCCTCCCTTGACTAGAGTTGATGGTCTGGATATTGGTGAAGGAGCTGATGGTCCTAGAAGAGACATCGACAATGAAGGTGCTGATGATTTGGATATTGGTGAAGGATCATCTTTTCAAGCTGTTCATGTTACTGCACAAAATGCAGATTGTCATAGCGACATGAGTATTTCTGACACGTCTGATGCTGGGCTGTCGGCTCCTCAGGATGTTATTCATAATGATCTTCACTCTATGGAAGAGAGTGATGTTATTCTGAGTTCTAAAGGGGAGAAGGATGGGGTTGACATAGAAATAGAAACTGATGCATCAAAAGTTGTTGATGATCCTATTTCAGAAATGATTGCCTCTGATCAGGTAGATGTGAGTGTTCCTCCCGCTGGGCAGACCAGTTCTTTGGGTGAAAATGTCGAACTCTCTCCTAATGTTGGAACTAATGTCAGATCTTCTGAATGTGTTCAAGAAGATGATCCCATGATGATTGCTGCTCCAAGTATGGATCCTCTTGTGTCTCACCCTCGTAGAACTAGATCTGGGTCCCTCAAGCACAAAGCCTCATCCAGAACTTGCAGGATTTCCCCTTCTAAGATACTTAAGAAATCTGGTGGTTCAGGTTCTTTCTCCCCTTCTGCTGGGTCTGCAACTAGGGCTATTTCCAACAAATTTTTTGATCAGTCTTGCCAGAATCGATGGGACTCTGAGCGGTCCATCTTTGGTGAAAAGTCTCTTGCTGTCTCATCTTTTAAATAGACCCACTTCTTAGTCTTTCTCAAGGACATTGATCTCTTCCAAGCAACAAGCTGCTTTAAGACTTTTTATCCTATACTGGTCCGAGAATTTTACTGCAACCTCTTCAAGTCCTCTGCGGATTCTTCTTCAAAATGGGGCTTTAAGAATTTTATTCGGGGCAAGATTATTCCGTTCTCTCCTGCTATCATCAATAAACTACTTAAGTGGCCGTGCAATCAAAACCTCCCTTCTTATGGTGCTTCTGTTAGTAATGACTGTGATTTATTCATCCAGACTGTCACTGGTGGGCAGTTTACGTGTTGGCCAAAGACGTTTTCCTTCCCTTCATCTACGTTGACTGCAAAGTTCTTTTTGCTCTATCGCATTGCCACCCGTAATTGGTTGCCTACATCCAACATGTCGATTGTCACCAAGGCTATGTGCAAACTGTTGTTTTCTGCCGGGACTAAGAAATCCTTCAAGTTGGGTCGACTGATTTTTGATTCCATCCTCTCTCTATCAGAGTCGTCAGCACCCAATACTGCACTGCCTCATGCTTCCATCATTTCCATGATACTTTTTTCGCAAGGGGTTATTTCAGATTCTTCTGAGCTTCCAGTGTCTTGTGACTTGATCAGCTTCACAACCAAGTCTGTAGCCAGTAAAATTGATGATTTATCTGCTCTTCCTTCTGCGTCCTCAGTGCCTTCCTCATCTACTTCTCCTAAATCTGCCTCGAAATCTGCTAGCAAACGGACTTCTTCATCAAAAGCTTCTGTGCCAGATCTTCTGGATGACATGTTGGTGCTTTAGAGGGCTGTCAAAACTGTTGATGATCAGCTGGATATGCTTGAAAGTCAAAGAGTTCTTCTTCATGCTCAGAGGGTTTTTCTCCAGGAAAGGATTGTTCAACTCCAAGCTAAAGTGTCTTCGGACCAGGTATAACCGTTGGCTTTTGGTGTCCCAAAGGGGGACATAGTATTGTTTGTGCGGGTATATGTTGATGGTGTATTGTCTCATCTGGTGATATGTTGTGATGTGATCTGAAACTTCTTGGACATCTTGGGGGAGTAATTTTTTAGTGTATGATCTTGCTGTTGAATTACTGTGGTATCTCTGATGTTCTTATTATTGACTGATACGTCTTCTTCATGACCTCGTCTCTTCAGTCTGTTTTATGAATATGATGTTGTCAGATCTTTTTCATTTTGATTGTGCCATTAAAAGCCAAAGGGGGAGATTGTTAAGTCTATTATTTGTCATTTGTGGCACAATGGTTCTTGTGGAGTGTTGAACAATATGTTACATGAAATGTTGAACTTATTGTTCAACATTTGTGAACATGACACAATGTGTGCTTATGAAATGTTGAACATTGTGTCGTAAGTAATGTTGAACTTGCTGTTCTAACATCTGAAGATCTGTCATCGTGGACTTACTATGTAGCCGTTTGAATTACGACTGTTGAGGATAAGGCCTCGTCGTTATAAATTTGGAGTTATTGGAGATAAGGAGTTATCGTAACTATTGAACAGATTCTGATCGTCTCCTCTTGTTCGGATCAGGTTGTTCTAGTAGTTTTATTTGTTAAAGCCGTTGTAGAATGGTTAAGGAATTCTGTTCGGTTTCAGATCGGTTTGTCTGCTGAGATCTCTTCTTAATCGATCTATCTCGCCTAGCTGCGCTTGGTGTTGCTCGGTAAATCCTCAGTGATTTTATCGGAGGAATTGTTGATCAACAACTTAACAACTTTGTAGAGTGTGCGATGTAAAGTTGGATGTTGGATTGGCGTTTCGGTATCACTTAGAAGATCAGCTTGCGAAAGCTACACAAAGCTCCGGGAGGAGGCTGACTATTACGGAGGTAGGAGATCAAGGGAGTTGATCTTGGTCAGTATTGTAAGGGGATCTTGCACGCAAGGGGAGCTTGCGCAAATTACTCCCCGGGGTTGATTGAGATCAACCCTTGCGTTTTGTATTGAGGGGGAGTTTGTTTCCCCTAGTATCAAATTGTATTGGTGATTGTAATTATCATTATTTTTAGTGGAGTAATTTGAATTTCTGGGTGAGGCCCCGCAGATGTAGGTGTGCGCACCAAACTGCGTTACCAATGACCATGTGCCATGTTGTGTTGATTATTATTATTCCCATGTGTTTACTATTTTGGATTGCGTACTAAACTACAATATCAATGCAAGCTTTGTATTTGTATTTGATTGACAACTCGAGGAGAAAACTATGGATGATCGACAACTTGAGGAGAGCAAAACTCTGTTCTTGGAAATCACAGCCTAATGTAAAATCTTATTTGCTATTTTGATTATTCCTTCTAAAATGGGAGGTAGAAGAAAGAAAGAAAACAAGAAAGAAATAAAACTTACGATCATAAATTTTTTGGTAATCATATTAAAACATACTCTGTAGGTAGACTTGGCATTTGTTACAAATAGGAAGAAAAAGATTATGTTTATAAACATTATATTGTAAAATAAATAGTTGATGCATGAAACCTATCACCTTTAGTATCAGTTTCCTATATGTTCTCTATTGTCTTGTATTTTGTGTTACTTCTGTTTAATCTGTGAAGTTCATGTCATTAATAATTAATATTAATTCTCACACATTGAAGCTCACACATTGCTTCAAGATGTATGTTTTTGTTTATGTAATATGATCTGCATGCGGTCTTAACAAAAACTTATATTCTCGAGGAGTGCTTAATGATTCATATAAAAATTTTCTTATACAGAATAAACCATGTGGATAAAGTGGACATCTACAATTTTGGCGTCATCTTATTAGAAATCGTATCTGGAAGACCAATGGTGTCTCCAGTGATGTTGAAACCATGAAAGATTGGGTATAAATCTATGTTGGCATGGACATTTGCACCATTGCTTAATTTCCTGGCTTCTGGAATAAGTGCTTAACGGTTAACTACCTTTTTTTAACTAAGTCTTAATACTCAATTTTTGTTTATCATGGTTGTTCAATTTTTGTTGCGTTAAGCTTTTGTATATATTTTAGACAAATATCTCCGCATTTTGTTCTCAAATTTTACTTCTCCCTTTCTTCCAACCTTTGGCCAACTTGCAGAACTTCAAATTAAATTGGAATAGTTCTTACAGTCACTCAATTGCATGGCATAATTGTTGTAAATCAAAATGTCGGTAGAGTAGAAAGTCTTGGTTTGCAAGACATGAATGCTACTTTTTTAGATATGTGGCTTTGGAAATATATCTACACATTTGAAAATGGAAATATTTGAATGATCATAAATACTATCAAATTGCTTATATTTGGCGATTGTCTACTTCTGATCTACCATGTATTTATCAGTTTTGGATGGGTGTACTCAAGTAGCTTAGATGCTGATGTTGATCAGAAATCACAAGTGAGAAAATAGTGAGGCTGATATGCTGATGATGCTAAGAAATCACAAGTGAGAAAACAGATATGCAGAGATGCAGAGAGATGCAGAGATGCGGGGATGCAGAGATGCAGAGAGATGCAGAGATGCTGATGATGCTAAGAAATCACAAGTGAGAACACTGGGATGTTGAGATGCTGATGTGCATTCAAATTTTATAATGTATTCTTGTATTACTGAAACAAATGTATACTAGACTATTGTATTGCTGGAGAAAATGAAAATGTGTAAAAGTGATGTATTATTGATGTGCTATCAAATTTGTCTACGGTATGTGTAATAAAATTTTGGTTGCAAGTACTGGATGCTACATTTTGGTCGAATTATAGCCCGTTGATGCAGCTGAATTTTCTGAAGACAATATTGGCTAATGCAATGATTGTAGTATTTGTTGACTCGCAAGATTCGAGGGGTTCCGTCGTATGATGTTTACTGTAAGGTTCGATCTGCTAAATTGATAACACATCCAGAATTTTTTTAGTACATCCAGCACACAAATTTTATAGTACATCTGCAATACATCACTTTCAGCACTAAATTGATAACACATCCAGCACTAAATTGATAGTACATCCAGTATACAAAATTTTTTAGCACATCCAGCAAACAAATTTTATAGCACATCTGCAATACATCACTTTTACATTCTCTTTTTATCCAGCAATACAAGGAGGAGCAATACAATATTCCAAAGTAACTTGTAAACATTACAATTCATTAACACACTACAGCACTTACGATTTTAGTAAACATTACATTACATGAATACATGAATATGGGTTTCCAGCTGCAGTTTCAGTTTCAGACGTTCTCGGAATCTAAGCTCGTAAGCTTGTAAATATTTGTATCAGCAACATTTGTAACAACAATCTCATTATCTCAGCACATTTAGATTTCTGGCACCATTTCATCCTGGCAACATTTGATTCATGTCAGCTTTTCATCATGGCAGTATTTCATCTGACAACCAAGCTAAGTGGGTGAATGGAAGAATCATTCCTCTCCTTGGAGGAACTGAAATGGAAACTGCATCATTAGACAAATACTGATTTAGGGAATCTGTATGTCAATGTTTTAGAATCATATGTGCATTTCAAAACATGCACCCCGTTGCCAATATAAACATAAATTAATGAATATGCTGATATCATACTGTTTCAGGTTTATAGACTAGCAGGCATGTAAAGAACTTGGAGTTTTGCTAGGCTACATATATGCATGACACAAAGTCATGAAGTTATATACATTTTGATAGCATGTAAACCTTCTCCACTCTAGAATTATAACACCCCCCATAATTATAACATATAAGTGTTTCTAACAATTACGATCATCTTAACAGACGGATCAACTATGAAATCACACATATATATTTATTCTGAATTATCAATTTGGAGCTAGAATATCAAGATGTAAAGACTTTGTAAAAGAGTGTGCATGCTTGAAGCTAGTTTTCTTTATATAAGCCATCCACCTCACATTGTTCCTGATCTGAAGATATGCAAGCTTCCTATCGATCTTTTCCATCATCAAAATCCCAACGGTTACAAACATTAGTAGTCCAAAAATCAGGGTCTTTTAAATCACAATTTTTCTCTACATGGGTTTCTTCCAAGGAAATTTGATCTTCTGAGCATCCTCACTAGCATCAATATTTGATTTCAGTAGATTCTTTGACTTCTTTCCAATTTTTCTGGTGATGATGCCTTTTCCACTTCCTTTTGTTCTGATTCATGTGTGTACATAAAACAGAATCTGTTAACATCATGTACTGTATAAAACAAAGAAAAAGAGAAATTTAAGTTTCAAAAACTCTTTAAACTGAAAGTATTCAAGGGATAAAAAGTGTTTTAGATCATAAACATTGAGTAAGGGCCTCAAGGATGCTAAATTTCCTGGAAAGAGATTGACACAATGACGATAATGATAATAATTCAAACACTTTTGATGAAAGAACAGATGATGATGATACTGATAATGTAAAATAATTTGGACACCATTGTCCATGTTTAGATGACTAAGTTCCATATTTTCAAGAGATGAATTGGAATTGTGAGCTAGAACACGATGAAGAAGATGGCTTACCCTCCTAAAATTCTCGTGGGTTGATTGAGAGTTGGATCACTGCAAGAGCAAAAACTCTAATTCCCCAAATCTGCACAACCACAGGGCTATGGGGTTCCGAGAGAGGGCGAGGGATCTACTATTACCTGCTTGTTGATCTCGACTCCAATGGGATCTACAGACGAGGGCCCAACGATCAGATAGGAAGGTCTACGGAAAGTTCTGTGCTGGCTTTGCGTAGATCGGTGGGGGAGATTGGTGGAGGAGATTGGGAGAGAGGGGAGGTCACGAGCTAGGGCAAGAGGGGGAGCTAGAGCGAGAGGAGATCGAGTAAGAGGAGATTACGAGTTAGGGCGAGAAGGGAGCACGAGGGAGCAGCGGCTTGGTCGATTGAATCAGAGTGGCACCCTCGTAATTTTCCCGAACTCTTTCATTTTCACGGAGGGAGCCGCTTGCTTGGAATTTCTTTTGTGCGTCCGATTCAATCGGACAGATGCGAAGAGAATTTCCACAGGGAGGCTGCCTGCGGCTGTGTGCCGCTAACTGCACAGTTTTGGGGGCTTCGTCAGTGATAGAGAGGGATAGGGCTGGGGGAGGGAAACTGGGTTACGGGATTTCGTCGGTAAGAGAGAGGGAGATGAGGGTGGTTGCGCTCTGATTTTGGGATTTTCGTCGGCGAGGGGGTTTTCGTCCGCGTGAGGAAGAAGGCGAGACTACGAAACGCATTTGAGGGCTGAATGTGCTGCGCACGTGACTTGGGGGCAACGACTTTGGGAGTCTGAGCGAATTAAATCTGAGCCGTTGAATCAGATCCGATGGATGGGAGTTCTTTGGTCACTTTAAGATGGTTTGCTCACTTGCTCACCATATCATCTCCATATATATATACTAGTCATAACCCGTGCCCGTGGGCATGGTTCAATTAAGATTTCCCCCCACAAAATCTTTGGTCCCCAAATTTTTTCTACACAACCAAAATTTAAAAGAACAATAAAATAGCATAAAAATATTTAGCGACACGGGCACATTCGGCGTGGGTGCCTTCGGCATGGGTGCCTTTGGCGTGGAACAACATGCGAGAGCCTTCAGTGCGGAACAACAAATTTGACGCGGGCGTCTTCGACGCGAAACAACAAATTCGGCCCGGGCGCCTTAGGCGCGGAACAACGCGCGAGCACATTCGGTACAGAACAATAAATTCCGAGCGGTCACATTTGGCGTGGAACAACCAATTAGCGTAATAAAATTTAGCGGGCGCCTTCGGCGCGGAACAACCAATTCGGTGTGGTTTGTCCCAATCGTTCATCATCCAAGATTAAATCCTTGCCCTCTTTCTATCTACCGGTTTGTCCTAGTCAGCCCTAGGATTCAAAAATCACTGTCAAATGTATAGTAGAATAACAGTTGTGTTTTAATATATAAAAAAAGTTTTCCCGATGGACACGTTTTTTTGTCAATTTAACATGTGCCCTAAGAACACGGTTCATTTAAAATAGTCCAACCAATCTTAGATACCTTAAATATTAATGACATTAATAATTAAATTGCAATGATTGTTAATTAGTTCACCCAAAAATTTTAATTCCCCATAAATTTAGTTGATGCATTTTCTATCAATATCATGAACTCTTTAAGATTAGAGGCCAAACATAATATGAAACATAAGTATATAAGAACAAAATGTTTAATAATTCCTATCATTGATCTTAAACCAGTAATTTACAATCTATAATATTTGATCTCCCTCAACCTCAATAGAACCAAAGAAAAAATGGCTTCCTATAATTTTAGTATCTAATTTGAACAAAATGGAGTGCTTTCAAGGAATTTTTTTTGTTACATGTAAAGACAGCAGAGAGATTTCATTTTTGAGTATCTGCTCCATTGATAGGCTACATGTCTTTAAACTTGGCCTTGTCGTCTCAGGCAGGCTCTCTTCATTCATTTTTGAATATCTGATTCATTGTATTTCTTTTGATGATGTTGCTATTGTCAAAACTGTTGCTGCTACCGCTTGTGTCATTGATGCCAACATCACCTTCTTGCTACTGATGCTTCCATTGTTGCTGCTGATCTTTTTCTTCTCTGGACATGCCTTTCAACAAATGAAGCCTAAATCTGTTCTTGTTTGATAATTGTACATGCTTCAAAACATATTCCTCTACTCCCTCCAAACATCTGCCATCAGTTTTATAGCATGAAAAAAAAAATCAGAAAATCACATTCCAATTATAGACAAAAGGAGAATTATAGAAAATCACATTGATGTGATGGCAAGAATAATGCTTCAAAAAACCTAAACAAAATGAAAGCTAAAGAATTGTGGTTGATAAAATTTTATCCAGTTGTGACCAAAATAAATTCTTTTCTACATGTTAATCAAGAATTACACTGTCACCGAACATTATAACCTGGGAAAGATAATCAAGTGTCAATGTAACCATCGAAGAAAAATGCTAAAAACATGGAAATATTGGAATAGAAACTTACGACAAAATTCTTTTTGGTCTAACAGAAAAAGGGGATATGCACACATGCAAAAATAGAAAAGAGATGTGTGTATACACATGTATGTATGTATGTGCATAAGAGATTTGATTATGCAAATAGGGTATGTACCCACCTTCATGAGGTGCCATCAAAATTGCAAGTCGACATCATTTGTCATAATCTTATAATGCCAACATAGCAAAAAGAAAAGGAAGATTCCTTACCGATGCTTAAGGCTTCCAAGAGAGGGTAACGTGATCTCATTTCTGATGAGTTAAACTGGCAACTTCCATATTCAATGGCTTTATTCCCAAAACCAAGTCAGATGATAAAATAAATAAATGATGTCAATGAAAATTGTTATACTTCAAATGCTAGACATGAATGCACTTCCAGTGGTTGGATACTTCAGATGAAATAACAACTAATCTTAGAAATTATATCAATTGGCCCGGGAAAAAACTAATTAGACAAATTAAAACATGAGTTTGCGTGTCGTCTAGGTTATTACAAATTATTAAGGTTGTTGTCACAGGTGGTCACTAAAAAAATATTTATTCCAAACTCTGTCCATTTCCAGCAAGTTGAGTAAAAAAATTTGATTGACAAAAACCTCACACCACAAATTCAATGTCTTAAGCTTTCACTTGGATGTATCCTTCAATAGAATCCCTCTATTTGCAAGATATTCAACTGCAACTGTGACTATACCAAACAAAAGTCCTGATATCTTAGAATTGAGCCTGAATAAAGAAAATTGTAACATACTACACATACCAACTTGATGAAACAATAGAAAACCTTGCCTTAATATGAACATCAATATCAACCCAGTAAAATTGAAATTTGTAATTTTAGTTTGTATATAACCAGTAAATATACAACCTGTAAATGGCAGAAAAAATTACTGAAATTGATATTGAACAATCTTTTAGGAATGTTTACTGGATACACAAGACAATTCATTTTCAGTGCACAAACAATTCATCCTCTGAAAATTTCATATGAAAAATAACTGTGCTTGACAGTTTGAAATTACAACAATTCATCCCCTAAAATTCATCATGTAATTACAACAACTATGTTATAGGAAAATGATGACGTTTTTTGAATTTAGCATTGGACTGTTTTACAATTGTGTTACAACAATTCATCCTGTAATTACGCGCACTATGCAGCAGAGGTCAAGTTCTTGATCAATGACTGACATTGTGGGTCTCAGCTCATTGGGAGCATTGCGATACCAGCTGAGTGGAATTATGTTGGGGAGAGGGAGGAGGGGATCTATCCGGTCCTTGGATCGAAAGGGAAGCCTTGTAGGCCTAGCGCTACCTTGAGGATATCCATGTTGTACATACCCATCGAAAATACAAAATTCCTTTAAAAATGAAGAAGCTTTCAATTTTGCCACAGAAATACAAAATTAGATTTTTTTTAATGGCACTAAACTTTATGTCAAATCTAATTCAAAATGTATTTCAATTTTGCCAATATAAATTCAAAATGTATTTATATTGCCAATGAACTTTATTTATACTGGCACTCCATAATGTCAATTTTGTCCTACGCTCAGGTTTTACAAATGAATGTATTTTACAAATGTCAAATATCAGATATGTGATCACAACTTCAAACTAATTTCAGATAGTTTTTGACAATTGAAACTAATGCACGGGTTTTACGAATACTGAAATTTGACTTTTAAGGATCTAAATGGAAACATGTATCTAATTAAAATGAGGGATTCCATGGATTGAAGAAGAAAACGAATCAAATAGTCAAATTCATAAATAACAGAGTGAGGGGAGAAACCTTTTAAATGTCTGCTACAACCACTGCCCGAAATGATAACTAAATCTGTTACTTTCAAAAATAAAGTTTTGGAAATGTGAAAGAAAGAGTGATAATACCATGGCTAGATATTATATGCTGGTGATAATTAGATCAGTTTGTGAAGCTTGCTATTATAGATTTCCTACCACATTTTTAGTGAATCAAGCTTAATAAAACTGAACAAAGTTGTTACAGATTAGGCATGAATCAAGCTTGACTTGATATTTTTTAAGCTCACATAAAACTTAAAACATAACTAAAGCAACCTGAAGTGAGTATATTAGCTACCGCCTTCTTCATAGGTTGAAGATGGAAACAAATCTGCAACTCAATATTTTCTGTTATTCTATTAAAACACATTGCTTCACAGTAGTTTTCTTGTGAAGCATCCGATTTTACACATGAGAGCAAAAAAGATAACATTTGCATTACAAAAAACATTTGTTGTGCTTAAGCTAAAAAATTAAGCTCAAAACTCAAGTTCAAAGCTCAAGATCAAAAAATACATTGTTTTCCTCCATGAGTTTCTTCTTACAACTTAAGATAGATCAAAACTCAAAAAGTAAACATTGAGGAAAGGATTGAAATTGACCTGGTTCATGACATCAGTGTTCGATTCGAGCGAAAGGCATCTGATTTCTCCTTCTCTTTTTGATGTGAATACAATTACAAACATAAACCAACAAAGAAACAACCCTAGCTTTTGATGTTCAAGGTTGAAAATGTTGAAAACATCAAAAAACAGAGAGGTTAAGAACTCTCACGGATTTTTTCAAATGATGTTAGATCTCACACGGTATCGCTGTGAATGGGGTTTCAAAATAGACACACGTGAATTCTTTCTGACTCATGATCATGTATCGTCATTTTTCAATCATATATCCCGTTGGTGTCCAATGCTTTCTGCATATTTCAACTTTAAACATTTCCCACATTTTTATATACATCAACTACTACAATGTCATCAAGAAACGTCACTTTTCGTAGAAATTAGGCACTTCCAAGAAAAATTAGGCATATCAACACAAATTAGGCACTACCAAGGCATATCAATACAAAGAGATAAGAAAATTTTGGCAGTTCCATGAAATTAAAGGGATAAAGATCAAAAATAGTAAAATAGAGGCGGAACAGTCCATTGGCGTCGTACAATAGATGGAAGTTCTCATTTGTCTTTGGGATAGAAAGTAGAAACAACAATTACAAAATAACATGCATGAATAATCAAAAGGGGATGAGAAAAAGTATATACTTGAAAAGAAAATGGCAAGAGGTTAACTGAAATAAACGATAAAATAGAGGAAATAACATACACATGATGCCAACGGGATAAGTTTTATTAGTTCTAAGTTTGTTGTCAACCATGACGTAGCGTTGCATCAAAATAGCAATGACTTCACAAAGTAATAGCATATTTCAGCCTATTTATTAAAATAAGGATGAGGCAGACATTCACATGCTTTGTGAGGGCTAGATGATGGCTTGATAGCCTAAAGAATTTTAAAGATGTATGGTTATAATGTATAGGGATAGATTGGAGGCAAAAAACATATAGATAGAGCTTATAAAAAGTCAAACTTACAAATGCACCCCAAGGTTATACAATAGATAATGCTTTGGCATTGAGCCTCTTCAAATGCTTCATGAGCCCTCGATCCTAAGCAAGAATAGTAGTGTCAAAATAATCGCCATAGACAATCAATAATTACTTTATCAATCTTAATAATAATTATAGAATTGTGGCTTTAAACATGATCTTCTTTTAGTAACTGCAAATTTCCCTCGGGAGATCAAGAAATTCACTTCAGTTGCAAACATCAGATACATGTCATACATACCTAAAATTATTCCAAGAGATGCAGATCATAGGTTCTATACGGTGTCTCGGCTGGATCTCGGCTGATGTGCTACATTTATACATAGACGTGGAAGTGGATCTGTAAGTTCCCATGTACCATGCCTAAAAACAAACATAAAGGTAGTATCTTAATCCAATGTCAACAAAGGTTTCGGTGTAGTCTAAAAAACATTATAAAATGACCTCATAATATTATGTACAAAATAAATTACATAGGATTTGGCTAAATTGCACAATTTCATAGGAAGCCAGATTCACTTGTCCATATAATACAAATAATGAAGATGCATAGAAAATTAAACCAGAAATCAAGATAACTATTTCAGGGTTCATTGCTATGACAATGGTACACTGCTATAAAAAATAGTGTAAGATTCCATGCTTGGAAGGTCTGAGCTTACCTTTGGTTGTGGTGGCTGAAGTTGAAATCTGCCATTCTCGTAACATATCTAAAATAGTAGATGTACACTCTCTTGATTGAACTGAGCAAGAAGCATCATAAAATATTACAAACACAAGAACACAACAAATCGGTATATTGCTTGCAGCCAAAATGCTAGAGAACATTTAACTTCAGTATATTTGACATTTAGAATTATTATATACACCACTGTATACTAATGAATCTGGTTGGCCAACAAAACTTTGCTTCATAAAATATGCCGACACTCGGATATATCCAGTGTTGGATTGCAACAAAAATCACCACGGATCTCGTTAGAAGCAACAAAGAACCAGCAAAATTTGATGCCTCCCACACGTGGACCAAGCTAATCAGATTGTATACCAACTATGATACATAGTGTCAGTCCAAACATCAAGAATGGTCAAAAAAAACTTTTAGTTGTAAGCGACAAATGTGTACCAGGTTAGTTATTTTTATGGTGATAAATGTAACTATATTAGAGATCAAAAGAGAGAAATTAAAACCATAGGAATGACTGAATGAGATGAAATTCTCAAATCTGATGAGAAATAGGGAGATCAATTGACCAAAGGTGTGAAAAAATACCTTGATGAAGTATCGCATGTTCTCTTCCGAGGGTGATGCACTGATTCCAGGAGCTGCAACATTAGAGATCAAAATAGATAAACTGAAACCATATGAATGATTGAAGGAGACAGCCTTCTCAAATCTGATGAGAAATAGGGCGAAGTTTTCCTGGAAACAAAAAAATTTGATGACTTTGTTGTTCCAGGATAACTTTTTCCATCGAAACCTTGAAATGGAAAAAAATATGAACATTGTTGTTCCTGGAACATTGCTGTCATGTAACATTGTTGTTCTGAAAAAAAAATACCTTGATGAAGAATCACATGTTCCTTCCAAGGGCAAAGCACTGATTCTAGGAGCTGCAATACAAAAGACAACCTAATTAAAACCCATGAATTAGATATTAAAAGAGAGAAATTGAAACCAAGACGTAAGGAGATGACCTTCTCAAATCCGAGGTGTGCTAGAGATGTCTACAAAGAAAATATTGTAATGCATGTAGATAAAAAAATTTGATGAAGATGTCCTGGACAAAGAAAAATAACATCACAACAAAAGTCATCATTTAAATATAAAAAATTCCTAATGGAACATTGTAATTCTTGAAATATACTCTCCAATCTCCAAAAATAATCCATCTACAGAGCCTTCATTGAAAACAAATAACATCCTTATACAATGCCTTCATTTAAAATATTTGAGGACGCATACATTTTTGTTATCCTGGAACTCTTCCAATTAGACATGCAAAACTAATATGAGAACTTTGGAGTTTCAGTTAGACATCTAAATGGCAAATAGGTCCATGGACATATTCTTTAAAATATATCATTTTTCATAACATACATCTAAATGGCAAATTGTAAAGACTATGTTTGTTTTCAAATCTGTGCGGTAAATTCCAGGATCTGGGATGTCTGTTCGGGATCAAACATAGTCTTTACAATTTAGATGTCAAAATTAAAATGATTTCTGGTTTTCACCATCAGAATTGTATATAAACTTTTGGTGGGTAAAAGTTTATATACAATTTTAGTTCATCATGTCATAATGCATATTAGTTCAGATGCATTAGTTTGTTTATAAACTGAAAAAATCAACTAATGTCTCTGAATGAAGATTTACAATCAACTAATATCTCCGAATGCATTAGTTTGTTTATGAACTAATATGCATTATGATATTTTCAGGCTATGAACTAATATGCATTATGATATTTTCAGGCTATGAACTAATATGCATTACAGGTTAATGAACTAATTTGAAGATTTACATGTTCATAATGAACAAATATGCAGTAGTTCATCCTTATATGCATATGAACTAATATGAATATTTACAGGTTATGAACCCCTGGAAATAATGTATATAAACTTAAATCTCAATTCAACTTAAACCCCTGAAAACATCAACTTAAATCTCCATTCAACTTAAACCCCTAAAAATATTGTATATAAACTAATGCAAATGAAAATATCAAATTAAATCTCCATTTTAGTTCATATGAAGATTGTATATAAACTGAAAATATCTACTTAAAACTAAAAATATGAACTAATGCATATGAGCTAATAGGAAGATTTACATGGTATGAACTAATATGCATGAGTCTTCATTAGTTTGTATATAAACTGAAAATATCAACTTAAATCTCCATTCGGACCTGTAAATCTTCATCCAAACACTGGAAATGGTCATCTGAACCCTTGGAAATCTTTCTCTAATAGCCAAAACGAACACTGGAATCTATATGTATGTATTCAATTTTGAAAATGAGCCTGGATTTTGAAGACCAGAAATCAGTTTAAAGACGGGAAAATGAGATTGTGTTCATCAAAACCAGATAATTAAAATGATCTGAAATGAACACTGGAAAATGATATTGAACATAAACCTGCATCCTCAATTAGAGAATGATTAACGTGAATGCATACTTGTGAACATTAAGGAGGTTGCACATTCGGATGACACCTTTACTTGTGAACTCAACAAATATTTTCGAGGCAACCATTGAATATCATACTTGTGAACAAATGGGGTGTCTGTAACACAATTTGGAATGTTTGTATATCAACAGTAAATTCTATTCATCAAGTAGATTGGATGTAACACAATTTTTGGTCATTAGCAGAAATTGCCTCGCCATGTCCAGCAACTTGACTTTATCAGAAATTTTTGAGCAAAATAGTTCTATTTTGCCAAAATAATGCAACAATGCTGTAATTTTTTGGGCAAAATCCTTCTATAATGCACAGATAATCGTTCTATTAGCAGAAATGCTGTTATTTTTTGGATCCAACAAATAATGCAACAATCGTTCTATTTTACGCAAACAATAAAAATAAATAACAATGCAACAATCAAACATCATCACCATCATTCTATTTTTGCTGGAGATACCATACCAAAAATTGTAATTTTAAGCAAATATCTCAACAACTCAATATTTTCAAGCAGCGTTGGGAAAAATGTTACCTTTTGGTCGGATCGCGAAGTAGAACAGACTCAATCTTGAGATTCTAGACATTGGAGCTGTCGGCGGTCACGAAGCATCTTGAGAGCAGTGTAGAGGCGGTGCTGAGAGTGAGATAGAGGCGATGGCTCTCGATGTTATCGATGTTGATGAAGGCGTTCAGGCAGCATGGTCCGCCATCCCCAGGCGTTCAGGCGATGGCTCTCGGTGATCCTTCTCTCTTGCAGTTGTTGGAGGCTGAAGGGTAAATAGAGAGTCATAAATTGAGCGAGAGTTGGGGGAGTGAGGATTTTGGGCGAAAATAGTCTGTACATTGGGAAGCATCAAAAGTAACTTTTTTATTCCCCATAATTTGAATTTTTTGACTGAAGGATTCAAATTTTTGGGTGGAGTCAGAGGGTTTTTGCGCGGCAGAGTTTTTAGTTTCAATTTTTGAAATTGGTTTCAAATTGGTTTGAGAAATCGACGTGCTTATGACTGGGACAAGATAATATAGGTGATATTCAATTTCTCAATATCATTGTATTATTGAAAAATTGATATCATTGCTCAAACAGAGATTGATATCCAAAGGTGATATGACTGGGACAAGATAAATAGAGAGTCATCAATTTCTCAAACAAAGATGATATTCAATTTTTGAAATTGGTTATCTTGGTTTCAATTTCTTATACACAATCTATTAACAAACATACTCTATTAATAAATATAACCAAATTCTCTTATCAAATTTTCTTATCCAAAATCTCATAACCAATATCTCTTATACAAAAACTATTATCCAATAACCCATGATAACATCCATGTTTTATAATGTATATATATATATATATATATATATATATATAGACAAATAAAAGCGAACTTTATTAAAAATGAGAAATATACAAAAGAAGATGCCACATCAAGGCAGAAGGTGGTCAGAGGAGAGGGGATAGGGCACAGGCGCCGCCACCCACTACCTCTAGCCAACTTAAGTTGAAATGGCATTCTAAGAATATACAAGAGAAAAGGAGGAAAAAATATACTACATAGCTAACAATATGTTAGCCCGTGTCAATAATCCCTCAATTAGATAAGGGCGTCAAATCAGCTACTCCTTCAATATCCAGATTATTCAAGAAAATAATGATGTCAGCAGCCATATCATCAAAGATTGCGGTTTTCCCCTTTCGGGTGCCCTGAAAAATACGCTTGTTTCGCTCCCTCCATATGTGCCATACCATGGTAGATAACACCTCTTTAGCAAGGATGCCAATTGGGTCAGATAGTTTATATCTCGAGTTGATTAAGTTACATGTACTCACAAGAGATAGAGGTACGTTCCCAGAGTAACCAATCTTCAATAAGCTTCGACTGAGGATATAACGGGAGAACTCACATTCAAAAAATAAGTGTCTAGATGTTTCAGGCATATTCCCAGAACAGAGGACACATGCTTTCTCAACTTGTAATCCCCTTTTGATGAGCTGATCTTTTGTTGGGAGTTTATTGCGCAGAGCTCTTAGAAGGCAAAGAGACATTTTAGGCACAGCATGAGAGTGCCAGACATTCGAATAGAATTGAAAAGCTAGCCCAGATTCACGGGCACCAAGCCAAGCCGATCTGAAGTTGAAAGGCTTGCCAGAAGCCCAGGTCCACGCGTCCCTCCCATTCCCAAGCTTGATTGTGCGTAGCATTGGTAGCAATGGCCGAATAGCATCTACATCAGCCCACCCTTGGTCAGTCCAAAAGTCACTTACAGTGGAATTCTCACTACCTGCGGCTGGGGGTTGAATTAAGTGAAGGGGCCCCTTGGGATGCCAATTATCGAACCAAAATGATGTATTTGTACCATCGCATAGAGTGCGCTTAATTAATTTTTGAGAAAGGTGACGGTATCTGAGAATGAACTTCCAAGTACCGGATTGAGCAGGCGTAGCGTTAGTAGTAGAAAAAGTTCTTTTGATAGCAGTGTAATTATTCCTCATGTAATTAGCCCAGATTCCATTTGTGCCAAGCATTCGCCAAGTTAGGCGGATTCCAGAAGCGACATTCAAATCCTCTAAGAGTCTCAGACCAACACCCCCTTCTTTCTTAGGCACACAGAGGTCCTTCCAAGCCCACATACTTAGTTTGCCCCATATAAATTTCCTGCACATAGATGAGATGGTACGGAGTACAGAGGGGGGAATGTAATAAGCCTGCATCCAGAATGAAACCATCCCATAAATAACGGAACGTACCAGTTCAATCCATCCCGAGGTGGATAATAGAGAAGACGACCAACCCAATAATATATTTTTACATCTGTCCACAAGTCGGTTGAATAAGGAGGCTTTAGGGTAGGTTGAATAGAGAGGGAGGCCCAGGTAAGTAGATAGACTAGTCACCATTTTAATACCAAGCATATCTGCCAGTCCCCTTGGATTCCTAACGCCTTTACTAAAGATTGCCGCACTTTTATTCCAATTAATATGTAGACCAGAATATTGACTGAACAATGCCAATAATTCCTTAAGACCGTTTTTCGAATGAGGATTTGCACGACAAAAGACTAATAAGTCGTCAGCAAATAATAGATGAGAAATGGCACCCGTCCGTCTCAATGGCTGGATAGCTCTGGATGATTCCGCTCTAGCCAAGAGAAGAGAGAAGGCCTCCATAATGAGTACAAAGAGGTATGGCGAAAGAGGATCACCTTGGCGCAAACCTCTGTTAGAAGTGAAATATCCCTCAGGAGAGCCCTCAATAAGGACAGAGAATATCGGAGTAGAGATGCATTGTGTTATCCAGTTGATGAACCTGTGGCCAAACCCCATTTGGTGAAGGAGGAAATAGACAAACTCTCTGTTTACACTGTCAAATGCCTTTTGAAGGTCCAATTTAATACATGTTCTAGAACCCATCGTGTTGCTGAAATCACGGATCTGCTCATGAGCAATGAGAGTACAGTCAGATAGGAGCCTATCCTTGAGGAAGGCGGATTGATTAGGGGATATAAGCTCAGATATAACATGCTTCAGCCTATTACACAGGACCTTACTGATAATTTTATAGATGACGTTGCAACAGGCAATAGGCCTGTAATCACCCAACCCCACAGCATTAGTAATTTTAGGGACAAGAGTCAGAAAGGTGTGATTTACATGATCGAGCATGATACCCGACATGAAGAAGGAGGAAATACCCTTAGTAACATCCTCCCCCACAATACCCCAAGCACTTTGAAAGAAATGAGCATTAAAGCCATCCGGACCAGGAGCTTTGTCTTTCCCAATTTGGAATACCGCATTTTTGATTTCAGATGCTGACACATGCCTATCCATCCAAATAGAAGCCTCTGAAGTAAGTTTGCGCTTCGGAATAAGATTTGGGAAGACATTCCAATAATCTTCCTGATTGTATAAATTTTTATAATAAATGGGGGCATCCTTTCTTAGGTTAGAATCCCGATCTGAGATACCATTTCCATTAATAAGATGGCTTAGGCTATTGTGACATTGCCTTGCCTTCATAGCGGTGTAAAAGAATTTGGAATTCCTGTCCCCAAGATTTAACCAATTCTGCCTACTCTTCTGTCTCAGATCCTCCTCCTCCCTATCAAGGGATTTAGCAAGCTTTTGCAAAGCCATCCTCTCAAAAGATTGTACCTGAGAACATGAATGCAGACAAGGATTTTGTTGTAAAGAAAAAAGCTCCTGGCGGCAGATTGAAGTAATAGTGGCAGAATTGTGGTGGCCGGCCCAATTCTTGAGAATGCCCTTAAGATGCTTGAGATTATTAAACAGTCTCTTCATATAAGAACCCCCCGGCTGATGCCCCCAGTTGCTTTTAATTAAATCATGGAATCCTGGCAACGAAGTCCATGAATTAAAAAATTTAAAGGGCCTTGGGTTAGTAAGTACCTTAGCATGAAGCTTAATATGCATAGCGGAATGGTCGCTAGAGCTTACAGGAAGATATTCAAGAAACACATGTGGCAAAAGATCAATCCAGTGTATGTTGCAAAGCACTCTGTCCAAACGAGCCGCAATTCGGGATGCACCGATGTGCCTATTGCTCCAGCTCAGGTTGTTGCCGATACTCTTCATTTCAATTAGCTGGCAGTGACCCAGACAAGCATTGAAAGCATCCATAGAATTAGGGTCTACAGCACGGCCACCCAACTTCTCTTCAACATTGCGAATGCAGTTGAAATCCCCACCAACAACCCAGGGGGTGTTATATAAGATGTTGTAGTCAGAAACAAGATCATTCCATAGCTCAGTACGGGAATTGGCAAGATTCATCCCATAAACTGCCGATAATCCAAAAGAAAGCCCGCCAGCATTGATGAATAGAGTAGTAATACGTTGAGTGGAGGCAGTAGAATTGGAGCAGCTCCAAACCAAGCTATTATAGTAGATTATAATTCGACCTCCCTTATGAAAAGCTCTGTTATCCATACTCCTCCAACAATTAGGAAAACACTTCGAAATCCTATCCTCATTGATAGCTTCCACTTTGGTTTCCAACAAACAGACAATAGATGGCTTAAGCATTCTAAGCCTAGATATAAGATCTGAACGGTGTGCCGCATTATTCAGACCTCTCGTGTTCCAGATGAGAATGGACATTAAGGATTTAGGGGGGCCGGCTGAGCACTGGAGGAACCTACACACCGTGAGCTTCGCCGGATATCTGAATGGACAACAGATTTTTGCTTTGGTAGTGGTGTTGCGGCTCTAATGGCGGCATGCTCCACTTCCCAATCTATATTAGCTGTAGTAGGGTATTCAGGTGGCATTTGCTCTTCATAGTGATTTAAGGCCACAGGATGTTGCACAGGTATTGGATCGGGAATACCTTTAATCAACTGGGTACACAAGACAGGATCAGCAGCCTCCATAGCCTCAGGTATCACACGGGTTTGAGGGGTACAGCCAACACTCGGCCGCTGAAGGGGGTTGGCCTCAGCATTTACAATCAGCGAAGGTGATGCGATCAGTTCTCCCTCCTCCAGCACCTGTTTATTCACCAAACTGAATTGGGAAGTTTCCGAAAGTGAAGTTAACTTGCTACCCTCAAGACAATCAGAGTGCTTTGTATTCATTTGGATTGAATATATATATATATATATATATATATATATATATATATATATATATCTATTCTATAAAATAGGGATGTTATCATGGGTTTTTGGATAAGAGTTTTTGATAAGAGAAATTGGATAATGGTTTGAATTGTATTTGGGGGTATATAAATGAGGGATGGTATAATGAGATATGGATAAGAGAAATTGGATAAGAGAAATTGGATAAAGGGTTGAGTTGTATTTATGGTATAAAAATGAGGGATGTTATATGAGTTATTGGATAAGAGATATTGGATAGGAGAAATTGGATAAGAGTTTAAGTTGTAATTTTGAAATTTGGGGGGAAAAATTTGAATTTCAGTGTGAAACCCAATGAGAGAAACCGAAATGTTTCGAAATTTAAGGGGGAACCCCTCATTTTGGGGAAATAAAAAAGAACAGGCCCAACCTCGACACTCTCCTCCTGGCACGCTGGCAACCCCACCCCCTTTGGCCAACGTCCTCCTCTCGCAGATGCACGGGGTTTTGGTCGCGGATCAAGACACTCGGAGCTCGACACTCGCCCAACCTCGACACTCTCCTCAAGTCGCAGAAGTTCACATCGGAGCTCGATCATCTTTAACCTAGATCACATCGATCTAAAATTATCATGAAGATCAGGCCGTGGATCGCGACTAGGGCTCCTCGGATTTATGGTCTTTTGGATGAAAAGGTACTATTTTTTAAATATTGGCATACTTGATTTCATGAAATTCATGTTTTAATTGTTTTTGAAATGTATTACGTAGGAAGTGGATGTGAAACAAATTCAGATCCATCTTACTGGATTCGTGGAGAAGAACACTGGGAAGTTCATGAAGGAGCTATGGGGTCTACTGCTCAGGGCGCAGAACAATGTCAGTGGAGTTCCTCAACAATTTTTGGATGCAAACGAGGAGGAGACTGACATCTGAATTTTAATTGCTATCTAATATGGTATAATTTTTGGATGCATGTTCAGGCTATTGGTTCCATATAGCATATATCAAGACATGTTCTCTCAATTCTTTTGTCACAGATAGTTACCTATAGAAGATATCTGAGATGCTTGTGATTTGCCACGAGAACTTGGATTTTTGCTGATTCAATAGATTGCAATCGCCATCATTTCAGGATATGCACATAGGTATCATCTTTTATGTATCCACTTACAGATCTGTTTACAGATTTTTGCTTTTAACTTCCATATTGCTAACAAAATATGTTAACTTTTTTTGTTTACAGATTTTCGCTTTTAACTTCCATATTGCTTTGAATTTTCTGTTCACGTAACTGTTTAAATTCAGCATCATGTTGTTCTTTGAAAGAAGAGAGCATGTCTCCTTTAGCATTGGGTACAGAACATCGCCAAAGGATTTGTTGTGCAAAAATGTTTAACTCCTATATTATTATAATCATATTCTTCATTTGATTTTATCTTCAAATTTTTTGTTGGGTCATGACAGTTGCCCCTACAAAGTATTGAGCGAATCTACCTTTCCCTGCAGATTTTGTGGAGGCATTCCTTGCAGATTTTGTGGAGCATGAAATTTTTGTAATATGGTATAATGTTGATGTATAACCTAGAGGCGGTTCTCATTATAGGATGCAAGCTGTTGAGCCTCTTCCGACGTAAAATGTATGGCATGTACAGTTCAAGGATATGTCTCTCTTTTCTCTTTTTGGTATCATTCTATATGTCAAAATTCTACTTCGTTCCAAACAACCATAAAGATGAAATCAATCTCTTTTTGGTTCCCGTGCAGTTTTAAGTTAAAATGGGGTTTGAATCAGAACGGACGCATCACTTTTTAATTTTCCTTTTTAGTCTTATTTTCTATACGTGAATGGATTACTTTGAGTACATTGAGAAAGTTGCAGAGAAAATCTAAAGAAACAAATCATCATTGGTAATTCTTATGCTTCATTAAGAAAGGTAAATAGTATTTAGGTTCATTGCGAAACTGTTCTCTCAATAAACTACAATAATTTGTATGACAGAATTTTTGAGAAATGCATAACATATAGCGTATTTTTGTCTTTTTGACCATCATCTGTCAATAGTTTGACTCTAGCAGTATTTTTCACTCTGGAATATTTGTGTTGTGCATGTTCAGTCTATTGCTTCAATGTGGTATATATCAAGACATTTTTCTCTCAATTCTTAATTTTATGTTCTTGCTCACCATCTTACTGACATTTGGTTTATGAGTGAATCTGGTAGAAAATGCCATTTGGTTCAATCATTATTACCATGGTTTTAAATGGGAAAAGACTGACATCTGAATTTTAATTGCTATCTAAGATGGTATAATTTTATCAAAATAGTCCCAGTTTTGATCCGTAAATGTGTTGTGCATGTTCAGTCTATTGGTTCCATATAGCATATATCAAGACATGTTCTCTCAATTCTTTTGTCACAGATAGTTACCTATAGAAGATATCTGAGATGCTTGTGATTTGCCACGAGAACTTGGATTTTTACTGATTCAATAGATTGCAATCGCCATCATTTCAGGATATGCACATAGGTATCATCTTTTATGTATCCACTTACAGATCTGTTTATAGATTTTTGCTTTTAACTTCCATATTGCTAACAAAATATGTTAACTTTTTTTGTTTAAAGATTTTTGCTTTTAACTTCCATATTGCTTTGAATTTTCTGTTCACGTAACTGTTTAAATTCAACATCATGTTGTTCTTTGAAAGAAGAGAGCATGTCTCCTTTAGCACAGGGTACAGAACATCGCCAAAGGATTTGTTGTGCAAAATTTTTAGTGCCATCACAGTTTTGCTTCTGGCATTTTAAGAGTGTAACCATGATTGATATTTTGTGACAATAGTGTTCGAAATGGTGATGATTTATGAAGGTGAGAAGAGGGGAGGATTATGGAAAGGACTTCTGTCATTCAAAAGAGATTCAATTTCGCTGAGAAGGTTAACAACAGGTTACTGCTTGAATCTCAACCATTTTTATTTCTGATTTTCATTTTTTTGTTTTTATCAATTCGTCGTTGTCGTCGATGATCAAAAACACCGTAAGAAACTCCCTTTAAATCAAGATAGGCTTTCTGTTCACACTTCATAGGAGGTCATATTGTGATAATCGGTAAGATATTTACATCACATAAAATTTGGTGTTCTTAAGCGGAGAAGCATAATGAGTGAATTGTCACTTAGGCAAAATATGTTGCATGTATTATTGAGTCAAAACATGTGACCTCTACCAACCAGTTGGAAGACTTATTCATCAAACCACTTAAAAAGATTTTTGAGTTTATTTATGACAGGCTGGACATGTATAATGTAAATTCGGTTTGAAAGAGTGTTAATCAATTTATAAAAATAAGGTTTTTTAAAAAAGTATATTGACAACACTTTTTAATCGATTTATAGCATTAGAATTAAAATGGCATATCTAATATCAGAATTAAAATGGCATTAGAATTAAAATGTGCAGAATTAAATTGGTATCAAATTGGGATTCCAATGTGCAGATTCTAATGCTATTATTTTGGTTCATTAACTCTACTTATTAATCAATTTATAGAATTAAAATTGCATATCTAATATCAGAATGGCATATCTAATTTTTGATATCAGAATTCTAATATCAGAATTCTGATATCAGCATTAGAATTAGATGGCATATCTATTGCTGATGTCAGAAATTTGAGTTTGATGGCATTGATATAGTTTGAACGCAACCTGTTTTTGCATATGCTAATATTCCTCAACGTTGTTGAACTGGAATTTTTTTGAAATGAGATTTCTGAGTAACCAAAAAATTGAATTTTTTAGCATTAGCATATGCATATTTTGGAAAGTGCATTAGAATTTTATCAGTTGCTCTGAAATTTTTGAGATTCCTGTTCAAGCATTAGCATTAGAATTCTAATTCTAATATCAGAATTTTCGATGTGCATTAGAAATTTTAATATCATGTTCAATGTAATTTTTGATGTGCATTAGAATTCTAATATCAGAAAATTCTAATATACTGTGAAATATCAGAATGAGTTCAATTTGTCAAAATCCTGTCAAATATCAGAAAATGCCCTTTTGATATTTCAAAAAGATTTCAGGATATCCTAATACATCAAAATTTTTCTAATACATCAAGATTTCAGGATATCTAATTTGTCAGGATAGTCAATTTGTCAAATATTTCAGAAAATGCCATTTTGAAATATCTAATACATCAAAAATTTTCTAATATCCTGAAATCACTATTGAATAGGTAGAACTCAAATTTCTAAATAGGATTTTTAATGTGAAATTGCTACTGAAATTACGACTGAAATAACTATTGAATAGGATTTTAGTTCCAGGATTTTAGTTGTTCAACGTGAATGCAAGAGGAATGCTCAACATTCCTAAATGAAATTTCTACTGAAATTGCTACTGAAATGTGAAATTTGGTTAAAAATTGCTACTGAAATTTACTACTGAACGTTGCTTTAAAATGTGAAATTTGCTACTGTTATCATCTTAATTGGACTAATAATGATCAGAGGTAAGTTCTCTGCTATGGTAATAGACCATCTGGTTGCTTTATGCGAAGATCGCTTCCCCACTTCCGAGGTAAAAACTCATTATGTGATTTTTTGGACTTTTGTATCCATTCTGCTCTAGGTTTCTAATACATTCATATCATCTTCTCTTTCAATCACACTCAAAAGTCAGAACCCCCTACCCACAAAAAAGCCACATACTTCAAATAAATTTGAAATTTGCATAAGATTATATAGATTTTATGAGAACTTTATGTTTCATTTTCCTGATTTCATTTTCTTTATGTTTTCATTTTTCTCCATAGTGATTTATTACATGGACGCAAGAAATAGCCCCTGATGCTTGGATTATTGATGAAGGGCTGGGATTGGATTATGCAAGGGCCACAAACACAAGACTAGCTATGTTACAGAATAGACAGAGACCAAAAGCAAAGCAAATATAAGAAGAACAACTGTTCAATGACAGGGTGTTTCTAAGAATGATTTTTTGATTGTGATTCATTTCTGTTGTTCAGAAATAAAATTTAATAAACATCATTCTTAAACATGATTTTTCTTGCATCTATTTTCGTTTTAACTAAACATTTTCATCGGATACATCTCTAAGCGTAGTTATTTATCACTAACTAATATGGTTTTACTTCATGGTGAATTAAAGCAAAACAGTCTCATGGTTTCAGTAGCTCTACAGATTGTGATAATCTTGATAACTTCATTCTCTCAGGCCATATTATAGATGCTTTGCTGGCAGCCAGGGGTAAAAATGGGAACAACTATAAACGATAGAGTAAGAAGAGTACATGACTCAGCAACAGATGGAGTGATTGAACCGTATCAGATGACCACAGGATAAACTCTATCAATATGAGGTCAGCATATTACTACATAGTTCATCATATACTTCACCCAAACATATATATCTCAAATAATTCTTCACATGAAAATTGCATGATCCACAGAAACATTCTCCATACAGACTGGCATACATACACATTCTCCACACTCTCCATACAAACACATTCTTAGCACAAAAATTGCATGATCCACAAACACATTATTTAGTTTTCAGCATTGTTCCTACAAGAATGTTCAGATTTGCCTGTGCATCCTCAACTGAAAGCTTGATTGCTAGATGTGCCACTCTTCCAATTGTTGCATTGAATGTTAAGAGAGCTCCAACAGTCAAAACACTTTGGAAAGAGTCAGCGTCCTTCGTCAATTCAATTTTTTCCTTTAGATTTTTGTTTGAATCCTATTCCGGGTGGAGTTTCCAGCAATGGATTTGTTTGATGATATACTCATTTTACATTTATTAAATATTTTTTAGTTGATTAGAGTAAGGATTGATTTAGGTTATAAGTAATGCATGTTTGTTGAAGAAAAAAGTTCTCTTTATGGTGTTGCACTCCTGATACAAGCATGAAGTCACTTGCATATAGGTCAGGGGACTTGAGGGACTCAAACCATAGCAAGTTGCAATATGAATTGTTGAGACATTTTGGTGGTAACATTTCGGTGCTATCTGCCAGAGATAACATCGTCATGGTATAATCAACGATCCTTTCTCTTTATTTGCTTCTTTAGATCTCTATATCATCCTGAATTTACTTAAAATTTGGTGATATTAATTGAAATATCCAGAAATTTTAGATCTTTCAATAGAATTGTTGAGACCCATGTGTTTTTATTTGTAAATAGGGGAATCAATTATGAGATGTGAATTGTAATTTTTTGGCATCTGTAATTTTCATTAGAATTGTTGAGACATGTGTTTCTTGTGTAAATGGGGGAATCTGTTATGAACTCATTTAGATTTTTATTCATTACATGATGTAGCTATGGGCTGTGAATGGTAATTTTTTGGCATGGAGCGCTGATTGTTTTGTTTGTTTATTTACGGACTGTATTTTTTGTTGGATGTATTTTTGGAAATATATGTATCTTCACAAACTGGGAAATATAAACATGTCAGGTGAAATTTTTTTGTATTTTGTATTTTTTTGTTGCAAAGAAGCATCTTTGCATAGTTTGTTGCATTGTACGTATATAAACTTCGGTGCAGGTTGTTGATCCATATTCAAAGGAAGATGTGATACTGTCAGCTCCCGAAGAACTCTACATTGACAACATCAGCTCATGAAAGTTGTTTGTTTGTCAGCTCCCGAAGAACTCTGCATTGTATTTTTGCATCTTACATAATAATTTGTTACAGAATCTTTTGGCATTCAATAATCAATAAATTTTCAACATGAATACCATCACTGATCTTGATGGTTTCAGTGTTGTTTGCATGCAAAAGTAGTTTTTATTGATTTCTGGGGGCTTTTTCACCCTAATTTCTGGTATTTTGAAATCAAAATATTAAACTTCCCTCAGAAATGGTGGATTACGCAGCAAATATCGTGTCAACTTCATTTTGTTGTTTTGATTTGCAATATTTTAGTTTTTTCTTTATAAAATGATTGATTTTCATTTGTTCTGATCAATTTGATCATCTGCTTGCATAGAATCTTTGTGATATTCAATTAACTCTATCTTCTTTCACGGATCGAAATAATTGAGGGTTTGAATACCGGCACATGTTCTTGATGATTTTAGTGGTGTGTTCAAAATTAAGTTGTTTTCTGGTGTCCTTGCATTCAAATATTTAGTGCTAAATTTGTTCATTTGGTGGATGCCAGAAAAAAATTTTTTCTCAATCAACAAAGATCAAGAGGAATCTGAACATCGTGGTGAATGGGAATAGAGTTCCGTTGTACGACAAAGGAGAAACATATTGCATAGAAACATATTGTAGGATTCATAATTCATATTTCAATTTCAATCTTCTATGTTGGGATTGCTGATATTGCCAATCTTCAACTAATATTGCCGATAAAAACTAATTATAAGGTTATAGGCTTCTAGCTGTTTCATACTGTAAGTTGTTATAACCTTTTAGTGGTTTCGTAAAAGATTTTTTGGGTATGTTGACATCTTTTAATGGGTATGTTGATAACATTGTTCATGTCTTTCATTCATATGCTCTATATTTTTGTAGGCATAGTTGGCCGAGATGTATTTCAGTTACTTTTCTGATGTGTATGTATTAATTCTTTGTGAACATCCCATTTACAGGTATTTCAAGGGTTTAAAACTGAATGCCAAAAGCATTTTTAGGTTTTATGTGTTCTTAGATCATCAAGAGAAAGGCTCCCAGGTAAGCTAATGGCTTTGATGTGTAGAACAAAAATTGGTATGTTGAGTGATCTTATTTGAACTTGATACACATGATGGTAAGCTTACTTGGATTGTTTTGTCAGATTGAAATACATCTAAACATGGACACAAAATTATATGACCACAAAGAAAATGTACAATTTTGATGTGTATGTATTGGTTCTTTGTGAACATGTGTGCTTGCAACTTTGATGAGAATGTTAATATTAAGTAACTGAAGAGGATCCACAATAGAAAATTAGAAGTATTTTATCACTGATGCTGGACAGAATTATCTAATACATAAAATTGCTTAAGTTGACAAGGACGAGGTTTGCACCTAATATTCTATGCCAGTGTGATGCAACTTGAAGCTAGGTTAGTCAGCTTCTTGAAAGATGTATGATACTGAATTATTTCAAAATTTTGTAGTGAAGACAGTTTATATGATAATTTGTAGTTAAAGAGGCGTATCATACATTAAACTTCCAAAATTATTCCAAAATATTGCAGCACTGTAATTTGTAGTCACATTTTGTAATATGTGGAATATAGCACTGTAATTTTGTAATATGTAGAACATGTGAATAAATTTTGTGTTCATGTGTTCTTATCTATACTCAGTTAGTGAAAATGAGAGTTATATTCCGAAGTTTCTTAATTTTGAGATGAGAAATTCCTCCGCCAAGACCTTTCTTCGGTTACAAATGCCAATAATCCACATTTTTAATTTACTGTCTCTGTCTTTTTAATTCACTGGGCTAATTGCAAATACTATTTTCTCTTTCATAGGAGGTTCATAAAGGCTGTTCAAGATGAGAACAAAGTAAGCCAGCTCATAATATTGTTAAATTCTGCTGATATGGGATAATTTCTTGATTGTTGTTGTATTGATAGTTTTTTGCAAAATTTTGGGCAGTACCCGGATCTGGAACTTTGCGTTTCTGTCCAACTATATTACTAAGCCAAGCCTACTGGATTATGGATGTTCACAGTTCTTACCATCCACAATTGCTTCTTCTATTGTTTTTGCTGCTAGGTTAACCTTAGTCACATATTCCCATCCTTGGGTGAGATTGAAACTCTATTCACTTATAGCTTTTCTTAAAGTTCTGTATTTGGTTTAGATTGTGCTACATTGTCTAATACTTCATTATAGATCACACTATTGAAACAACAAACCAATTACAAGCCTTTTGAACTGGAAGAATGTATCCAAATCTTGCATGATCTGTAGCTGAACAAGAAAAACTCCTCTCTTTATCTGCCATTATAGAGACTTACAAGTAGCACAAGGTAAAGCCTTGGGTTCTATTGATCTATTTCTTCTGTAATCACAAAAATTCTTAAGACATTTGGCTGATAGTGATTGCTCTTTCTTACAGGGCAAGTGCGTATCGACACTGGTTTCTCCATTGGAAATCTAGGCATCTTACTTTGAATGTTTCTAAGTCCATACACACTGCAATAATTAGCCGATGAACTTTATTCGATTGGCATATCGAGTTTGATGATGTTTATCAAGACATTTCAATCCATCGAGGAGGGTGGTTATGAGATTAGTTACATGTTGTTGCTAGCCATCTATGCTTATAGGGAACATCACTGACTTTAGCAGGAGGAGAAAGTCTTGAGTTATTTTGTTATGTCAATTCGGTTGCTTTTGAAAATCTCAGTTTTTTGTTCATAAATGTATTGGGGATCATTGTATTGAGGATCATTGTTATATTGTCATTCTTTTGAGTCTTTTTAGGTTCTTCCATTGGATGCCAAAATTTTGCAGCTTAGATGTATTTAAGTACTACTTTATTTGTTTTTTCTTACTAGGGAACACTAACAAGTGTACTCCAAATGAGATTGAGGAATTTATCTATCAGTTATATGATAAAAATGGAGATTGTAGTATTTAGGAAGATAGTACTATGGCCATCCTGATTGATAGTTGTTTGATAGTTGTATATGCTTTATACTCTTTGTATTTTCAGGTTGTAAGAACAATGTAACTTTGTTGTTGTATTTTGTTTTTTGGTGGAATTTTTGCTTTGTTATTTGTTTATAGAAGGGTTATCCATAGTAATAGTGATATACTTGGCTTTTGAACACAGCTATCAAATCATTTTAGTTGAGGATGTGATAAAATTTGACTGTAACAACTATTTTGTTACAACACATACATGCAGAGAAATCAAGATTGAGATAACACATTTTCTCCAAAGAAAGATATCAAAGAATGCTCATGTTTAACCTTTCATTTTAACTCGGGTTTCCTTTGCCTCCTTGAACAAACTGACTCCTAATTACTGCCACGTTACCAACATTGTGTCAATGACAATTATAACATTAGCTTCAAACTACAGATGCCTTAAACATTACCTTGGCTTTTACCTCTAGATGCCTTAAAGACTGGAATTCTTGAAGACTAGAATTCTAACAAAAAGAGTTACGAGCAAACTAATGAATCATACTAGCGCATTAATGGTTTCAAGCTTTCTTCTTCTTTTCAGAATGTAAAAATGGGCAACTTTATTTTTGCTATCAATCAGCAGTGGCAACAACAACCACATAAAATTCGCAATCGGAATGTAAAAATGTGAACCATTCAGAAGGTTCACATCCTAGCCCTAAATGGTAGGTAACAACAAGCACACAGAAACATCCATCACAAAAATTGAGCTATATTGAGTTGAGCGCATTCCTGATCATATTATCATAATCCACAACTTTTCTCTATTCAAAAAAGAACAACAAGTTCATCCACAACTTTAGTTTTCAACATTTATTTCAGGTTATTATTATATCTATATTACAATTGATGATTGTTTTTGAATTCAAGGGCTGACTAGGACAAAAGGGTTGATAGAAGAACAACTGAGACTTAATCTTGAGGAATGAATGGTTGATATGAGATTTTGTGTAAAGTTTTGGAGGGAACAACATTTCTGGGGAAACGAAAGTTTCTAGGGAAATGAAAATTTTTGGTTAATGAAAGTTTCTGGGGAATAGCAGCGTGCACTCAATTAATGCATTTGGAAAAAAACTTTAACTTGCACTAAATGGTTCAGATCGAATGCTGCTACAGATCGAATGATCTCTCACTCAACATGGGGCCCACCGTCTCTTCGATGCATGTGGCAAAAGACGAGAATAATTGCCTGCGCCGAAGGCGCCCGCGCGGGTGCCTGCTAAATTTTTTTGTGCTACGTTGTTGTTCCGAGCCGAAGGCACCTGCTAAATTTTTTGTGCTAATTTGTTGTTCCGCGTCGAAGGCGCCCGTGCCGCTAAATATTTTTACGCTAATTTGTTATTCTGTGCAATTTTGGCTGTGAAAATAATTTTTTGAGGAACAAAAATTTCGTGGGGGAAAATCTTAAATGAACCGTGCCCGCGGGCACGGGTTATGACTAGTATATATATATGAGGAAAATGTGCTTGAGAACGTGCGCAGGCAGAATTACTTGTGCACGCCCCCTCTGTTCAGTGTTTGTAAGTATATTGTTTTGAATTTTTTTTGCAGTAGGTAGATATACTTTTTATGTAGCTCCCCACAAAATTTCAGGTCAATCCAACACTTTTTGAGCCTCCGTTCATCGATTTCAAAAACATTGCGCAAAACTATCCAGAATTATGTGCAGTTTTGTGCAACGTTTTTGAAATTGATGAATGAAGGCTCAAACAGTGTTGGATTGACCTGAAACTTTGTGGGAAGCTACATAACAAGTATATCTACCTACTGCAAAAAAAAAATAAAAAAATACTTTAAAACACCGAACAGTGCGCATGTAATTCTGCCTGCGCACGTTCTTATGTATATTTTTTGCTATATATATATATATATATATATATCTATTATACAATTCATGAAGTTTGTCCTACGTGGCAGTTTTGTCCCACGTGGCAGTTTTGTCCCAGTCATATTTTTGGTTGCTGATTGGGACACCACGTGGGGGTTGTGTGGGGTTCTGGACTTGGGTTTGGGATGAGTTTTTGGTGTTTTTTTTGCGTTTTAGTCCCTATTTTTCCTCTTTTTTTCCCTGACCATCCTCTCTCTCTCTCATCCACGCTTTTTGCGCTTTGCGCCCGGGCGACGACTGCCTCCGTGCCCTCCGGGCACGGGTAATAACTAGTATATATATATAGGTTGACTAGGATCCATTCGGATGGATCAAACATGCGGATCCATCCAAGTGGAATTTAAAGCTAGACAACGTAAATAGAAAATCCGACCGTTGGATGTCTTCTAACATGTCTAAACTAGCTCCAATCAAAATTTCAACTAATTTGGACATGTTTTGCCCATGCATCAAGTGGTTGCAAAATTAGCCGATTTTATAACTATTCAAAAACATCGATTTTGCAACCACTTGATGCATGGGTAAAACATGTCCAAATTAGTTGAAATTTTGTTTGGAGCTAGTTTAGACATGTTAGAAGACATCCAACGGTCGGATTTTCTATTTACGTTGTCTAGCTTTAAATTCCACTTGGATGGATCCGCATGTTTGATCCATCCGAATGGATCCTAGTCAACCTCTATATATATATACATATATATATATATATATATATTGCAAGAAAGAAATAGGAGAATTTTTGATGGTGATAAGAGATGTACGACTATTCTCTTTGAGGCGATTGCTGCTGATATTAGAGTTGCATGGAGCAACCAAGAACCATCTTCAGAAGATGAGGCCGAAGCTCTATCAAACTTGGAGCTAAGGGATAAGGGTTGATTTTCTTGTTTTTTGGCCATGTTTTGGCCATGGATTGTATAGAGCGTAGTAGAGTTTGGAATCAATAGTAGAGAGTGATGGCGCTTGTGCCCTATCCTCTCTCTATTGAAACCTCACGCCTATGAACACTTGTGATTTGTAAATTTTTTTACACTACTCAATAAAGGATGCTAAACTTTCATATATATATATATATATATATATATATATATAGGGCAATCTTCGGGTGCGAAAAATCCCGTGCGAAAGCCGTGCGAAAACTTTTTTTTTATTTTTTTGAAATTTTTTTTTTCAAAAATTCTTTTTTTGATGTTTAATCCATACAATTATATACCCCAGGGAAAATAATGGGTGAACCCGTTGGGCATTAGAGCACCCATCCACCCGTTACAAATTTAACGGTCTCAAAACGTGCGAATTTGATGAAATGGCTTGATCGAAGGCCAAATGACATTATTTCTCAACCATTATTTTTTGAGGGGGGTATAACAACATATAATGAGGGTGGAAAAAAGAATTTTTGAAAAAAAAAATTTCAAAAAAAAGATAAAAACATTTTCGCACGGTGCGAAATGTTCTCATTTGAAAATTTTCCTATATATATATATATATATATATATATATATATATATAGAGGAATATAGGCCTGAGCTGACAGCGCAGGAAATTTTCATGCGCTGTCAGCAATTTGGGCCTTCTAAAAATATTTAAACTTTTTTTCAGTAGTTAGATATACTTGTTAAATAGCTCCCCACAAATTTTTAGGTTAATCCAACACCGTTTAAGCATCCGTTCATTGATTTCAAAAACATTGCGCAAAACTGTCTAGAATTCTGGACAGTTTTGCACAACATTTTTGAAATCGATGAACGGAGGCTCTAACGGTGTTGGATTGACCTGAAAATTTGTGAAGAGCTAGTTAAGAAGCATATCTACGTACTGAAAAAAAAATTAAAATAAAATTGTTTTAACCCTCCAAATCGCTGACAGCGCAGGAAAAATTTTCTGCGCTGTCAGCTCACCTCCATATTCCTCATATATATATATATGCATGATGATAACGTCAAATGATAATTATTTATTAGCATCTATAGAAAACACACTTTTATGGCATAACCATTTTGGACACACTAACTACAAACATTTGTCACGTATTTCCAAACACAAGTTAGTTTCAGGAATGCCTAATATATCTGTTAGTCGAACACAATTTTATGATGCATGTCAACAAGGTAAGATGCATAATCTTCTTTTAAATCAAAAGATTCTATTTCTACAAAACGACTACTTGAACTTTTACATTTGGATTTTTTTGGTCCATTTAGAATAGCTTTTTTAAATGGAAGTAGATATGCATTTGTAATTGTGGATGATTATTCAAGATATACTTAGGTATTATTTTTAAAACATAAAAATGATGCATTTGAAGAGTTTACAATATTTTGTAAATGAATTCAAAAGTTAAATTCTTCATCCATTTTTACTATTCGTTGTGATCATAGTTTGAAAATTAATTATTTACAAATTATTGTGATAAACATGGCATAACACATAATTTTTCTTTTCCTAGAGCTGCACTACAAAATGGTGTAGTTGAAAGGAAAAATAGAACTTTACAAGAATGTGCTAGAACTATATTATGTAATAGTACCTTACCAAAATATTTTTTGGTCAAAAGTTGTTGCTACTGCATGTTATGTTTTAAATAGAATTTTGGTAAGACCACAACTTAATAAAACATGTTTTAAATTGTTTTAAGATCGAATACCACATGTATCACATTTTAAAGTATTTGGTTGTAAATATTTTATTCTTAATGCCAATGATTCATTAGATAGTTTGATTCTAAATCTGATGAATGAATATTTGTATGTTTTTCTACTCGTAGTGAAGCATATATGATTTCTAATAAAAGAACATTGTGTATCGAAGAATATCTTCATGTAAGTTTGATGAAAATTATACACCTAACACACCTATAGAAGATGATGATTTAATACCTCTTACTGACACACTAGAAAATGTTAAGTTAGATGAAAATAATTTTTATACTAATTCCATTTTTGAAACAATTCCAGAGAGTACAAGTCTTCCTAAGGCATTTGTTAAAGTTCCTAACCATCCACATGGTTTGGTTAATGGAAATATATCTGATAGAGTAAGAACTAGATCACAAATTTAACAAATGACTCATGTTACGACCTAGAGATCGTAAGAGTCCGACCCCCGCCCGGATCCGCTGACATACCCCATTAACTTTCCCCTTCATGAAAGGGCCGCCTCCCCGAAAGACCGAAGCTACGCGGGAACGGGCGTGCCTCGCAGCACTCCCCCCACCCGGCCGAGGCATACAACCGCAGTTGCTTGGCCCGCCAGGGGCAAGGCGCTTGGGGAGCGCCCGGACAGTACCGCCAGATATGCTGACATAGGCATGTGCGTATCCTTCCGCTCTAGCGGCCCACAACCCACGACCGAAAAGGGGGTGCGGCCGGGCCGGACAGCCCCCGAGCCGGTCGACCTGGCCGGTCCCCATGAACCACGGCGCCAGGGATAGCATAGCCAGACCTTTAGTTCGTCACCAACGACAAACAACCTAAGATAAGGACGCGATCGACACATACGTCACCCGACCGCCTGACAAAGCACCCCCTGGCGGCTGACCCATCTGACAGTTAATGCTTTCGGCCATGACATCCCGACAAAAGCACCCCTTGGCCGTTGCGCCGCCTGACAAAAGCAGGTCAGGGACTCCTGTTCCCGACGTCCTTGTCCGAAGCTTCCGCTGACAACCAAGCCAGCTCAGCACGCCTAGTCATCACCCGTCAGGTATAAATACCCCCTCTCCTCTTACGGAAGGGGGGTTGGAAAATTCTCTCTTAATCTATAATTCACACATGAGAACAAGGGTCGTCCATATCTTTGTTCTCCCACCCATAGCTCGCCACGTGCGGTCGACACACCGTTAGTCCGGCCGGCGTGTCTAGCCCCCCATTTTAAGCCCTATTACTGACTTAGGCATCGGAGGGGCTAAGGGTTGAACCCCAACCATGCCCTTCTGACGAGTTGTTCGTGCTGCAGGAGAGCTCGCCCGTTGACCAAAGTCAGCGTCAGCCCCCTGCCGTCCAACCCTCCTCAGCTGCATCCGGCAAGATTCGACCCCGTGAGCGCCACCGGCAGCGGATTCAACTTCTTCACCCCACTAATCACTTGTAAAACAGCCTACCTAAACCTTCTTCTCCATATAACCATCGTGCCCTTGGTTACCCATAATACAAATTCATTGTACGCGAGTTCCACCTCGTAACAATTGGCGCCGTCTGTGGGAACGAAGGGTCACACCCATGCTAGACTCCATGCCGATCTCGCGGAACCCTGACCACGGCAAAGATCTCGTAGGTCAGGAACCGCTCTCCCTACAAATCACCCCGGCGTCCGACCCCCTTCTGGGGACGGGCACCGAAACTGAACCTACTTCAGCCCGCGCTGTCCTGAAGAGCTTCGAGGCCGTCACTCAGGCCAGGGGAGGCTATCAGACGGCAGGAACGGAGCCTCCGCCCGGCCCCTCAGAGCCCCAGAACATGAGGCGGAACCTCCACCTTCAGTTCGAGGAGGAGGGGGAGAATAGGGGGCTCGCGGAGGAGGTTACGGCCCAACAAAGGCTCCTGGAAGAGGAGATGGAAGTTGCGCGGCGGTGGAGGCGCCTGGGGGAGGCAGTCGCCGTGCAAAGGCGTTTGGACGAAGCGACAGAGACCGCCCGAAGGGCCTACCAGGACGAATAGGCCGCTCGCCGCCAACTCCGCCTCATCGTCACGGAGCGCGAGAGGCTAAGGAGAGAAAACAGGAGCAACCGACAAATCCTAGACGAGACGGCGACGGGTCGGCGGCTCGGGGACGGGCGGGACCCGTTGCTGAACAGGTCCCCACCCAGAGGAGGCAGCCAGCGTCGCCTGCACCACCCCTACGATACCCTGCATGAGGAAGCCGTTTGTCGACAAATACGCTTCCTCACCGCCGAGCGCGAAAGGCTCCTTCGGGAGAATCAAGAACGGATGGAGGCCCGAGGAGAGCTGGCCAGGAGGCACTGGCGCTGGGAGAACCGTAGCCCGCAACCCGTCGAATCCTCGGCCCAAGGAGGGAGCCCCGCCAGAAGACCGTCGGGCTACTCCCCGGGGACGGAGGACCGTCGGCGGCCGAGGCGCGACCGAAGCCAGACCCCCGAATGGCGGAGAGGGGATGCGTTGGACCGCCCTACCTACCCGGAGGAGGCCACGCCACTTGCACGGTGGATCACGTCCGCCCCAAGGCCCATAAGGTTCAAACCCCCTCACTTGGCCACGTACAATGGGAGAGGCGACCCCCTCACGCACATCCAGCAATATCGGGGGCGATGGAGGCGCAGGACATGGATGAGGCGTTCCTATGCCGACATTTCTCCCAAAGCCTGAGGGACACCGCGTTGGACTGGTACTTTGGCTTGCCCGCGAGGTCCGTCGGGAGCTTTGGCGAACTATCCCACAAGTTCTGCCAAGAGTTCCGGGCCGGGCGGACGAAAAAGAAGCCCTTAGACTATCTCAGCACGATAGTCCAAGGGGAGTGAGAGACAACGGGAATATACCTCCGCCGCTTTCAGGAGGAAAGACGGGCGGTGGTGACATGCGGCGATGAGGTGCTTATGCTGGCCTTCAAAACGGGGTTGCGGACTCGGAGCCTCCACAAATCCCTGCTCTGGGACCCGCCGTCCGACTACGAGGCGTTGGTTGCTATGGCAGAGAGGCACGCGTTGGCCGAAGAGACTCTCGGTGCAAAGGCCTTACTCCCCCGACGACACAGTCCCAAGGCGAACTCCGATCGCATCCTCGGCCGAGGCAGGAAGAGGGGGACCGAGGTCGCGACCGGCTAGCCCGACCAAGGCGGGAACCACCCGGGCCTCGTCCCCAAGATTGCCCTGGTCCGGCACGCGAGTTTGCTCCGGCACAAGGGCTCCCTCGAGTCGTCCCAAGACCAGAGGGCCCCCTACGGGCGCATTACACGCGACTCAATGCCCCCATGATGGAGGTGCTGGCCGCGGCGACAAGGGCCGGGTTACTGCCGGATCCTCCCCGGGAGATGAGGACGAATCCGGCGAGGCGGGACTCCCAGAGATACTGCCGTTATCACCGGGACCACGGTCACGACACCGACCGTTGTTACGCCCTTAAAAGAGAGATCGAGCGATTGATCCAGGCGGGTCACCTGGGAAACTTCGTCGCGGGCAGGCGGGTGGTAGAAGGAGAGAGAGCCCCCCGGAGGAGGGGGGACGGGAACCGCCGGCGAACCGCGATAAGGAGGAGCCACGCCCCCCGAGGGCGGTCATGCGAATTGAGATGATAACTGGGGGGTCTTCCTCGGCAGGGCGGGCGCTCGCAATCCCGGGGGCCGGAGCCCGACAGGTGATGGTGGCGGGCGCCGACCGCCGACCGAAGCGAAGAAGGACACACCGACCCCCTATCACTGATCGCTCCGGGATGTGACCCAAAGAACGGTTGTATTTTTACCGCAAGTGCACGGTGTAGCAGCGAGCGGGATATCGAACACAGGGAGGACGAATGATCGTGCTTGTTCCAATCAACCTGGCTATTTAAGAGAGAAATTTGCCTTTGGCGATCCTGTCACAATCGTCAGACAAAATTGCGGAAATATCAAATCAAATAAAGAACATCTAGGGAATGGGGAATCCCCGCTACTCACCGTATTTCATAAATGTGGTTTATCGGTATCAAAATTGCTTGAATGAGAATTTGGATGAACTAGTTGCAACTGAATGTAGAACCAAGCTCACGCTCTCGCGCTGTTGCCGGTCTATAGCTATCCTAGGTTTGGGTCCAATCTCTTGCAAACCCTAGCCTAGGAAAGCTAGCATTATGATCAACATCATCGTCCAATCGCGCACCGAGCCCAATCTCTTGCAAACTCGGTCCACGACCTAGATTGGGATAGTTCCTACCCGTCCAATCTCTTGCAAACGAGTATCGGCATGGAATTGCAACCGGAAATCCTAGTATCGGTCCAATCTCTTGCAAACCGATACTTCGAAAATTCGACTCCAACCCAATTCGGATTTCTAGGGTTTCCTATCAAATTGGGATCCAATCTCTTGCAAATCCCAATTGATATGAATACATAGCAATCCGTAGTAAATTGATCCCAATCTAATCCCTAATAAAAATTCTAGCACAATTTCTACCAATTTATCACAAATATGAAGATGGGCTTGTAGGGTTCATCCCCACGCCCCAAGACGTGGAGACTACTCACAAATCATAGCAAGATCACAAAAAAAATCGTTGAAATAAGCAATGGAATTCATCACAATATTGAGATAAGCAATAAAATAGAATTTTTAAGGAAAAGAGATGCAAACCAATGGAGTTCTTCAATTGAATCCAACAAAATTCCAATCTTTGTCTCCTCTCCAATCACAAGAATAAAGCTAAAAACTAATCTAAAAAGCTGCAAAAATCTAAGAGGGAGGCTGTAACGACTGCTTTTCATGTATCTGGATTATATATATTATAATATGTGTTTTGGTGGATTTTCTCCTCTTGTGTGGTTTTCGTCTCCGTAGTTTTCATTTTCGATCGATTCGTCGTATTTTCTCGCTTCTTTCTTAGGATTGTCGATTTCGAAGTTTGTCACTCGTGACGGGCTTCATAACGGTCGTATCTAACTATTAGATCAAGCCTAGGAGTCTTAGGAATCGATCCCGGGGCCCCGCGCTCCGTATCGGTACTTTCTGTGCTCATTAGCCGGTGTAAGAAGGGCCACCGACCGACTAGATGACGATCCAGTCGGTCGGTAATCCTTCTTGGACCGACTAGTTAGCTTTCTAAATTTCTCAGGAGTTACTGTTTATCGTTAGTCGGTCTAAGAACGTTGGTTGACCGCCTAGGTTGCAAACTAGTCGGTCAGCAATGCTTCTTGAACCGACTAACTCATCAAATTATTTTTGTATCAGTTACTGTTTACTCTTAGTCGGTCTAAGAACGTTCATCGACCGACTAGTTGCCAAACTAGTCGGTCAGTATTTGTTCATGGACCGACTAACTCTAGAATCCTAATTTCACCTGTAGCTACTGTTTACACTTAGTCGGTCTGCGTTGGTCGACCGACCGACTAGTTGTCAAACTAGTCGGTCAGTGGTTGTTCTTTGACCGACTAACTAGTGCTGTAAACCCTAGTTTTGCCCTAGCCGCCAGCCTAGCCTATAAATACCCAACCCAAACGTTTTCTTCCCCTCCAACTCGACCCTAAACCCTAAAATCGCCCCCATTGATCCACCACCTTCCTCCAAGCTCCATTGCTTCATTCCAAGCCCTAAATCCATCATCCAAACCATCCATCTACCCTATCTACCTCTCATCTTCCCCAAAATCTCACCAAAACCCATCAAATCCCCAAATCCCCCAAAACCCTAGTTTCCCCAATCTTCTCCAATCTTCTCCAGATTTGATCCTAGGGTTCCCCGGAGTGTTCCTTCCGTCTCCTCTCGGTAAGAGATCGATCTACCGTTGTTTTTATAACTTATTTATAATTTTGGTGAAACCCTAATTAATTTCATGTGTTTGGTGTTTGTTTCCCCCTAAACAGCGATTTCCTCGTAGATAGCATCCGTGTGACGAGGTTGATCGTCATCCCCGGTGCTAGGCAAGTGAAACTTGCCACTTAGGGTTTAGGCCATGTTTTAGGCCATTTGCATGTTGTAGGCGTAAAAGAGGCTAGGCGAAGATATGAAACTCGCCTAGGCGCAAATTGGGGAATTAGCTTGACAACGAAGCTAATTCCGACTTTTAGCATGTTGCACAATTACCATGTCATGTTTACTTTCAATTAACGGTACGCGAATATGTTCATGTCATTGCATTTTGCCTGTCACGTTTAATTTAAATTAACGGTACGCAAATATCGGTTCATGTCTTTGCATAGTGATTATTCATCGTGATTGCGTAGCGCACGCTACAATATTATATTCCTGGCTCGTGTTCCAGAAGCGAGCTTAGTGAGTTGGAAACCCCAACGCTCGACACATATGGGTGGGGTAAGAGATAAGCGGCCTGAGCCCCGAGTTGGCCTGATCCGCCACTCCGGCCAGCAGGTGGACTCTCTAGTGCACAAGTGATTAATAGTGATAGAGATAAGCGGCCTGAGCCACGAGCTGGCCAGCAGGTGGACTCTCTATGCACTAAGTGTTTACCAGTGACAAGTGATTAATAGTGGTAGAGATAAGCGGCCTGAGCCACGAGCTGGCCAGCAGGTGGACTCTCTATGCACTAAGTGATAAGTGATAAGTGATAAGTGATAAGTGATAAGTGATAAGTGATAAGTGATAAGTGATAAGTGTTAAATGATAAGTGATTAGTGATTTGGTAGCTTTTGCTACATTGTGCATGCTTGCTTCTCTTTTTAAACTGTTGCATCATGCTTAACTGCCATGTCATTACTTAATACTATAACTGCTAGGTTGCTAGTTGCCTTACTTTCAGTTTCCTTGCCCAAGTCTTTTAGACTTGCTGACATGTGCCCCTTTACTCTTTTGGGTGACACATGTTAGATCCTGAGCCCGAGTACCTCGTTGAGGACGAGGTGTTTGCTGACGCCGAGCTTGAGCCCGTGTTGGACGGGGAGTACGTGGACACTGGGGACCAGTCCTAGTGTCTCCGTTGCGTTCTATTTTTGTTAGACAGTTGTTTGTTATTGGTGCGTGGCACCCATACTTTGTTATGTTGTTGCTTTTGTTGGCCTTGTTCTGGGCCTTTAGACTCTTTTCTGTTAGCCTGGTGGCTTTTCTGGATGTTGAACTTATTTGTGATGCTGGACAATATTTGTGAGATGTGAATTTTATCTCAGTCTCTCCTTGTGTTATTATTGCTATTCTGTTGTGGTTACAGGGACCTGTTTATGTATTGTGGACGCTTATCGGGTTTGGGGCTTCACAGCTCCACTCTCGTGCGGACCTTTTCACGTCTCGCCTCCATTTTAGGGAAGCGGGTCGTGACAGGTTTTAGTGGTGGCCCATGTAGGTCCTCTTCTGTAACTGTGATTTTTGGAATAGTAATAATAATATTTGAATGTCCAATAAATTAAGTTCGACGTCCGAGTCATAAGCTATGAGTCTAATCTGATTTGTTTTCCTTGTCATTAGATGGCAGGAAGGCGTTTCACCCGTGGTGGTGGTAGTGGTGCGCTCCCTCATGATGAGGAGCCTGAGCGGGAACCCACCAGCGGTGAGATGATGCGGATGATGATCCAGATGATGCAAGTGCAGCAGGGCGTGCTTTTGCAAGTCCAGAATGCTCCACCTGCTCGAGCTGCCCGGGTTCTTCCGGATGCCCCTCGCTCTGAGCCAGGAGCGAAGCAATTTCGGGAGCTGGGTCCCGCATATTTTGATGGTTCTGAGGGTCCTCTGGCGGCCGATGAGTGGATTCGGAACGTCGAGGACAATCTGAAGATGGCCAAGATCACCCCGGCTGGATGGGTTGATTTGGCGAAGAGGCAGCTGAAGGATAACGCCAGGAATTGGTGGGATGCTGAAGAGAAGTTGTTGGTGGAGCCGATAGCTTGGGCTACCTTCAAAGCCAGATTTGAGGGTGAGTTCTTCCCGAAGGCTGCCAAAGAGGAGATGCTGCAGCGTTTTATCGATCTGAAGCAGGGGAACTCGTCGGTGGACATGTACCACCAGGAGTTCATGAGGCTTAGTCGGTTTGCGCCGAAGATGGTGCAGGACGCTGAGGAGAGAGCTCAGAGGTTTCTGCAGGGGCTTGCTTCGGAGCTCCAGAGCTTTGTGACCTCCTCTGACCGGGAATCTTATCAGAAGGTTCTAGTAGCTACCAAGAGGCAGGAGCTGCTCGTGAACCAGAGGAGAGGATCTGTGGTTGGTGCTGGGAAGAGGCCTGTGGAACAGGCGAGAGCAGTGGTTAGGCCTGGATTCAGGCCGAACCAGCCTGTTCATTTTAAGAGGCCAGTAGGGCCTGCTTGGAGGACTTGCCATTTTTGTGGCAAGGAGGGCCATGTCAAGGAATCGTGTAGGAGGTTCTTGGGGCAATGTATCGCCTGCGGAGATCCCGCCCATGCTCTCAGGGAGTGCCCGAGGTTGAAGCAGCCTTGGAAGGCACCTATTGCTGCCCAGCCGTTGCAGCAGCGAGCGTCTGTTCCTGCTGGACGTGGAGCAGCTCTTGTTCCGCAGAGGCAGGCTTTTCAGCAGGCTGCTCCGCCGAGGAGGCAGGCTTTTCTGATGACCGCTGTGGAGAGCGAAGCTGTGGATGAGGTTATCGCAGGTAATCCTCATTCTAGCTATTACATTCCTATTTGGTCTTGATTGCTAGATTATGTTGTTTGCTTGAACTTGCTTGTTTGCTAGACTAGGGTTTGATTGTTAATTGATTGATTAGGTGTGATTTTGGTGTGCACATTTCCTGCACGAGTCCTCTTTGACTCTGGTGCATCGATGTGCATTATTTCTCGGAGCTTCGTGGAGAGGCATTCCTTGTCGACGTCCCCTCTCCCCAAGAGTTGGAATATCGTTACAGGGAATGGCGTGGTCTCGGTGCATCGTGGTTGCAATTCTTGCTCGTTGGTGGTCTGTGGACATGAGCTTTTCGCTGATTTCATTGTCCACGACATCATCAACTATGATGCAGTTCTTGGGATGGACTGGCTTGCGAGCTTCTATGCTACGATCGACTGTCGGAGGAAGAAGGTGGTGTTCGAGATTCCCGGACATCCAGTATTTGAGTTCAGTCGTGGTAGCAGTTCGCTTGGTCCTGTCAGATTTCGGGCCAGGCCGGTGGAGGCGGTGGCTATGCAGATGGAGCTGGAGTGGCCAGCTGTGGTGCGTGATTTTGGCGACGTCTTCCCCGAGGAGATGTCTGGTTTGCCACCTGATCGGGCTTTGGAATTTTCTATCGATCTTGTTCCGGGTGCGCAGCCGATTTCGAAGGCGCCGTATCGTATGGCACCTGCAGAATTGGAAGAGTTGCGGAAGCAGTTGGATGAGCTGTTGCAGAAGGGTTATATTAATCCTAGCGTGTCTCCGTGGGGAGCACCGGTGTTGTTGGTTAAGAAGAAGGATGGTTCGCGTCGCATGTGCGTGGACTATCGGGAGTTGAATGCGGTGACCATTAAGAATAAATACCCGTTGCCTCGCATCGATGATATCTTTGATCAGCTTGGAGGTTCGAGGGTGTTTTCTAAGTTGGATTTGAGGAGTGGTTACCATCAGTTGAAGGTGAAGAAGGGAGATGTTCCGAAGACAGCGTTCAGGACGAAGTATGGACACTATGAGTTCGTGGTTATGCCATTTGGCGTAACTAACGCGCCCGCAGTTTTCATGAATCTGATGAACCTGATTTTCTACGACTTTTTGGATAAGTTTGTCGTTATCTTCATTGACGACATTCTGATCTATTCGAAGTCAGAGGAAGAGCATGCCTCGCACTTGAGGACGGTGTTGGAGATTTTGAGGAAGCATCGGTTGTATGCTAAGTTTTCGAAGTGCGAGTTTTGGCTGGATCGAGTTGCTTTTCTGGGGCATGTGGTGTCTGGAGGTGGTATTTCTGTGGATCCCGAGAAGATTAGGGCCATCAGGGAGTGGCCTGTTCCGTCGTCGGCGTCTGAGATTCGTAGTTTTCTTGGGCTTGCTGGTTATTATCGGCGATTCATTAAGGACTTTTCTCGTATTGCTGAGCCGATGACCAGGTTGACGCGGAAGGATGTTGCTTATGTTTGGTCGGGTGATTGTGAGAGTGCTTTTGGTGTTCTGAAGGAGAGGTTGACGACTGCCCCTATTTTGGTTGTGCCTGATCGCAGCGGTGGATTTGAGATCTTTTGCGATGCTTCCGGCAAGGGTCTCGGTTGTGTGTTGCATCAGCATGGGCATGTTGTGGCGTATGCGTCTCGTCAGCTTAAGGTTCATGAGAAGAATTATCCGACGCATGATTTGGAGTTGGCTGCCGTTGTGTTTGCTCTTAAGATTTGGAGGCACTTCTTGCTGAGTGAGAAAGTGAAGATTTTCACCGATCACAAAAGCTTGAAGTATATTTTCACTCAGAAGGAGCTCAACATGAGACAGCGTCGATGGTTAGAGCTTATGGCGGATTATGATATTGATTTGCAGTTTCACCCTGGCAAGGTGAATGTGGTTCTAGATGCTTTGAGTAGGCTGCCAGCGGTGATGATTTTGACCTCGCAGTGGAGATTGCAGCAGGATTTTTGCGAGTCTGGAGTGGAAATTGTTCTTCCTGGGGAGGCTTCTTCGTTGATGTACATGCAGGTACAGTCGATGATCGTGGATCGGATTAAGGCTGGCCAGGCTGAGGATCCGAAGCTGGTGAGGATTCGGGAGATGGTGGAAGCCGGTCTGCGGACTGACTTCTTGATTCATGAGGATGGCTCGCTGAGGTTTGGAGCCAGGTTGTGTGTGCCTGCTGGGGATATCAGAGATGAGCTGATGGTGGAGGCACACAGTTCGCCGTATTCTGTGCATCCTGGTGGCACCAAGATGTACCAGGATCTTCGTCTGAATTATTGGTGGCATGGTATGAAGAGGAGCGTGGCTCGGAGTGTAGCCAAGTGCTTGGTTTGCCAGCAAGTGAAGGCGGAGCATCAGCGTTCGGCCGGGTTGCTACAACCGCTTCCGATTCCGGAGTGGAAGTGGCAACACATCACTATGGATTTCGTGACTGGACTACCTCGGAGTCCGAAGCAGAATGACGCGATTTGGGTGATCGTAGATCGATTGACCAAATCGGCGCACTTTATTCCGTTCCGAGTGGGACAGTCCACTGAGGCGCTAGCAAGGAGATATATGGAGGTAAAATTCTTTTACTCTCCGTCTTTAATTCCTTTTCCTAGTTTGGATAGTGATGTAACGTGAATCGTGCAGGAGGTTGTGCGACTTCATGGAGTCCCCGTGAGTATCGTGTCTGACAGAGACACGAGGTTCACATCTCAGTTCTGGCAGAGTTTGCAGAAGAGTTTGGGTACGCGTCTGAGTTTCAGCACGGCGTACCATCCGCAGACGGATGGCCAGTCCGAGAGGACGATTCAGATTTTGGAAGACATGCTGAGGGCGTGCATGTTGGATTTCAAGGGTTCGTGGGAGGACCATCTACATCTGGTAGAGTTTTCCTACAACAACAGCTTCCAGGCGAGTATTGGCATGTCGCCTTTCGCCGCTCTTTATGGGAGGAAATGTCGATCGCCATTGAGTTGGGATGACGTTGGTGATCGGGAGTTGTTGGGACCTGAGATGATCGTGGAGGCCGTGGATATCGTCAGGAACATTCGGGAGAGGTTGAGAATTGCTCAGGACCGTTTTAAGCATTGGGCGGATGCTAAACGTCGTCCTTTGGAGTTTCAGCCGGGTGACCATGTGTTCTTGAAGATTTCCCCGAATCGTGGTGTGATTCGTTTTGGGAAGCGTGGAAAGTTGAGCCCGCGATACATTGGACCGTTTGACGTTTTGGAGAGGGTTGGCGAGGTAGCTTATCGCTTGGCCTTGCCGCCGTCTTTGGAAGGAGTTCACAATGTTTTCCATGTGTCGCAGCTTCGTCGATACATTAGCGATCCGTCTCATGCGGTGGATTTTTCGGAGATTACCGTTCGCCCCGATATGACGTATGACCAGCATCCAGTGCAGATTCTGGACAGGCGTCAGAAATCGCTTCGGAACAAGATTGTCAATCTTGTGAGGGTGATGTGGCGACACGGCTCACCTGGAGAGTCTACTTGGGAGAATGAGGATGAGATGCGAGAGCGTTTTCCACTTTTGTTTCCGGACTCGTGAGTTTTGGAAATTCCGAGGACGGAATTTTTCTTAAGTTGGGGAGGATGTAACGACTGCTTTTCATGTATCTGGATTATATATATTATAATATGTGTTTTGGTGGATTTTCTCCTCTTGTGTGGTTTTCGTCTCCGTAGTTTTCATTTTCGATCGATTCGTCGTATTTTCTCGCTTCTTTCTTAGGATTGTCGATTTCGAAGTTTGTCACTCGTGACGGGCTTCATAACGGTCGTATCTAACTATTAGATCAAGCCTAGGAGTCTTAGGAATCGATCCCGGGGCCCCGCGCTCCGTATCGGTACTTTCTGTGCTCATTAGCCGGTGTAAGAAGGGCCACCGACCGACTAGATGACGATCCAGTCGGTCGGCAATCCTTCTTGTACCGACTAGTTAGCTTTCTAAATTTCTCAGGAGTTACTGTTTATCGTTAGTCGGTCTAAGAACGTTGGTTGACCGCCTAGGTTGCAAACTAGTCGGTCAGCAATGCTTCTTGAACCGACTAACTCATCAAATTATTTTTGTATCAGTTACTGTTTACTCTTAGTCGGTCTAAGAACGTTCATCGACCGACTAGTTGCCAAACTAGTCGGTCAGTATTTGTTCATGGACCGACTAACTCTAGAATCCTAATTTCACCTGTAGCTACTGTTTACACTTAGTCGGTCTGCGTTGGTCGACCGACCGACTAGTTGTCAAACTAGTCGGTCAGTGGTTGTTCTTTGACCGACTAACTAGTGCTGTAAACCCTAGTTTTGCCCTAGCCGCCAGCCTAGCCTATAAATACCCAACCCAAACGTTTTCTTCCCCTCCAACTCGACCCTAAACCCTAAAATCGCCCCCATTGATCCACCACCTTCCTCCAAGCTCCATTGCTTCATTCCAAGCCCTAAATCCATCATCCAAACCATCCATCTACCCTATCTACCTCTCATCTTCCCCAAAATCTCACCAAAACCCATCAAATCCCCAAATCCCCCAAAACCCTAGTTTCCCCAATCTTCTCCAATCTTCTCCAGATTTGATCCTAGGGTTCCCCGGAGTGTTCCTTCCGTCTCCTCTCGGTAAGAGATCGATCTACCGTTGTTTTTATAACTTATTTATAATTTTGGTGAAACCCTAATTAATTTCATGTGTTTGGTGTTTGTTTCCCCCTAAACAGCGATTTCCTCGTAGATAGCATCCGTGTGACGAGGTTGATCGTCATCCCCGGTGCTAGGCAAGTGAAACTTGCCACTTAGGGTTTAGGCCATGTTTTAGGCCATTTGCATGTTGTAGGCGTAAAAGAGGCTAGGCGAAGATATGAAACTCGCCTAGGCGCAAATTGGGGAATTAGCTTGACAACGAAGCTAATTCCGACTTTTAGCATGTTGCACAATTACCATGTCATGTTTACTTTCAATTAACGGTACGCGAATATGTTCATGTCATTGCATTTTGCCTGTCACGTTTAATTTAAATTAACGGTACGCAAATATCGGTTCATGTCTTTGCATAGTGATTATTCATCGTGATTGCGTAGCGCACGCTACAATATTATATTCCTGGCTCGTGTTCCAGAAGCGAGCTTAGTGAGTTGGATACCCCAACGCTCGACACATATGGGTGGGGTAAGAGATAAGCAGCCTGAGCCCCGAGTTGGCCTGATCCGCCACTCCGGCCAGCAGGTGGACTCTCTAGTGCACAAGTGATTAATAGTGATAGAGATAAGCGGCCTGAGCCACGAGCTGGCCAGCAGGTGGACTCTCTATGCACTAAGTGTTTACCAGTGACAAGTGATTAATAGTGGTAGAGATAAGCGGCCTGAGCCACGAGCTGGCCAGCAGGTGGACTCTCTATGCACTAAGTGATAAGTGATAAGTGATAAGTGATAAGTGATAAGTGATAAGTGATAAGTGATAAGTGATAAGTGTTAAATGATAAGTGATTAGTGATTTGGTAGCTTTTGCTACATTGTGCATGCTTGCTTCTCTTTTTAAACTGTTGCATCATGCTTAACTGCCATGTCATTACTTAATACTATAACTGCTAGGTTGCTAGTTGCCTTACTTTCAGTTTCCTTGCCCAAGTCTTTTAGACTTGCTGACATGTGCCCCTTTACTCTTTTGGGTGACACATGTTAGATCCTGAGCCCGAGTACCTCGTTGAGGACGAGGTGTTTGCTGACGCCGAGCTTGAGCCCGTGTTGGACGGGGAGTACGTGGACACTGGGGACCAGTCCTAGTGTCTCCGTTGCGTTCTATTTTTGTTAGACAGTTGTTTGTTATTGGTGCGTGGCACCCATACTTTGTTATGTTGTTGCTTTTGTTGGCCTTGTTCTGGGCCTTTAGACTCTTTTCTGTTAGCCTGGTGGCTTTTCTGGATGTTGAACTTATTTGTGATGCTGGACAATATTTGTGAGATGTGAATTTTATCTCAGTCTCTCCTTGTGTTATTATTGCTATTCTGTTGTGGTTACAGGGACCTGTTTATGTATTGTGGACGCTTATCGGGTTTGGGGCTTCACAGCTCCACTCTCGTGCGGACCTTTTCACGTCTCGCCTCCATTTTAGGGAAGCGGGTCGTGACAGAGGCCTCTCCAAAACTAGGGTAAAAACAGGGTTTAAATAGCCCCCAAAATCGTCCAAAAATCGTGACCAAAATACCCCTGCACAGCCTGTTTTCCGCAGTTTTCGCTACAGGCAGCGCATCGCACTCGGCCGAGTGACAAAAGACGCTCGGCCGAGTGAAAACCCTGTAATATTCCAGTAAGTCGGGGGTTTCAGGGGTCTCTACTTCGGGGGCGGCTCGGCCGAGTGAGTTGTCGTCACTCGGCCGATGACTTCATAGTACTCGGGCGGACGGGATTAACCACTCGGCCGAGTGGGTCTTCTGAAGTTCAGGCAGCCGAAAAACAGAAACTTGGATGTTCTGGAAAGGCTTCGTCTGGGCGCCACTCGGGCGGACGGGATGTCGTCACTCGGCCGATGTGGTCTTCGGTGCTCGGCCGAGTGCACATGTAAATTGTGTCTGTTCTGGTCGGCCGAGCAGTGTCTCGCTGGTCGGCCGAGTGGCTCCTCCACTCGGCCGAGTGGGACACAAAAAATGTCCAATCTGCTTATTTTGGCCTCCTCGTCGCTCCTGCGACGTCCGTTCTTCTTCCGCTCCTCTCCAACAGCAAAATACCCCTCGAGATCACTCCAAATCGCGCCAAATCACCTGAAATGCGACAAAAACAACAAATCGTGAAAAGCATCGCAATATCGTCGATATATCGTGAAAAACATGATTTGGGCGATCTAAAAGGCATGCAAACATGCGGAAAAAAGGTGTAAAATAAGGAGTGATCAAAATCCCCCAAGCTTGCCTCTTACTCGTCCTCGAGGAAGATAAGTAAACGGCGAACCCGGTGGATTCGGATAACGAAAATGGCGAAAAAAATGAAAAATGAAAAACGAAGAAGAGTGAAATCGAAATAAAATAAAGAAGAAAGAAAGAAGCGAAGAGGTAGGATACTAGATCATTTTCTCAGGACGTGGGTTTCACTTACTCATATAGCATGCACTGAACGAAAAATACATGTCAAAGGATTTTATTTTGATATCGTAGTATAATAGTGCAAATAGAAACGGAAAACCCACGAACAACGATATAATCATGAAAGACGGAATAATTCTAAAATTAACATCGTCTGAATCATTTAAAGCGGTATACAAATCACAGGTCACACATTTTCAATTGAACGCTTTCTATCAGGAGTATAAGAGTATCACACTATAGAATAGAGAGAATAGAAAAGTATGGATTTCATGAAATGAACGCTAGGCTTAGATTTCTGGATTTCGTAAAGCTAAAAATAATCTCACCGAGTATAGAATATTACTTAGCCTAGGTCGTCGTGCAATGTCAAGTAGTCACTCTCTCACACATCAATGGATCCCCTCCCCCAAGCTTATCTATAAGCATGGTGGCATAAAAAATATTCACATCCCCATTTTTATATAGCTCCAAATGTAATAAGAAGAAAGAAGAAAGGAAGAAAGTGAGATGTGATCTTTTATTGAGGATTTTTCCTCTTTTTTTTTCTCTTTTTTTTTCTTTTTTTTGTTATAGCATATGTACACAACGATCCCAACTCAAATATAGATAATGATATACAAGAATATTTTCTCTTTTTCTCTCCTTTTTATTACTATCTTTTTTTTTGAATAAGAAAATTGGAGCTAGGAGTTAATAGCGGGGGAAATGCCATATAATAGAATCGCTAAGGGGAGATACACCAATGATTTTAAAAGTAGAGAAATGATGTTCAAGATTTGTGGAGAAAGAAATAGATATAACTCTCGGTTCACTCTATAAGACATGCATGACAACTTCAGCAGGGTAATCTAATCTACTCAGTTTCGATCACAAAAAAGCTAACTAATCCAGATTTATCATCGCTAACATCATTCAATCATCCAGAAGTGAAGTGTACAATTCATGCATATAGAAGTGATATAGGAAAAAGAAATCAGTACTCCAGATATAAGCATTCAATGCGTGAATCTTGGTGTGTTTTCTGTGATAGCATACATATGAATATTCAGACTCAGCTAATAATAAAATTTCATCCATTTTCATGTGGCAAAAATGTGGGTTACTATCTCTAAATGCAAGGCAAGTCATAGCATATGATATCAGAAATAAAATCTAAGACATGACAAATAAAGCATGCATATAGAATAAGCTAAATCCAACGTCATCATCATCATAGAAAAGTCATCTCTAGCATGAGATGAAAAAGAAAAGGAATAAAGATAAAGGGAAAATAGAACTATTTACAATGCGGCACACAGAAAAAATAAGAAAAACGTGATGCATGGTAAAATAAAAGAAAAATGATGAAAAATAAGTGCAAATGCGAAAAATGGTGTGAAAAACCAAAAATAAAGGTGGCAAATCGAAAAGGAACGTGAGAACTCACTCCCCCAAGCTAAATGGCACAGTGTCCTCAATGTGCAAAGTGTGGTACACCGAGAGACAAGAAATGTAAGGGGCAGGGGAGGATGCATGCATGAAAAATGAAAATAAAATGAAAAATAAAGATATGAAAATATGATGCGGACATGATGCATGCACAGATAGGAGTGATACAGATATATAAGTGGCACCAAAAACTCTCCCTCTCTCCCAAAAAAGATATATAAAGATGTGATCAAAAAGAGAATCCCAAAATAAGTGAGGGGAGGGGGGTGGACAAAAATACATCAGGACCCAGCAGAAACGGGCAGCACGACGGCAAAAGGAATCAATGGCATCAAGGGTGCCTAAGAAGGTGGTGCTGCGTCGTCTCCGTCCTGAGGCGGAGGTCGTGTGGGTGGTGCTGGCTGGACAGGCTGCTGAGCGGGGGTGGGTGTGGGAGTGGTAGCAGGTCAGGTGTGTGTGGAAGTGTAGGCGGGAACCTGCTGGGTGGGTGGGGGTATGCGCGGGAGACGCTCCAGAACCTGGGTGAGACAGTAATGGATCTGGGGGATCAGCTCGAAGCGGCCAGCCATCGCAGAGACGGTGGAGGACAGGGTCCTAAGGTCGCCTCGGAGGCCACTCACCACCCCCTCTAGAGCACGAATGCTCTGAAGTACAGTGTCAGGGGGAGGTGGTGCCGAGGGACGCATCGGTCGGGGCTGTGCAGGGCGTGGCTGGCGAACTCGGGTCGCGTAGGTGACTGGCTCAGCGGGGAAGGGAACAAAAGGTGCTGTGCCTGCGAATGTGGGCCTGGCCTCAGTGTGAGGCCGGGGCACCGGCTGGTGGGAAGTGGAGGCAGCAGCAGCGAAAGAAGAGTGCAAAAATGGCAGCGATGTGGCCGGAGAGGTCAGTGGCACAAAAGTGTGGACAGACGCCACGACGCTCTCGGAAAATACAGCATGGGTGGAGACAGAGGTGACTACCGCTGGGGTGGAAGTGTGTGGACCAAAAGGCGCAACCCCAGTGGAGATCATGCTAGCCATGGTCTCCACGACCGCAGCAAACGAGGGCTCTTCACTCTCAACAAAGGTCGACGGGCGCTCGGGGAGTGCGGAGCAAAGAGGCTCGACGGACAGAGGGCCAGTGGTGGTGGTGGGAGTGATGGTGACAGCCTCGAAAGTGGTGGAAGTGGTGGAAGTGGGCTCAGCTGAGGTACTCGTGACACTGACAGAAGTGGGGACAGAAGTGTCAGGAGCAGCGGAAACATCAGGTATGGGCTGAGGGGCCACTGGGTCAACGGGGTCGGCAGCAGGCTCGGCAGGGTGTGCAACAGGGTCTACAGGGGCAGCGTGGGCCTGCTCGGCCTCCTCGGCCTCGAGCACGTAGGCAGCGGGGATGAGAACATCCATCGCAGGGAGCCAGTCAACGTGGGCTGGTGCAATCAGAGTCCGAGCAGGGCTCGGGAGAATCATGTAATCGGCCCCGTAAGGGCCGTGCAACCAGACCCAGTGACGCTCACCGTGCGGACGAAGCATCTTCATCCGGGCCATAACATCTATCGACAGAGAAGTGGGGCCCGGGACGCGTCGCAAGTCATGGGGGAAGTCCTCGCTGGTCATAAGAGCAAGCAAGGTGATCAGGCCGCCGCAGCATATCGGTGAGCGAGCGCCCACCGATACGATGATGCGGTCCAAAAACCAAGCCGCGATATTGATCACGACGGCGGGGACCAGCTCATTGCCATCCCTAGATAGAGCTCTGGGATGTGTCATCGCGTAGAGCATGTAGAGCTCTGGCGTAGACATCGTGCCCGGCTCATATCTGGCCAAGAAGGTCGTCGCCATAAGGCGCTGAGCAATGCGGAGGCAGGGATGGACAATGGCCGAGGCCTTGGCCATACTAGGGTCAAAGGCAGCGTGGAGACCCGTAATCCGGGCCCAGAAGGCACCGGCGTCGAAGGAAGGTGGGGGGATATGGGTGGGGCCGTAACCGCGATCGGCACCGGGGACAGCGGGCCACGAGAAGAACGCTCTCATCATATCGAGAGTGACCTGGCACTCTCGATCCATGAACCGAAACGAGCATCCCTCGTCGGTCCGGGCGATCGAACTCAGAACCTCAAGTGTCGGGCGGGTAAACGTATCCGCCGACACCTGGAAGAAATCTCGCCAGCCCACGTTGTCGTACAACGTGAGCATCCCCTCTAGTACCCCCAGGCGTCCTAGGTCAGCGAGGTGTGCAAACCTGGAGGGTACGATCGAGCGCTGGGAGATACGGTCGAAGACGGCGCGGTGTGCATCGTCTCGGAACGTAATCCCGAGCGGCCCGACCAGTGGAGCCGGTGGTGGTGGCTGTGGTGCGGCAGGGAGAGGCTGTGCGGGCTGTGGGTGCACTGCAGGCTGTGCGGGGTGTGCGGGGCCTGCAGGCTGTGCTGGGTGAACGGGGTGTGTGGGAGACGGTGGAGGAGAGTCCTCCAACTCGTGGGAGGGGCCGACATCATCCGACCGCTTCCGCTTGGCGGAAGCTCTCTTCGACCGCGGCCGTGTCCGGGGCGGCATATCGGCCCCGAGCGCGCCGAAAAGTGAAAAAAAGTGTCGTGCGTGTAAAAGAGTGGAAGGAGTATACCCAGACACGCCGCGAGTGCTCAGCAACGGAGGCGTGCGAAGTCAGCGCCTCCACGAAGCTCAAATCAGTCCCGAGAAGCTCCCCTGGGCTCCCCTAAGCTCCAAAAAGCAACCTGCGCATGAAATGGCGATATCAGTGGGTAATATTCAAAATGTATGAAGCATTAGGGGTATCATAGATAGATATAGGAATTGATTTGGGTTTGGGGGTCGTTTAGCACATGGATCCTCAAAATATACTCAAAAAGTGGAGAAAAAGGCAATAAAGGCGATACCGGAGGTGGTCGGAGCGGCGGCCGCCAGCGGCGACTCGGGCGAGTCACGGCGGGGGTCGGCCGGCGGTGGCAGGCCGAGCGGCGGCGTGGGTCGAAGGATCGGGCGAGTGGGGGAGGGGTTCGGGCGCTGGGGGAGTCGAAAAGTCGGGCTGTTTGGGTTTCGCTCGTTTCGAAAAATGCGCCCCCCTGCGGCCCCTTTTATAACAGAAGTTACGACTCGGCCGAGTGACTAGGTCACTCGGCCGAGTAAGGTCAATAGAAAATTCCTCCCCGCTTACGCATCGGCCGAGTGGCCTTGCCAGCCTCGGCCGAGTGGAGTAAGTCCATTCGGCCGAGTGACTTAAGCTACTCGGCAAGACTCGCCCTAGGAGGGTATCCGTTTTACTCGGCCGAGTGAATATATATACTCGGCCGAGTAGCAGTTATATTGAAATCAGGAAAATAAACCGAGAGTTGGGTACAGCAGACTTCCCTCGTTCGTGAGCGGCTCGGCCGGACGAACTTGTGTACTCGGCCGAGTGACTAGTATACTCGGCCGAGTGAGCCTTGTCTTCTGCTGTTTGTCTTCGTTTGGGCTCTAAACTCCGTCTTTCTTCCTCCAGTCGATTCCATCTTCCTCCTAAGCGTCGAGCGCCTTCTTGGGGCGCTCCTCGTCGTCTCGTTCATCCTCCTCATGATGGATCTACCTATCTCCTCTCCTGTCAAGAAAAATAGGACCCGTTATCACAAAATTTTTGGGCGAGCGACTCAAAACACTAAAAAATTCTAAAACAAAAATAAAGAAAAAGTGAAAATAAAGCAACAACCGTCGGGTTGCCTCCCGACAAGCGCTCGTTTAAGGTCGTGAGCTCGACCCCCTATAATTTCCAATCAATGCGGGATGTTTGGTGCATATGAGATGCACCCATCAAACTCTCCGGGGAGAACGCTTGGATTGGGAAGTTACGGCGTCGTGTTCTCCCGCGGTGGTCTCCCGTCTCGAATAGTGTTGGGGGGAGGCTCCCCCAAGCTAGCATTTGCTCCGGTCAACGGCTTTACCGGTGATGCTGATTTCCGTACCGGAGGAGCTTTCTTTGGAGACTTTAATTTCGAGAGCTTGCAGAGCTCTCGAATCCTTGCGTCATCAGCGTCGCCTTCATCGTCTTCAGCGGAGAGGTCGGGGGAATCATCTATCTTCTCATTTTGGCCTAAATCCGGGCCTTCCTCGAAATCTTCGTCGAAAAGAGCGCCAATTGAGTGGGGGATCGCCTCCTCTATCACCTCATCAAGGAGGTCCACGTAATCAAGTTCCTCGTGGTAAGGCATGTGCTTCATAGCCTTAGGAATGTGGAGCTCCACCTCGATGTTGCCGACGTTTAAAGTTAGGGTACCTTCGCGCACGTCAACAATTACTCCGGCGGTGGCGAGGAATGGGCGTCCAAGTATCAATGACGTATCTCCCTCCTCCTTAACGTCCATGATCACGAAGTCACATGGCAAGCATATTCCACCCGGGACTTGTAGCGGGATGTCTTCGGCGATCCCCACCGGCCTTGTTATCCGTCCATCGGCTAATTGAATGCGCATGTCGGTGGGTTTCAACTTTGTCCCGGTGTTTAGCCTTAAGAACATGGAGAGAGGCATGAGGCTCACACTAGCCCCTAGATCAACCAACGCCTTTTGAAGAGGGACGCCGCCCAAGGTGCAAGGAATCCGAAAACTCCCCGGATCTTTAAATTTGGCCGGATCCTTTTCTCTCTTGGTAAACCAAGAGCCCCCCTCGGCTAGCATAATCTTCTCCTTCCTCTTTCTCCCCGAAATCAAATCCTTTAAGAATTTAGCATATGTGGGGATTTCCACGATGGCGTCGAGGAAGGGAATGTTAAGTCTAACTCCTCTAAGATACTCGAGGAACTTCTCTAGCCTTTTCTCCATTTTCGCTCTAGCAAGCCTTTGGGGAAATGGGACCGGTGGCATGAAGCGCCTTTCCTCAATCAATTGTTCCGCTCTAGATTTCTCCTTGTCTTGTGGCTCCTTCCCCTTTTCAACTTCAACTACCGGCTCAATTGGCTCCAAGCTTTCCTCCACGGGCTCCTTGGTAGGAATCATGGCGGGAGTGGTGTCCTTTCCGCCTCTAGTGGTAACGGCAACTACGGCATTGATGTGGCCGGTGTTGCCCCGTGGGTTTGGTTCGGGTTGCGCCGGCAATCGTTGAGTGTTCCGATTGAGCAACGCCAATTGCTCCGATATTTGTGCCACAACGGTATTAAGAGAGTCTTGCCCCGCCTTCAAAGTAGCATTTACCTTATTTTGCTCGACCATGAACGCCTCCACTCTAGCTTCGACGTCGGATCGTTGTTGAGCTTATGGAGGGTTTTGATTTTGATTCCTCCACCCTTGATTGTAACCGGGCGGCCTATATGGTGGAACTTGTTGCTTCGGTTGAAAGTTTTGTTGAGTAGGCCCCCTCGGTGGATAGTTTTGTTGTTGGGGTGGTGGTGGTCGAGCTTGTTGAGGCGGTGGTTGTGGCGGGTTCAAAGCTCCTTCATTGTTGGCGTAGGAGAATCCGGGATGATTTCTTGCGGCCGGATTGGCCCAATATCCTTGGTTCCCCGCAACATATTGTACTTGCTCCAAGGATCCTTCTCCTTGCTCTCCTCCCGAGTACATGGCTTGAGATTGGTCTTGCCAATCACACATTTGGTTAGTTGGAGCGGAGGTAGAAGGGGCTCCTTGGGGCTCCGTGATAAACTTCTCCAATCTCTCCACTACCTTGTGGAGAGAATCAAATTTGCTCGTAAGCTCCGCCACGGCCTTCGCCTCATAGATACTAGTCGGCTTCAAGGAGGACGTAGAGTGTCCTCGCTCATCGCCCCATTGTTGATTATTTGAGGCCATCTCCTCAATTAGGGCCGTAGCTTCCTCGGGAGTCTTTGACAAGATAGCACCATTCGCCGCGGCATCAATAATTTGTTTGGTCCCCGGTTGGAGACCGTTGTAGAAGCTATGAACTAACTCCCAGTCTTCAATGCTATGATGCGGGCATTGATGCTGCAAATCCTTAAAACGCTCCCAAGCTTCATAGAGCGTCTCCTGTGGTCCTTGCTTGAAGGACATGAGAGCGCTCCGGATCTTCACCGTCTTGGATGGCGGATAGAACTTATCAATAAATGCACTCGCCAACTCGTCCCAAGTGGTGAAGACACCCTCAGCTTGCGTCCTCAACCAGTATAGTGCCTTGTCCTTTAGCGTGAAAGGGAAGAGACGCAGTCTGATGGCATCGATGGAGACCCCCGGCATCTGAAATGTGGCGCACTTCGACAAGAATAATTGGATGTGGTAGTGGGGGTTCTCATGGGCGTTCCCATGAAATGGGTCTTGTTGCATCAAACCCACCAATCCAGTCTTTAGCTCGAAGTTCTTGTCGGCCGCCAACTCCGGCATGGCAATGGATGAGGTAGTAGAAGAAGTCTTAGGCCGAAGCCTATCTCGAATAGAAATTAGCCTTGCCATCCTTGCCGCCAATTGATCCGCAGTTTCCGGGTTGGTCATAAACCGCCCTTCCGGATTTTGTCTCCTTTCCGCTCTAAGTCTCCGCGCGGTACGTTCGATCTCGGGATCAAATAATAAAGCTTCAGGGTCCGCCGTAGATCTCGTGTACATGCACCAGGGAAACAGAGTTTCAAAGAAATGATTAGTACCGTGGAAGGGTTAGGTAAGAGATAAGAAATAAAAATAATGATAATAAATAAAAAAAATAAATAGCTAGGGTGAGAAAGAATCAAAAGCAATCGCCTCCCCGGCAACGGCGCCAAAAACTTGATCGCTCCGGGATGTGACCCAAAGAACGGTTGTAGTTTTACCGCAAGTGCACGGTGTAGCAGCGAGCGGGATATCGAACACAGGGAGGACGAATGATCGTGCTTGTTCCAATCAACCTGGCTATTTAAGAGAGAAATTTGCCTTTGGCGATCCTGTCACAATCGTCAGACAAAAATGCGGAAATATCAAATCAAATAAAGAACGTCTAGGGAATGGGGAATCCCCGCTACTCATCGTTTTTCATAAATGCGGTTCATCGGTATCAAAATTGCTTGAATGAGAATTTGGATGAACTAGTTGCAACTGAATGTAGAACCAAGCTCACGCTCTCGCGCTGTTGCCGATCTATAGCTATAGTAGGTTTGGGTCCAATCTCTTGTAAACCCTAGCCTAGGAAAGCTAGCATTAGGATCAACATCATCGTCCAATCGCGCACCGGGCCCAATCTCTTGCAAACTCGGTCCACGACCTAGATTGGGATAGTTCCTACCCATCCAATCTCTTGCAAACGAGTATCGGCATGGAATTGCAACCGGAAATCCTAGTATCGGTCCAATCTCTTGCAAACCGATACTTCAAAAATTCGACTCCAACCCAATTCGGATTTCTAGGGTTTCCTATCAAATTGGGATCCAATCTCTTGCAAATCCCAATTGATATGAATACCTAGCAATCCGTAGTAAATTGATCCCAATCTAATCCCTAATAAAAATTCTAGCACAATTTCTACCAATTTATCACAAATATGAAGATGGGCTTGTAGGGTTCATCCCCACGCCCCAAGACGTGGAGACTACTCACAAATCATAGCAAGATCACAAAAATAATCGTTGAAATAAGCAATGGAATTCATCACAATATTGAGATAAGCAATAAAAATAGAATTTTTAAGGAAAAGAGATGCAAACCAATGGAGTTCTTCAATTGAATCCAACAAAATTCCAATCTTTGTCTCCTCTCCAATCACAAGAATAAAGCTAAAAACTAATCTAAAAAGCTGCAAAAATCTAAGAGGGAGGCCTCTCCAAAACTAGGGTAAAAACAGGGTTTAAATAGCCCCCAAAATCGTCCAAAAATCGTGACCAAAATACCCCTGCACAGCCTGTTTTCCGCAGTTTTCGCTACAGGCAGCGCATCGCACTCGGCCGAGTGACAAAAGTCGCTCGGCCGAGTGAAAACCCTGTAATATTCCAGTAAGTCGGGGCTTTCAGGGGTCTCTACTTCGGGGGCGGCTCGGCCGAGTGAGTTGTCGTCACTCGACCGATGACTTCATAGTACTCGGGCGGATGGGATTAACCACTTGGCCGAGTGGGTCTTCTGAAGTTCAGGCAGCCGAAAAACAGAAACTTGGATGTTCTGGAAAGGCTTCGTCTGGGCGCCACTCGGGCGGACGGGATGTCGTCACTCGGCCGATGTGGTCTTCGGTGCTCGGCCGAGTGCACATGTAAATTGTGTCTGTTCTGGTCGGCCGAGCAGTGTCTCGCTGGTCGGCCGAGTGGCTCCTCCACTCGGCCGAGTGGGACACAAAAAATGCCCAATCTGCTTATTTTGGCCTCCTCGTCGCTCCTGTGACGTCCGTTCTTCTTCCGCTCCTCTCCAACAGCAAAATACCCCTCGGGGAGGTCGTTGGTGACCGTCTAGAGTAAGCGCATCTCGAGATCACTCCAAATCGCGCCAACTCACCTGATATGCGACAAAAACAACAAATCGTGAAAAGCATCGCAATATCGTCGATATATCGTGAAAAACATGATTTGGGCAATCTAAAAGGCATGCAAACATGCGGAAAAAAGGTGTAAAATAAGGAGTGATCAATCACCTTTACCGAGGAGGACTGGCAGGAGGCACGGAGCCAGGACAATGACGCTCTCGTCATCGAGGCTCGGATCGGGGCGATTGACGTCGGCCGGCTCCTGATTGACACCGGTAGCTCCTGCGACATCCTGTTCCTGTCAACGGTCGAGAGGATGGGATGGGGGCGCGCAGACCTAGAGCCCTGTGTAGGCCCTATTGCTGGCTTCACCGGCCATGCGATCCCCACCGAGGGAACGATCGCCCTGCCCATGACCCTGGGGGAGGAACCGAGTGCCGTCACCAAGGAAACGTTTTTTGTCATCGTCGACGTCGCGTCGGCGTATAACGGAATCATAGGGCGTCCATATATGACGGCCATCGAGGCACTCCCCATCCTGCAACACCAGACGATGAAGTTCCGGACCCCGCGGGGGGGTGGGACAGGTGCGGGGATGCCGGGAGGTGCCCGGAGACCACAACCATACGCCGTCCCCGCGTAGGAGCCCGAGGCGAACCCTGACGGCTCTCATCCCTGACGAGAGGGAGGACTTCTGCAACCAGCGGCCGACCCCGGCCGAGGAAGTGGAAGAGGTCCCAGTAGCCTCGGACGAGGGGAGAACCGTCTCCATCGGGACAAAACTCCCGGCCGCTTTGAGGACGGCCCTCGTCGCCTTGCTCCGGGAAAACGCAGACATATTCGCATGGTCACCTGCCGACATGCCCGGGGTGGACCCGATGGTAATCTCCCACAGGTTGAATGCGGACCCGGAAGCCCGACCTGTTCGACAGAAGAAGAGAAGTGCGGGGGGCGAGAAGAAGAGGGCAGCCGAGGAAGAGGTAGAGCGGCTCCTCGAAGACAAATTTGTTCGGCCGGTGGACTACCCCGACTGGCTCGCCAACGTCATTCTGGTGAAGAAGCCTAGTGGAAAGTGG